>CM060830.1:3010000-3500000 GCA_030762175.1 Metallyticus violacea
ATCACGCGATCCTTGGTTCTTTTGGGAAAAAAAATATGTGGAAATAATTCCACTGTCTTTATATTATAAAATATTTATTTCAACTTGGAGATAAATAAAGTATAACAGAAAATTGGTACAAAATTTTAAACATTGACTAAATTGCTATCGAAGTTTGTGAATATTTTTATTGAAACTGTTGCTTGTGTGAGCGGTCGGTAAATTCCATAGTTTGATGTAAATGAACCCCGGCACGCTTTCCGTGAACAAATTCATTTCCCGGAAACGCGGTTTTCCTGGTACAAGGGTAGCATATGACCAATAGGAAAACATCTTATGCCGTTATACAAAGTGCCCCCGAATTAACAGCCTTAAGTTTTATAATAAAAATATCAAAATAAAATACCGATAAAGATAAAAACAATTTCAAAACTTTTTTTCAAATATAATAGAGCTAAAAATAACATAGTGAACATGTTTTTTCCACAAGAAAGCGGAATATAACTTTATGCAGTTTATATCCTAAATTTAAATCAGACTTTTTAATCAGGAACAGTGTTTTTGTAACAATCACTCACTACTTTTCATATTTTCAGAAGTTAATGTTTATGTAAACACAAACTTGTGGTTATACCCTTCACAAGTTACTCACAGTGCAAATGCATAGAAAGATTATAGAGGATGAAATAACGACCGAGTTTCAACAAACAGGAAACACGGAATAACATTACGATGAACAACCTGCTGCCTAAGAAACCACCATTCTTTATCAGGTGCTTTATAGGACTATATGAAACATAGTTACACCAATGTTGTGTTTATTTTTTCGAATAATGTTTGGGAATAGGTCGCGTTATTCATCTGGTTTTTTTTTTCCCAGAGCTACTACTAAAGAGTCAAAACACAAACTATTTTCATTATACAGTCCTGGACCAGCTATTTATTGTTGATAAATCGGAAAATAAAATGTGTAGCGAAAAAAAAAACTTCTTTTGTTTACCGTCTTTGTTTATATCCACAGAATCGTGTTTATCGATAAAGAATGTCTTATTTAAGGGGTTAACTCTACATCTGGTGTATTAATAATTCTATCTGATGTTGAGCGAAAGGGAAAGAATTCTAATTTTAATTGTGATTGATGATGGAGACATCGAGAGGTATGAATTTATTTAATGATATACATCCGGATCGCAATCCAATTCCACATACAACAGGGACAAGGATCGTAAAGAAATTTACACAAACTGGAAGTGTAAAGAACTTAACAAGATCAAGTCGCAACTTATGAGAATACTTCATTGGATGTTCTCCTCTGTGTGCAAGAAAATGCAAAAGTTTCTACTACAAATTTGCCGTTAGAATAAAATATAAGCCAAAGTTCCGCGATGAAAATCCTTAAAAGTATCAAGCAACATCTTTGTAAAACTCAACTTTTGCAGGATAGAAGAATGATGAATACAATGCAGCTTTTCTTAGACAAATTGTATTCTCACATGAAGTCACATTCTGCCTGAAGGATTTTTCAACAGACACAACTGTCGATACCGGTCAGACGTAAATCAACAATGGATGAAGGAGAACCGCACGCAGCATCCAGAAACACCTAATGTGGGCTGATGTTGTTGGTGATCACATCATTGGTCCTTCCTCTTCAGAGAAACGCTAAACGCTAACAGATATTTGGATGACGTAGTACCGATTATCACAGATTGTGTGCACATCCAATCAATCATGGCTACCTCGAATTTCCAACAAGTTGCAGCCCCGGTTCACTATGGACAGAATTTTCCACAACAATGGACTGGTAGAAGAGGTCACATGGAATGGCCAGCAAGATCCTCAGATTTGTCGCCTTTGAACTTTTTATTTTGAGGGGACATTCATAAGTATATCGAGAAAGATGCAACAACTTAGAAGACCTGGAGTATCGAATAGTAGAAGATATTTCTAAAGCCGGTTAATTTATTCCTTAAATGGCGCATTGTCAAGCAGGCAAGGACTCCAGAGAGCTGGCTTTGTTTTGTTTTTGTTAAGGAAGGAGCATTTTATTATTTGCTACACTTTTTGTTTTTGACTTAGCAACAATAAGTTTGTACAGAAGTATCTGGTGTGGGCACTTTTTGAAAATCTTTTAATGAGCATTACTTGAAAATGTCAATTAAACACATTGTGTAGCCATCATACAAGCACCAAACACTAAAACGAGATTAAGAGTTAATTCAGTCGATATGTTGTTTATTTATTGAAGTAAAAATGTTATACATAATAATAATAATAATAATAATAATAATAATAATAATAATAATAATAATAATAATAATAATAATAACAATAAATGTGTTCTTACTGCCACTATGAGAATTCTTAAAGCACCAAGTGTCACGTCTTTGAACACGCAAGCGGTTTTCTAGTGAAATACCAACATCCTAGAGGAATTCCGTGACACATAATTGTTTCCCAGGAGCTCACTAGGGGTCGTTGACGTTACGTCCACATTGCGTGTAAACACCGTGGTGGTGGTTACCCAGAATTTGGTTGACAGGAAATGTTTTGTACAACGAAATGCGCTCTCCTTCTTAAATGTTAATTTATAAACCATAAAGACATCAAGGACAAGGAACGGTTTAACAACGCAAGAGGAACGCGAAACGCTGCTGTCCTCGTCAAAGTATTTTATAGCGCAAATGGAACAATGGGCTTGGGACCCTCCGACACTTTTTTTGAGAATTGGGTAAAAAGCAGTACATATAAGAAAATGATCATATTTCTCAGCATCTCGGTATGACATACAACGTCTTCATGTAAAATGCAGTTAACTACGACTGGGCGCTAAATGTTACGCCCATTTAGGAGACATTGTTGATAAACTGTAGACAAAATGTAAACAGACATGTGCTATTTTTGCCGATCAACCTCGCACCTAATGCTCACGGGTATTTTCTAAAAAGTGCATCACGTGAACTGGGCGGTTGCTCAGCAAGTTGAATGTGTTATAACTGACGGAGATGAAAAAGTGTATAATTTTATGTTTTTGTATGTTAACGCTCTAGTGGCCACAAGTTTTGTTTTTTCTCAACATAGCTGGGCATATTTTTTGCAACAAAACTCGGTATGTAGCATTTAAATAAAATAAGAAAGAGTTTCTGAAAATCGGGCCATTAGGAATAGGGGTAAATCTACTAACGGAATTTTAAGTGGCCCGGGGGGGGGGGGGGTTGGCATTGTTAGCATTAACAAATGGGCATTCGCGCCAAGACACTCATTACTGTTCTGTGAAAGATTATGGGGGGAATGGTCTGCGCATGCGTGAATAATTGCAGGTATCCTTACAGACAGCGGCCGTCCTGCGGCTTCAGTACGAACGACAGCGGAAAAAGCCAATTGTAGGGAATTCTATCAACCTTGTAGTGTAAAGTGTGCAATAAATGCAGGCGGAGAGAACACAAAAACAAACAATCGTGCCGCTCAAATTAACTTGTAGCTTAAACGTTTATCACGTTCCGTTTTAGTTGTTATACAGCTAAGTGACATTGGAAACGTTAAGTTAACACGTAAATACAATAATACGGGAGCACATATAATTTCAAGCCTGAAAGTTGTGTTTTTATCAGATACATGTGTATATCTTCAGTTAGCGTACAACATTTTCTGCTCTAAGCGCTCTGTAATTCCACTTGTTGGGGAATTCGTCTAATTTACGCAGCTCCTGCTTGATGACGTTTATCTGGGCGTCCAGTGCGTTTCTCGTGTAGAATCTGCAAACAAATTATAGACTTTTCTACATAAAGGAGCAGAGTTTGTATAAGTTCCATGCCTACAACTTGGCTCAGGCAGAATGTTCTCTACATTGCATAAATTTAGACACGAGAGCACGACAACAATTAAAATGTTGCACAATGTGTGCTACGCAGGTTACCAATCAAGACACGGTCTTTTCTGTGCTGCTAATAGTAAACACTTTTATACAGCATGAACCTGCTTTCAGGAGCCGATAGAACAGAAACCATGGAAACGCCTATATCAATGGAAGGAGTATCTGTCAATTTGCATTTGTAATTGCCGCCATGGCATAGTTGTAGATTTAGCCACTGGAGGGCAGTCATAGCTAAAACATGGTGTTCACTGGTGCACACAAAGCCTTCTGCGTGTTACAGTTCGTTAAATACGAGTCCGTTGTGACGTGCAACGACGATTTCGTCCGAAACATCAAGACCAGCTACAGCCAAAACAATTCGTGTATTACAAAAAGTTTGAAGCGACTGGCCACTTGTGTGATGGACAACAAACAGGCCGGCCAAGAGTGTCGGTTCAGACCGCTGAGCGTGTGCGGGAAGCATTTGTCAGGAGCCCTACATCAAGCGAGTCAGGAATGGCTGATTCTGTAGCCAACTCTGGTGTATTTTACGTCAACAACATACCGGATACAGTTGTTGCAGGCGCTGAGTCCCGAGGATCACAATCGTCGTCTTCTGTTCTGTGTTGATTTTCAAGAGCGGCCAGAAGAAGACGACGTTTTGTTAAGAAACTGATTTTTAGTGACGAGATCACGTTCCATGTGTACGGCAAAGTGAACCGTCACAATGCACGCATTTGGGGTACGGATAAACTTGGTGTTGAGTTAGAACACGACCGTGATTCCCCTAAAATCACAATGTGCTGTTTCTTCGCCAAAATGTTGAAATTCCTCGTCGTTGCAAGGGACGTGCTGCTCGAGATCTTTGCACTTACCTCGTAGACTCTAAGTATGGCTTCCTTCGGAAGGAAAGTAAAGCCGTGGGTTCGGTGTCGTACATTTACGGCACGATAAAGAAGAAGAGACCTCTGAGCAAAATTTGTCGGCCGTTTCACGCGATGAATTGAAATGGACGCTGATGACTTGAGATGTTAAAGAGCGCCTTTGCCACACGATTTAGCACAGCAGCGATAGAGGATCACGCACACAGTCGTTGATATCTACTGTCAGATGTTGGGACGTGTGTGACAAGAGCTGACTACTGCCGTGTCACCAACGGAGGACATGCAACATCTGTAAGATATGTAGGAAACTTGGGAGAGATACTCTATTCGTTTCCGCTACGTCTGTCATTGTTACTGTTCTATCGAAACCAGGGAAGGACTTAAAAATCCCCCTGTAGTTTTCTCAAACCCGTAAAATTAAACAATAACGTAGTATTTCTTTTAAGAAGAAAATAATAACATAATAAAATTTTGCGGGCTTTGCTACAGTGAAACAGTTTTTATTTTCTTCGCTAAGTAATTAAAATCTGGAGAACATATTCTTCATGCAAAATGGGGCAACACCACACATTTAACTTCTGCTAAATAATTAATTAAACGGATCTTTGACGATTGTGTCATAAGTGCGAAATTTACACGATCTCTCAAACGGTTGATTTTTAGTTATGCGGTTACCTGCAGCTACTGAAACATGCTATCTCGTAAGAATTTTGAAACATTTTTAAGATAGTGCGTACAAATTCATATGAATTTTTGAAAAATAAAGGCGGACATATTTACAGAGTTTTTTTTTTCAAAAACCTAACATTATTGTTTGCCTAAAACGGTTATGTTTTTCCTTTTTTAATTTCTATAATAATATTTTTTTAATATTTACGAGGGCAAGTCAACAGACTTAGAATTATTATTATTATTATTATTATTATTATTATTATTATTATTATTACTATTATTATTATTATTATTATTATATTCCCTCATTACATAATAAAGTTAAGGCGGTGAAATCAATTTCCGTGAGAAGAACAGATCTCAAGTGATTGGCTGAAAAAATAGTAGGCGCCTATGTCTCAGTACAGAATGTCGGTGCTCTGTCGCTTCCTTGTGCAGAAAGTCGATATAGAGCAATGTTACAACCACATTACGCCACGGGTGGCCGAGGTCGTTAAGGCACGGACTCTGAGCGAGAGGTCTGGGGTTCGAATCCCGCCAGGATTGTCCTTCCTGACTGAGGTTTTTTCCAGGTTTTCCTCATTCCTCATGACTGGCAAATGCCGGGGAGGTACCCTAAACTAGGCCTGGAACTTTTCTTTCCTTAAAAAAAAACCTTTCCCAAAATATAATTTCATGTATCATCAGTGTCACCGCCTGTGGTGCTTCAGTAGTAAAAACGGGCGTTAAACACCGTTAAAAAAAACATTGAAATGATGTTCAGTCACTTGGGTGATTGAAGAAAGCATCGTTCGCAAAGGTGGACGTGCCATTGCACATGACGCTCCCCAAAGTCAGTCTGTTCTCAAACAATGGCCAGCGCGAATGTGGCGCCTTCACCATGGCAATGCAGCCCCTCAAGTTTTTACTACTGTAGCTCAACATTTGGCCAGTCACACAATCCGGACCTAGTAAAACAAAACTGTTTCCTCCACATGTTTGGCATTGCGAAAAAGCGTGTCATGCAGCAACTAAGTGAATTCCTCAGTAAATATAAAATTCAAATTATAACCTTATTAATTAATGAAATAAGTTATGGTTTTATGGAGTGGCAAACTTTAGGACTAACTAATAAAATAAAAAATGAACTATAATACGTTACTTAAATATGTTTGTCTGTTTTTTCTCTTAAAAATCACTTGAAAATAAATGTTTATAGTGAAATTACTCTAATTTTCAAAATTAAAGGGAACTAAATTAGAATTCTTAAAATTTATAAGTATTACAAAAGAGAAATCTCATTTTTAGAATTATTATTACTGAGATTAAAACATAAAAATTAATGGCATACTGTCAATTAAAAGAAATATAAGACCACTGACAGATAAAGATATACAATGTGAGTGTTTATACAACGTATATACACAATAAACAATAAACAATGGACATTTCCATCATTTTCAGTAACTCTGAAATTTAATTTAAATGTTATTAACATGTAACGTAAACGTTTTCTGAAGGTTATTACAGAACGCTCTTACATACAAATATAATTCTTAAACACATATCAGATTAATATTTCACATTTACTATCTTCACGACGACACTTTTGTTAAATATAAAACATGTGCAAAGTTATATGCTGAGTTAATTTGTCCTTTTATCTTGAAACACTGAGAGAAAATGAAGCGCATGAGCACATTTTAAATTTCCGGTTTCAGCTATACCCCTACTCCTAATGGTCCGATTTCTTTAATACTCAGAAAACATTTTACAGACTTTATTTAATGTTAATGTTGTTAATGAACTACACCGAAATAATTTCGGATAGTGTAGAGATGTCATATATAAGCAAACTGAGATAGGCAATGTATGATCCACAACTAAACACAACGCAGTGGCTTCAGATACTCATAAGTCGGTGTTAAAGCCAAGCCCGGTGAAAGTCTTTAAATCTGCCTTGGGAGAATAGAAATATCGATTTTCCGCAGTTCGTTAACAACCTTTTCAAGATTTGCTGCCATAAAAATACCTCACATCTGCAACTACAGTGCGACACTGAACATCTTGCATTGCGTAGCCTGTAACTGCTTTTGTTAACGCAGAAACTGATGATCTTCAGGTCGCGGGTTTTATTCTTGCTATGCCGTTAAATTGTTATTTAATTTGAATTGCTGCAATGTGTATACTAAAGAATTATGAATGATATTTAGGTAATATTTTAATATACGGCATTTAATTCATTAATGATTACCCATAATTCTAACTTTGTAAGCAAAGGTTATAATTATATGAATTGACATGTTAAGATTTAAGTGTATAAATCATGTAAACTAAACGTTGTATTATTAGGACCTAGTCAGAAAATGGGGAGGGGGGAAGTGATGAACGAGGCTCGAACTCGAAAACACATGACTACCTCTTACTCGAAAGTTAATGTCGACAGAGAAACCTCCCTTCGTTATCATGTGTTATGCTTTCGAATTAGAGGCTATTGGAATTTAATAAATTTATAGTCATAGATTCGAAATTTGAGCAGATAAATCATATGCCATCTATCCCAAATTGCTTATATATATACGACATCTAAAAGTATTTCGGTGTAGTTCATTATACGGAATTTTATTGTGAAGAAACATATTGGTGTCGCTAGAGCGATTATTAAATTTTGCGTTTTATGTAAACCCTCCACTCCTAATAATTTGATTCGATGATTTTAGGAAAATATTTTTATTAATTTATTTCAATGACATATAGCGAGTTTCGTTGAAAAATGAATTGCGCCCGTTAGAGCGAGTTTTAAATTTTTGCTTAAGTTAACCCCCCTCCCCAATGATCCCATAAAACTCGATGAATCATTAAGTAAGTGAAGTTTCGTTGAGAAAAAATAAAAATCGCGACTACTAGAGCGTTAAAGACACACACACATATTCATTGTCATTTTTGGTGCCTAGGAGGTAGAATCGACGGATATTTGAAGAATTTGTTTTAATATTTCCTTTATACCAGCCTTGATCAACTAGTTTTATATTCGTGAACTGCTAAGAACTTGACGCAGTGACGTAGGCAGCTTAACTTCTAGGATACTTATTACTATTGTGAAATTAGTTTTCGTAGTCGGACGGAAGATGACATTCACTTAGTCTACAACGAAAGGCAATCTATTAATTCCCGGTGTTCAGCTTGTAAAATCATTTGATTACTGCAACAGTTTTAGACACGGTATCTCATTAACATTTCTTCCCTCACAGTTATTTAAATATAATAATGAGATATGAAGTACAGCTTCGAGCTGTAGTGAGTGACATTTGAAATTTTAATGTACAGAAAGGCATTAAAACAAATCTTTTTCATTAACATAATTTTATCTATCTAAGAAATATTATTTTTTTCGTATCTGCAGAAAAAAAAATTAAAAATTTAGTACTCGAAGCGAGCAGCGTTCCAAGATGACCACGCTCCCAGGCGCTTCATTCCACGTGAATTATTATTGTGTGCTGCAGATGCACCTTTTAATGGGAATACCCTGAGAGGAATATCCGCTCATGCGCGCTGGGGAGCAACAGGTACTCGGCTCGGTATAAAGCACAGCAGACGCCTCGGGGACGCCTTCAGCAGCACACAACCCGCGTCGGCAGTGACGGCAAGGGACGGCGTGATTCACATCCACAGGTTCGTATGTCTAACTTATATTGTTATATTCCCAATACACAGTAAACATCTGAGTTATATTAACACTTCCATAGTAACCAAGTTTAGAAATAGTTACCATGGCAACAACTACTTTTAATATATTCCTTACATATTGTTTTCGTGATATGAATGAATGAACAAACAATATTAGAATTAAATTTACATTTTTTCCTCTCTACATTGTATTTAGTTTCATAACTTTCTAAATTACCTCACTTAAGAGATTATATCTTTGCAATACACTTTCCTCAATTTTTATTTATTTAACTAATTCTTGAACCCTCATATTCGGCTCATCGGCAGTTTCCTACTGGAATACTTGGATTCTGGTACTTTATTAAAATTGAAATTTATTACAAATATACCCCTACAGACTACATCTACATACAAAATTAACATTAAAACCTAACATATTGGACCAGTGCCTTCGGCAATTCCAGAAAGCACTAGACCCAACAAAATTTAATAACCTATATATTTCCTACTATGCTAAACCTTCCTTCTTTTTTAATTAAACCCATTCGGCCAAATTTCTATCCTTGAGAGTTGCTTATTCCTTAGGACCTTACACACCTTGGTTATTGATGTATAAGGATCCTGTTTAACTAATATTAGATAACTAGCCCCATACCCTCTCCTACCCATTTCATCCTCCTTTCACTATCTAACAACTGTATACAATTTCTACGCATAACATTTTTGTCTTGCCTTGCTTATGTACTTTCCTAGTTCTTTAATGTTTTCATCTGATTTTAAAATTAAATTCTTCTACCTTTTATTTCATCTGGTAAGTTTTCCCACTGTTCCCTCCAAAACTTGGTTTGCTTACATTGTAGTATACAATGCCAAGTACTATTTGGATCTTCACATATAGGACATTTCTCCTTAGTTAATCCATTTTTAATCTACTTAAATATTTTACTCCTGCCAGTTCTTCCCTTCCTACCTTATCACAAATTTCAATATATCTTTCTCTTCCCCACACATTTTTCGTGTACTGTATAATTTCAGAGGTTTCCATGGTAACTAGATCAAAAGTATAGAATATGGAAACAGTATGTGTTGTTATATTTCTAACACACAGGCTAGAACTGCACTTCATTAACTGTTTCAACCAAATTGGAAATTTATTTACAGGTTGGACCTGATTATCATGAAACTGTAAATACCGTTAAAAGAATTTACCTTACAGAAAGTCACCGCGGTACATAAGCACACGATAAATAATAATATCAATAATTTATTCCGAATTTAGCTTTTGAATAGTATTTTACAATATGTTTCACAGATTCGTATGTTAAACAAAATAAAGCCAGTAAAACATTAACTGTATCTTGAAAAAAAAATGCTAATTGCGGTTAGTAATAATATTTAAGGCAATTTATAACCTAAAATAATTTAAGTTATAAAGTGAAATATTTGCAGAATAAAAATGATTAGTATGGTTTACCAACTTGTGTTAATATCTCACAATATATTTTAAAATTATCAATATTTGTTGTGGAAGCATAAAACATTATAGCAAATCACAGCGAGGTATTTTAGTTTCATGAACAACAACATTGGTGACACACTTTTTCCAAAAGGTACACTTTACTAATGTTTGTAGAAATAACTTAATTAAATTACAAATCGGTATAAAACGCGTATTAAGAAAGAAAAGAATTTGAAAGCCCCAAACAACAAATATATTTTACCCCAACGTTAGCTGTAGTATTTATATGACCCGCCGTGAAGGTTGAAATGCTCCCCTAAAACGATCATTGCCTTTGGGTTGTTGGCTATCATTCTTTTGTTTCTCTCTGCTTGGACGTGTTTTACTGCCTCACACTAGCGCGTGAGGTCTGTGCTTACATAAATGATCGTTATTTTTTACGTAATAAATATCATCTAAATGGATGACATACACTTTTTTTATATTACTTGTAACGGACCCCAACGTCAGCAGTAACGCCTAATTTGATAAAACCTTCAATTTACAATACGAAATGTGTATACTTTTATTAAACTACAGCCTGACATAAGAAGGAAATTATTTCTATTTTAAAATTTATTTTTCGTTTCTGAAAGGAACTTATACATTTTCATTCTTTTGACATTTTTTTTAAAAGTTTATCACTAAACCTAAAAATGTTTCAAATAACTACGAAATATTACACTTTTGTTATAATTTTACCCAATATAATATCTTGAAACATTGACACAGAAAATAACAATGTACTAAAAGAATGTCTTAAGTACCAAAGAGATGTACTGGGAAGAGAGAGTTGGTTGGGGAGGTGGGGAAACTATTAGAAGAAATTGGAATGTATGGTGACTGGGTGAAAGTAAATCAATAGATTTTGGACAAAATAGAAGATATAGAGAAGTAAGAGATTTGGGGTGGCTTAGAGGATAAAAGTTCTGTAGACTTGAGGGACATAAGTGTTCTCAATTGAAAAGTAAAGGTCTTGCATGGATGCGTACAGGAATGTTGTTTCTAAAAAGATTAGCAACAAATTTTATAGAAGAATATATTATGTATGGAAAGAGGAGTGTGTTCCTGTGTCTAACACAATGTGAAATGGTAAAAATATGGAGGGAGCATTTGGGATGAAAATGCGATAAACTTCAAGATAAAGCATTTAAAAAGTTGTCACATGCGAGGGAAAAGAAAATAAACAAGATTGGGGAAGTACAAGGAGGGAATGAGAGTACACACACATTTTGAAATGTAGGGGTTCCTTACCGTACATATAACCAGGTGGTTAAGATGGAGAGAACCTTAGGCTAGGTACTGCTAAATTCCTACACATTTTGTTTGTTTATGTAAATTTAATTGTAATTTTGTTTGCTGAAATAAAGAATTCATTCATTAAAAATATTTCATTTTAACATCTTCGTCTTTCAATATTTTATTTGCACAGTTTGTCTTTGAAAGTAACTTGTTTACAATGAGAGCTGAAATTAAAAATAATTTACATATAAGTAACTAAAGACAGCAAACAGCATAACTAATTTTATTTAAAACATTTTAAAATATGAAAAATGTATATTACGATATTACTTTTAAGAAATTAAGACAAAAACAAAGAATCGCACGATTCCAAAGCCTCCATTTTCGAGTTTATCGCCACATCGCCTGTAGATTTTCTTGCCGGCAACTTCTTCACAAGCTGTGCCTAGCGGGGTAGGCTATATATTAGGCGCTTTTTCACCGCGCACTACCGCTTGCTGTGTTTTGACAGCGGCAGTCTGCGCGGAATATTTATTTATTTTGTAAGAACTGCTTCCCGTTCGGCTTCATCTTATTTTTATTTTATAGATATGTTACATCGAAACTTACAACGTTATTATCAATTATATTTGCGAAATAATTTTAAAAACATGAGTTTACATTTAGTAGAAAAATAATTTAATCTTTTCTTGTATATGCAAGCGTTCAATGTATTTTTCATTTTCTATACGGTGACTCAAAAATTGCAATTTATACATTTCTATATGTTTTTTCCCAAATTTGTTTAATCTTTACTGCAATTAAGGTTGATGGTCTCTCAAATCTGCAACACACCGCATGCTAAGAACCAAATACCTTGGGGGGGGGGGGTATATTCACGTTGTAACTATTCATAATAGTGTACAGATTTAAATGAAGTAATTTTTTAACATATCCACCACAACGCAACGTTTCACACATTCCACTCTTCTTCTAGAGGCAGTTGGTGGAACGTAAAGCAGTGCTTTAATAATACAGTTGAAACAAAGCTCCTCACTAAACACTGCTTAATATTTTATAAAAATTACATATTTTAAAATATATAATGCAATTTAATTCTGGTTAATAAAGAAATATATCATGTTATATACAGGAAATAACTGCAACCGTTTCCATGGTAACAAAGTTTAGAATTATTTTGTACTTTGACCTGATTACCAAAGAAAACAACATTTTGTGTTATGTTCGTAATTAGCAGGAAGAAACTGTACTATTTATGGGTTATTATAACAGAAAATTTCAGAATGATGTATTGGACCGGTAGCATGTAAACAGCACGTGTTGCCATAGTTGTAACGTACAGGAAAGAACCGAACTATGTTTACTGTTTCCACTGTACTGAAGAGCAGAATTATTACGTATCCGACAGCACCATGCACTATATCAGCTGTTTCTATGGTAACCCAGTTGAAAGTAGTTGCATGTTTTTAACATGGAAACAGTGTGTATTGTTAGATTCCTAATACAAGGGAAATAACTGCACTACGGTTTCTGTTTCCATTGTAACCAAGTTGGGAGTTATTGCGTACTTTCGACCTTTTACTATAAAAACGGAAAAGTGTTGCTATATTTCTAATACACAGAAAAGAACTTTACTATATTAACTGTTTACATAGTACAAGTTGGGCATTATTCCGTACTTTCGGCCTGATTACCAAGGGAACAACAGTAGTATTGAAAAATCTGGAAACTGGGATGTACCATAAAATGGGTTTTAGAAAGAATAGGAACGGGGTGGATATAGAAGATGGGAGTTAGATATAGAAGAAATGTTTTCAGGAAAGTTTGAAGCAGATTAATTGATATTGATAACTGGAACTACAATCAGAAATAAAAGGGGCCTAGGGGAGCGAAACATATATAAATGTAATAACAGGAGCAATAGCCTGGCTGCGCCTCGCGAGATGGAAAATGGCGGATGGCCCAGGCGAAAGAATGTGTCCTGTGCTGGTAAAAAGGAAAATTGGGTTCATATTGTCGCAGAATGTGAAGCCACAGAGTGCTGGAGGTCGCAGATTCTTTTCGAAAACTTCGTGAGGTTAAGGATGGTACATCTACAATTGATACTGGATAAAAATAATTGGCAGGGACTGTGTAAGTTTATTAGGTGAGCAAGAGAAAATCTCTGACTAGTGGGAGCATAGCATATAATGCACTTATCTATTTTAAATGTTTCAAAGGAATGTAGCCCTTGTATTTATTTCCATAAAAATTTTTTTTTTTTCAAATTTTTCTTTAAATCTCCATGTCTCACTTAACTAGGCACCGCGAATGACTATTAAAATTATATACATATGTGTATATATGTGTGTGTGTGTGTTAACACTCTATCGGTCGCAATTTTTTCCCCAAGAAACTCGGCACATAGTAATCAATTTACAAATGATTCGTCGAATTCGTTAACCAACAAAATTGGACCTTTTGAGATGCGGGTTGACCTAGAGCAAAAATTTAAAAATTGCTATAGCAGCCGCATTTTTTTCTCAACGAAACTCGGTAAATGAAATTACAATAAATTAATCAAAATATTTTTAGAAAATCACCGAAACCACACTATTATAAGTGGGGGTTTACCTGAAATCCAAAATTTAATAATCGCTCTAGCGGCACCAATATTTTCCCTTAAAGAAACTATGTATACTATTTAAAAAAATAAGGAAAATAGTTTTTGAAAATTAGGGAAATCGTGACATTAGGAGTGGGGGTATACTTGAAAACCTAAATTTAAAGAGTAGGGATTAAAATAAAATTTAAAAATCGCCCCAGCGGCCGAAATTTTTATCAGAAAAACCCGGCATATGGCATTGAAATAAAATAATAAACAAACTTTCTAAAAATCAGGTAAATCATACATTAGGAGTAGGGATATATCTGAAATTTTTTAGCGTTTATTTGGCTCTCAGTTATCTCAAAATAAAACGACAAATTAATTCAGCATACAAACTGTATTTATAAAGATGCATTGTTTTATATTTAACAAAAACATCGTCGTGAAGATAACAAATATGAAATATTAATCTAATATGTGTTTGAGAATTATATTTGTATGTAAGAGCGCTATGTAATATCCTTCAGAAAACGTTTACGTTACATGTTAATAACATTTAAATTAAATTTCAAAGTCAATGAAAATCGATGTAACTTTCGATTGTTTATTGTTGATTGTGTATATTTGCTTAATACATTGTAATTGTTTTTAAACAGTAACATGTTTTTGTTTTATTGAAACATATGAACATCATCATCTTAAATACAGAATGTAACTGGAAACTTTCTGTTATTTCTCTCTATTTTAATGAATGTAAAGATGATATCACAGTTCATAAATATGGTTACATTTAAAAATGTTTAAAAATACACACACAGTATAGCTTTGTCTATTAGTGGGCATACATTTAATTAATAGTATACCATTACTTTTGTACAATGATGATAATAATGATGACTATGATGATAATGATGATGATGATGATAATAATAATAATAATAGTTTTTCTTTTGTAAACCTTATAGACTGCAAGAAGTTCAGTTTTATTTCTCTAATACCATACAGTAATATCATAATTTATTTTATTTCATTAGTAAGGTCTAATTTTGATTTATATTCATTTTTAAATTTATTCAACTCGGAGGAATTTGCTTAGTTTACGCAGCTCCTGCGTGACGGACTCTTTATTTTCTGGCGTTTATACAAGTTTAGTGTCGTGTCCTGTAATGACAATTGCGTCATAACTGGGGGAGGTCACTTCCTAAACACAACTTGGTGTAAATAAATAAGTATTTAATTTATGTATCCGGAAACCAGAACTGTTTCCATTGCAGGAAATTTGAAAACATTTTGTTAACTGTATAGAAGGACGTTGCCGCTGCTGTTTCTTAGAAACCCTGGCGGCACATAAATCCCCGCCGCAGGAAGGATATATTACACTTTTTTACACATATATTTTTCGCCTCCCTTGGTGCTGGTTGTGTTCTGACGTAAAACAAACAGTCTTCATGCGTGATGGATGTGGGGAGCGCTTGCATATCTTCAAGGAGTGGATTGGGGGGACTTTGAGTTTAAATTCACGCACGTTCCAAACAGCGAGCAAATTTAATAACAACTACTGGACTGCGAAACTGACTGTTTCGTAGTGAAACAAGTTTAAACAAATGATGATTTCCTTCTTTATTGTGCACTACATAGGAATGGGTATTTTAAGATATCCAGACATTTTTACAATAAAATCACAACAACATTTAAACTTTTCCTGAGACCCTTGAGGTTAGAACTTTTTCTGAAAGGCTTAAATGTGCTGTTGTTAAACTTTTAAGAAAGGAGATAAGCGTCATGTTCCGAATACAGAACAACATTTTCTAAAATATTCCAAAAATTAATGTTCAATACACTCTGTAATCACCTTAAAGATAACAATATTCTGGTAAAATTTCAATTTGGTTTCAGGGAGAGGGATATTAACAGAAATGACGGATTATTAAATTGTAAATAAAGCAGCTACAATAATATAACGAACATTAATCTACTCAAAGCTTTCGATCATGTTAATCATAAATTATAATACCTAAGGTTCATCACGCACGATCTGCATAAACCAAACAAATACCTCAGCAAGAAGAGGAACTTTAAACAAGAAGATCAAAACGCACATTATGGCCTTATTAATTAATGAAATAAGTCATGGCATTACTGTGTGTTAATTAGCATGACAAACTCTGAAGCTAACTAATAAAAAAAAAACAGAACTATAATATATTACTTAACAAGGTTTGTTTGATTTCTCCTTCAAAATCACTTGAAAATAAATGTATATAGTAAAATTACTCTAATTTTAAAAAGTAAGGGGAACAAAATTAGAATTCTTGCAATCCATAAGTGTTACATAACATAAATCACATTTTTAGAATTCTTCATTGTATTATTATTATTATTATTATTATTATTATTATTATTATTATTATTATTGAGATTAAACCAAAGACAACAATGGTAAGCTATTAAATAAATGAAATATCTGCCCACTGATAAACAAAGCTATGCCGTGTGTAAGTATTTTTAAAAATTTTTAAATGTAACCATGTTCATGAACTGAACCCTTGGTATCATCTTTATATTCACTAAAATAGAGAGAAATAACAGAAAGTTTTGAGTTACGTTCTGTATTTAAGATGATGTTCATATGTTTAAATAAAGCAAAAACATGTCATATTTAAAAACAATTACAATGTACGAAGTAAATATACACAAACAACAAAAACAATAGAAAGTTATATCGATTTTCAGTGACTTTGAAATTTAATTTAAACATTATTGTAGTAAAAACATGTAACGTAAACGTTTTCTGGATGTTATTACAGAGCGCTCTTACATACAAATATAATTCTCACACACATGTCAGATTAATATTTCATATTTGCTATTTTCACGACGATATTTTTGTTAAATATAAATACCGTTATAAATACAATTTATATATTGAATTAATTTGTTCTTTTATATTAAAACAACATAGAAAAAATTAAACCGAACATCACTTTTTAAATTTCGGTTTCCAAGTATACCTTTATTGCTAATAGTCCACTTTCCCTATTTTCCACAATATATTACTATGTATATAGCGAATTTTGTTGTAAAGAAACAAATATTAATGCCGCTAGACGATTTTTAAATTTTGGGTAAATCCCCCGCCCTGCTAATAGTTCAATTTCACTGATTTTCAAATACTGTTTCTTATTTTGTTTCAATGGCATATATTGAGTTTCCTTTGAAAAAATTAAAATTAGCAATTTTTTAATTCTGGCTTAACCCCCAGAAGTTTTTCAGGGAAACCTCCACTCCCAACAACCTGACAATTTTCAAAAAAAAAATTTTTATTTTATTTAAACGGTATAAGAAAAATTTTATTGTAAAAAACCAATTATTGGTGCTGCTAGAGCGACTTTAAATTTTAGGTTTTTAAATGCTGTCAGTGTAGCTGGTTTTCTACGGTATACAACACCCTTAAGAGTTCCCCACAGGTAGAAATCCATTGGAGTTAGATTTGGAGAACGCGGTGGAAACTCAATCGGACCTCTTCGTGCTACCCAGTGCCTTGGATCCAGTGAGCGGGGCTTGTTGGTGTGAAAGGTCTCCCTTGTGAACACCACATACGGTACTATGAGTCTCAAATTTGTTTCGAATGCGTGCAACTGTTACTCCCGTCGGCGGTTTTGTTCTGTACACACGTCTCCATGGCCTTTGAACTTCAACAACATTCTCGGTTTTCCATTATCACTTCAAAATTGCTTTCCGCTGTTAAAACGATAATCTTGGCTCCAATTTGTTGTAGCAAGTAGTATATGTAATGTTAGTCACACCTGTGACTATATCATACGATAATCTTCACTTTATTTGTTCCTTGTTGATTTACCTGTCACGTAGCAACGCTATCATAATGTATGTGAGTCACATCTGTTTACAGAACATCAGACTACACATTACTGTTGCTTTTCTGTCCAACTTTGAAATACATTAAATAGATATCTATTTTGAAAATGTGTATAAATTTTTGGCACCCTCTGTATTTGTAGGTTTATTTGTGAGTGCAAGTTATTTAAGTTTTTGTACTATTTTCTTTTCTTTTATTTTAATTATGTATTTAATTTTTTCTATTTCTTCCGTTCTTCTGCTTTTCATTTATTTATTTCAAATTGAGTATGTGTGTATATTATTTGTTTCTTAAGAGTTAAGTATCGGCTTGTGCAATTTCACCATTTCTTTGTGTATTGTAAAAGCGCGTACGATCCCAGAACCAAATACGTAACCACTACTACTTTTTAATACCAATAGCCCCTGGAAATGCTGCACGCCTCAACACAGCTATGACAGAGAAGTTGCCGGACAATCAGTAAAATCTGTACATACAAATGTTTATCGTGAAAGTTGCTTATTAGATAACTAGAGAACATCTCGCCTTGTCACTTTAGACCCTGTAACAAAACCAATGGTATAAATATTCAGCCCAGCATTCGCTTAAATGACCAGGGGAAAGCACGATCAGGGTGCAATACTACCCGAACCCCCCTTTCTGTTCTTGATCCTTAAATAAATATTTTGAGATAGTCCCCGATTCAATTTAAAGAAAAATCTTTATAGATCACTCCAGGGCCTACTTCTACATCTCCACAGTGTGGACCAAACCCGAAGGGGCAAGGTCCCCTAAAGCCTGTATAAGTTTCTCACCTAAATCATTGCACGGTAATGTTAGCCCCAGTTTCATTGCGCGACACTAAAATACTTCCCTTGCACATTGTTACATTGTAAACCGTTTACTCATGTCCGTGAACTCATTTAGTTTTAGCAACCTTGTAAAGCCATACAAATGTGTAAGATGTAACGTGTATTTAAATATTATTTCTCTCTTTTTGTGCATCCATTAGACTGCCTAGCAGAAACTTTGGAGTTGTCATTGATGAGCACGGAAAACGTTTCTATCTGCTGAATAATCAAGAAATAAATTTCGCAGGCAAATAATGACATTTGTTATTTAGTGTTACTTGAGTATTTAATTCTTAAACTTAAATGCATTTCACAATAAAACAATTCTTGGTGCAAAGTTGCCCGGTTACAGATATTTTGTGATTCAGTTAACTGAGGAATTTAGAATATTAAGACTTAACCTGCGTAAGTTAATCACAAAGTTTTGTCCTTAAAAATTAAATTTTATTTAACTTTATCGAAAGTCACAAGAAAATGTAATCTAAAAATCTTTAAAGGAACTTTTAGTGCGCGCGAAAACGCTCTGGAGGAAGAAACACGTTATATTATTACTCTGGTGTAAACTAAAATAAGAAACATATATCACTTTTACGTTAAAACACATTACGTTCTTTATTCTCCATTCCGGGGCGTATGCCTGTGCAACAAACCATATAAATGCAATATTGTGCACATGCCAACAGTTGTTTTCACCGTCCGCTACTCAGCACTGTTTGCCAAAGCAATATTCCATTGTTAACGATCAGTTTTTGTTTGTGTCGCAATAATGCTTGACCTAAAACAATAAAACACACTTCTATCAGGAAAATAGTTCGCCGACGAAATACATTAGCTATGTTTAAACGACTTTAAAATGCCAGTCAATAATTTTTCTGTAAGCAGCGTTTTTAATAATGAACTTTAGGGCTGAAGGGGCATACTACCTTATCACTCGCTCATTGCAAAAAATAGTAACGAAATGTTACATTATTAGCGAATTCGTGTGTGTGTCTGTTGACGCTCTAGCGGCCGCAATTTTTGTTTTTCTTAACGAAACTCGGTATATAATGAACAATTACCAAACGAATCATCAGGTTCATTCACTAGCAAAATTGGACGATGAGGGTGAGAGTTACCATAAAGCCAAAATTTAAAAAACGCTCTAGCGGCCACAATTTGTCTTTCTTTCTCTCTTTTGCTTTCTCTCAACGAAGCTAGGTATTTAACACTGAAATAAAATAATTAAACACCTACTCTTACCAAAAACACTTTGATAAAGCTTTCAATAAATGTACACAAAATAGTTCAAATTGTTTACTACTGACCACCTCTTAAAACGTATATTTGAATGTTTCTTTCTGCAAGCCATTTTCTGAAACAATTTGTAGTCAAGGGGGTTTAGGTTCGGACTTGCAGAAGGCCAATCCGAGGTCAAGATGAAGTCAGGAAAACTCAGAGTCTTATGTGTTGGTGATGAATCCTGCTGGAAGCTTCCTCTAGAGAGGGGGACGTTGTTGAGTTCTTGACCAGTCTCCATCACTGTCTTCTGGTGCGCATTGGTCCATGTTTTGGCCACTTTGCAGAAATGGAGCTTCGCGGTACCTCCGTAACTCATACCCCACTACACCATAACAGATGCAGGATGATAGTCCCTCTGGACCCTTGCAGCCTCCTCCGCAGCTTCTGTAGCGCATCTGGCATACTCCCTGTCATTTTGGGAATTTAAAGTCTGCTGAATGCTAAACAGTTTTACATTCTTGTATGATCATTTTCTGTGTAAGCGTTTGGATTTTAAGATCCTCTGGCGCCTCAGCTTGCGAGGAGGTGTGTGTGCTTTCTAGTCCCAATAACTACTCAATGTGGGAAGAATTTTTCAGCTCATGAGCCACCACTGACTCTCTTAGTAACATTTTTTTTCGCCCCACTGCTTGAGTGCGCACAGTGCGTGGTCTTCACAGGAAGCGCTGGATAGTGCGGTACACGAACGTGCCCGATTATTTTCACTTTCTGGAGATTGTTGAAAATCTCACCTGGGGATTTGGCCACTGCACAACTACACGGTATACAGACTCCAGACAGAGCCTTTGGTAGAATTGAGAAATCACATAGAAAAAAGAAGGCATCTTGTCTCCTAAAGCACTGAATGAAGACTAAGAAATTTAAAACTAAAGCATAGAGCACAGAAAGAGTAAAACCAGCGTGTTATCTCATTAAATAACAAGGTTAATTCTTTATTTTTTTTATTAGTGTTTAACAGCCGTTTTTACTACCAGGGCACCACAGGCGATACATGATGATACATGAGATAAATGACATATGGGAAAAGATTTTTAAGGAAGGAAACGTTCCAGGCCTAAGTTTAGGGTACCTCCCCGGCATTTGCCATTTATGAGGACTGAAGAAAACCTGGAAAAACCTCAATTAGGGAGGACGGTCCTGGCGGGATTCGAACCCCGGACGAGTTCGCGCCTTAACGATCTCGGCCACCCGTGGCGGTACAATGTTGATGTATCAGTGAAAAGCACATACTTCGGAGATTCAGAAGAAAACCTTGTCATTCAGCTTTCGTCCACGGTCTACCAAAGCAAAAGCAAAGAAAAGAAGAAGCACGCACATTTCTGCACTGTTTTAAGTACCGGATGATGCACCATGGTGTTCTAGCAGACAACAAATTTCACCTGTCTAGATATAAGGGTAGGAATGATAGTGGCTTATATTATTGTACTATACGCATTATTAAATCATTATCCTTTTTATTATTTCTCAATAAAATTCAAAAACATGATTATTTTAGTGTGTAATAATGCAGGCCAATAATAAACCATGAAACTTATTTATACATAGGAATTATTAAATAATAAATAAATAAATGCAAATAAATTTTAAAAATAAACAAAATCGTAACACATAATTAGAACAATTTCCCCCATTATGTATACATGTATTTATCGACTTTTGAAAAAAATCTGAATAAATCATCCTATAATCCTCCATAATGCAAATTTAGTCAAAATGTCTTACTAAGGCATTTTACTTAAAGCAGTGAGATCCAATATTGGGGACAATATTGCATTTGTCTAACGTCTCCCTAAAGGTGAAATTAATAAACGCATTTCCAGAAAAATTCAATATTCTGCCTTTATCGAATTTTGAAAAAACGTTCCTCAATTTCAAACAATGTATTTGTAAGACAAGTTAAAATCGTCGCCCAACATTCAAACACCAGAATTATTTTATTAAATAAATGTTTTGAAACTACAACAATAAAGTTATTACTTATTAATCTTGGAAACATTAAAAATGCGATTTATTATTTAATTAATTAATCATATTACAATTTCCTTCATTTCTAAACGTTAATCCTGAATCATTATTATAATAACAGAAAACTTCCGTAACCTTACTGCATTGATATTACTTTCGAATACACACAGAGCGTCCAAGGCATTCAAATCTTCGACTGGAAAAATAAAGTAATCTAAGAATTTAATTTTAAAGTACTTAACATAATAATTATTATTAAACATTGCACTAACTAATTACAGCTCTGAAAATATGTCAATAATAACTTTTTCATTATTGAACCAATATGTTTATATCTACTCCATATGCACAGATTGTCATATTTTTTATCGTATACTTTTCGATTTTTGAGAAATTAGCAAACCCTCAGCTTTCTTTATAATTTCTCCTAAAATGATATGCTTATTTTAAATATCAAACGTTAGCATTCATTTACATAGAAATTGACTGATTCGTTTTATTTAAGCACGCTCTTTAACACCTCAGGTCATCAGCGTCCTATTTAATGCAGGACGTGAAACGGCCGATAAATTTTGCTCAGAGGTCTCTTCTTTCAGGCTTGAGGTTCTTTTTCGTGCCGTAAATGTACGACATGGGACCCACGGCTTTACTTCCCTTCCGAAGGAAGCCATACTTCCTTTACGGCCGAAAAAACCTATCGGTTCTGGGCGGGATGCAATGTTGTGACTTAGGGAGCAGCTACATAGAAAGGCGATGACAGAGACAAATCCCAGGGTGCCATGCCAACTTATTTTAGAGGAGACATGTCCCCAATCTGAGTTGTAATTACAAATGATAGCCTTGCCAAGCGAGAGAGAGCCAGAGGGCAGAGACCTAAGACCCCGAGCCGTGGCTTATTTCCCCTTACATCGTTTTACGATTGCCTAGGGGGTCTCTACGTTGTGACACAAACTTAAGATTTGAATTATGTCAACCACGTGACATGCATGCTCAGCATGTTCGGCTTGTTACTAGGCACAGGTTAATGTCGCTATCAGCAGCTTCTCAAGTGACCTACCCCTATGCCTTTAACACACTGAAATTCCTAAGGCGATCAGTTAAGGAAAGATATAAAATGTAAAACCAACTGAATTTAATTTTCAAAACAGTTGATTTGCTACACCCTTCAGCAGCACATGCGTCATACCATCACATTTTGCAAAATTGTTATACTTTTTAAAAACACTTCAAAAACATTGTAAGTGTATAATCTGCACTTTGAACACTTCCGCTTAAGAGCTAAACACCGTTACCAACATTAAACACTAGTTACTAAATAAATCAAATGTAACTTATATTTATATGTTATACTTCTGTAATCTAAAATATTCCAGCGTTAGATTTCTCGTGGTGAGTGTTAGTAAATATTTCGTGTGGAAAATAGCTATGGAGCATAAAGCTCCATTTCCCGCGCTGTTTTAAGCTTGGAAATAAGTGAATTTCATCACAGTAAATTATTTGCTTGCTTCCTAAGTTCAATTTGATAACGTCGCATACTCCCAAAAATATTAGTCAAATTTATGGCTAACTTAGAGTTTCAATAGTTGACTTTGTGGTGACATCATACCATATAGCGTTTCATCGTAACGTAGAGAATCTTGTACATGGAAAAAAGAGGGTGAAACTTCCTTATGGGTAAACCAGAGAAATTAAAGGTGCTAAACTTAACCTAGGAAAATAATAGCAGAGTTAATAATAACAACATTAGGAGATGATGTAAGTTAAAATCTGATATCCCACTCGCCTTCCCAAAAAAGTGCATTTACTTTTATAGCTGAAATCAAAGGAAGAAAGGAATTTCTGCGTAATTTGCTTACGTCACGGTTGAACCAACAGCTAAACTACACCAGAAACAGGAAGATAAATGATATTGATAATGGTGAATTTGGGAAAATTCATAAACCATGTAAAGTTATTTGAAATAAAAAATTACCTGTAGACATTATTAGTAGATAAAGTGGTGAGTATCCAAGGTAGTAAATAACATACAGCTGGATTAATGGATATGGTAACAATAAACCTTCTGCATTAGACGTTACGTTTAGTGACGTCAGAAAACAAATGATAGACGTCTCCATGTTAACAACGCAACATTCGTAAATACATACACTAATCTAGAGCTAGCTAAGAAACCGCAATACCCACAGCCTCCACTCGCTTTATAAAATACATGTAAACATGCTGATGCATCATAAAATTATGTAACAGTTGGGTTGACAACTCGAAAACAAAACGTGGAATCGTTCAAGTAGATGCACAACGTTAAGAAAAAGCTGAAGCTGAGATACAGACTCGCCCTGGTGGTAAAAAATATAAAGAAACAGCGGAACAGTAAAATTATACACGTGTTGGCAACTGTGAAAAATAAACGATGAACCACTGAAGATAGTTCGCAGAGCGAGGATAATAATGCAGAAATTTGCTACATTCATCTGCATACTTGCGACCACGAACTCGGAACAACAACAATAATATCTGTAATTAAAGTTAGCATAATGATGTGTACACGCACTTTATCGAAACAACTTTATAAATTTTACTTGAGTGGTTTACCTATACGATGTTCCATAATGAAATGCAATTTTTAAACTGAGCGCCTCTGTCAATTCGTTACGTTGCCGAACTTGAAATATAACCGACTGCCATCTGTTTATATTGTGAATAACGATTGTCATTTGTTACAAGCTAAAATGCAGCGATACACGAAGGTTCAAAACGTCCATAATTTGAAAGTGCTTTTTAAGTACGGTAAATATTATTATGCATAGGTCGTTAAACAACTTGGTGCAATTTTTGGAAGACGAAATGCGCCTAGCGTGTCAACAGAGCAGAGGCTAGTAAGGAAATTTGAAAATATAGGATTGACAAAGAATGTCAAATCACCTGAACGTTCTCGTCGATCGGCACAGAATGTTGCCCTCGTCAGACAGAGCGTTGCTACAGCCCATTGAAGTCGACTTTAAACAATTAACCATTCCGAGATGCAATTTGCAGCAACTTTTAATCTTATGTTTATGTGAACAATTAACGAACCATCAACTCAAGGCAGAAATTGGGCGTGTCATGGGTGAAATTCAGCAGGAGGTTTGCTCTAGAATCATTGAAAAATTTGCCAACATAGTGAAGGGGTGCCAATGAAGTCGTGGAGGGCGTTTACCTGATGTTTTGATTCATGTTTAATGGCAGTGTTTTTCATATTGACTTAAAATATTATAAATATTAGCACTTTTTAAATAAATGAAGTTTTATTATTAAAACATAAATAGCATTCATTATGGGATACCCTGTAGAGGGGAGTTGGGATGAAATTTTCACAGAGGTACACAGAAAGTACAAAGTGTTAAACTTACCCAGAGTAGCAGAAGAGTTAATAAAAAGAGCATTAGGACGTGATGATACTCCACTAAAAGCGAATTCGCCATCCTTCCAAAAAGTGCATCTACTTTTATAGCTGAAGTCGAAGGATATGGGGGAAATTACATAACGGTTGTACCAGTTGTAAGAAATACACTACAAACGGGAATGTAAGGGATAACACGGCCATGTTCAAATATAGTGACATTAGAAATCAAACGACAGACGCATCCATTTTAACAATGCAGCAATATAAAAAATAAATTTGTAATCAACACACACAAACTAACCTAGAGCTAACTTCGGGTAAATTCTAGAAATCAGAAAACTCCTTATTTTACTGGGGCTCGCTACAGCCTAACGGCCTACACTCACCCTCTATTCCGAAAAATACATGCGAACGTGATGATACATTGTAAAATGGTATAATGGTTGGATTGTTAACTCTGAAAAACCAACGTGGAATCGCTAAGGCAGAAGATGGTACACAGAGGCTCCCTGGTGGGGTAAAGGGAGACCAGCGCGTAAACATAATAATGTGGAAATTTGCTACATTATCCAAGATACCACTGGATGTTTGCGACCACCAACTTCAAACTATAATAATAATAATAATAATAATAATAATAATAATAATATCTCCCCTCATTCTCCTGTAATTAAAGTTGGTGTAATAATTTGTGCACTTATTTTATCATAAATTTTATTATAAGTTTATAAATTTTGGTTGAGTGATGTACATAAGGAAGTTTGTAAATAATTAGAAACCGTTTTTATTAAATATGAAACTTTATGATACTTATGTTAATTTTCCTCAGCTTAATAGTAAAAATTTTGTAATTTGTAAAATGTTTAAATAAGCTAGCGTATAAGTATAGGAAGTTTCAATACTAAATAACTGTCTATGATTTGAAATATTTGTGTTGCAGAAATAAAATTAAAACGTATTCTATTTTAATTACACTTCAGTGTATAATACAGGCTTAAAATATATTGCAGGTTCGCTATCGTATGTTCATCATACGTTTATAGTGGATGTCAATTAAAGCATGCGGCGGAACTAAATTTGATTGGCCTCTTTACTCCCAAATACGCTCGCGAAGTAATCCCGCTTATTAAATGAATGTGCTGCATTATTCGTATGCTTTCCTTTTTATCTTTATAGCTTTAAGACCATTTTAATACATATAAAAGAGTTTGGGTTAAGTTTCTTCCAAAAAGAGACCTTACATGTGCACAACAAATGTTGAAAATAACGGTCGAGTTTACTAGCATTTCTGTGTGGCGGTAAAATAGATAGCCAATAGCAACAAAGGGGAGTGGCAAGGAGTGAAACGCGAAGTAAACCAGGCGTCTGGGAGCACAGAGAGAGACGGAGCTACAGAGTTGCCGCGTTCTCGAAAACGAAGTAGCTTCAAAAATCATTTTCATCGTGTATGTTTTTTTTTTTTTTTTTCCTAAGAGGAAATGGCTTCAGCTCACGTGTTTATTTGAAAATAATTAATTATAAAACCTACATATTCTGACATATTTGTGTCAGTACATTTTTGCCTCATAATAAATCGATGACCGAAATGTTAGCATAAGCCAAGCACCCTTCCGAAACTATAATAGTCCCAGGAAGTGTGAACATAATTAAATGTATGTTCATCACTCCCACAAACCTCACATGCAACCCTTGTACATCATGCGAAATACTGAACAAATGAGTTGGGTGCCTTATATTAAAAAATTGCCTCCTCTCTTGTGAAAACGCAGAACTTTTTAACTATATATCCAACAGAAGACGATCAAACGTTCAAACTTCGATATATCAACACTATGCCTTAGATATAACAAACATTCAACATGGGATAAATATAACACAATGATGAAAATATATCATTACCTTCGATTTCTCCAGAAAATACGCCAATTACATTCTCACTAATTGTCTTCGCATTTTTATTTTTGCACCAGGCTGTGAATAAATCACGTTCTCGCTCACACAGTTTTATATTTCTCAGCCAGTAAATCTTCCTTACAAGTCCCGGTTTCAACCTTCTCGGGCGGAGATCCTTAAAAAATTTATCACTTTCGTCAAATTCCATTATAATCTTCAATTAACCTGCATATAATCGAACTACTAAATGTTTAAATAAAATCAACAATAAACTAACGTACTATATAAACATATGAACAAATGCTAATCGGTTCGATATTTTAGAGCGTCCGTAAATAAAACAAAAAAGATCCGATATTTCTAGTTCTCCATACTGTTATTTAACTTTCCAAATTAAAAAAAATTACATTACGACGTGATAGTATAAAAATAATATGTAATGTAGCATTTTAAAGACTCAATGCGATCCACGCGTGAAATGTAGCACTCCGATGCGTAAGTCTTGAACACTTGTATTACAATATGCTATTAAGTTATTTCATCTACTTTTAAATCAGATAGATTGAATTTAATCTACATTTAAATGTATTATATTTACTTATATTATTTAAATTTATTCCAGTTACTTAAATTTACTTTTAAATTAGATTTGCATAAATCTAATAAAATTAATTATAATGGGTGTTTGAAACAGTTTTGTTTCCGCCGCTGCTGTTAAATGATACTTTTGAATTACAATTTTGCTAGAATGTTCATGTTTCTTGACTATATAACATCGTTACCAGTTATAACATGGCCTCGCTGTAACGCTAAACGCAATTTGGGCTTTCTCTTGCAGTACAGGCAGGATGGCGGCAAATGTTCTTCTGGTTGTGACTTTATCCATCCTCGTTCTGCTGTTTGGTAAGTTTCATCTTATATGTTGGCACTTCTGCTTCTCGTGATCGTTATGAAACTGTTGCTAACTATTATTCTTCATGCCGTACATGTGCTAAATAATATAGTAAGAAGTAAGATGCTCGAGTGTGCATAGAGAGGTAATTTTCTTCGGTTCGTTTTCACTGCTTCTATTATATTATTTTTATCGTAAACTGTTAAAGATTTTGTACATTTTTGTTACATCATTGAATATGATACTTTACACACTCCCTGTCACACAGCTCGCATGCGCATTCATTGTAAATAATGTTTGAGCCAGAGGAATTATTATGTGTCTTGTAGATAACTGATTTGTTTTATTTAAGGACGCTCTTTAGCATCTCAGGACAGCAGCGTACCATTCAAATCAGGGCGTGAAACGACCGACAACTTTTGCTCAGAGGCCTCTTTCAGGCTTGAGGTTCTTTATCGTGCCGTAGATATACGACATGGGACCCATGAATTTACTTCCCTTCCGAAGGAATCCATACTTAGAATTTTTACGCTCGAAAAAATCCATCGATCCTGACCGGGTTTGAACCCGCGATCTTGGATTTAGGAAGCAAGTATGGTTACCACTACACCACCAGGACCACGGATTACTATGTGGTATTTTAATGTTTGTGTTTAATAGAACTTTCTTTCAATTCATCCATCTACATATTAAAAATTATATTGGCAATAATTATTATAGCTTCTAAGTTGGCTAACCTGATCCAAACGAATGCTCGTTCGCCATAATGTTGTTGACATTTTGTGATTAGGAATATAAAATTGCCGTGAGAGGTACATTACTGATTTTAATTACAGGAACAGGACTTTAAATCAGTAAGCTAACATTTAACTCGTAAACCAACAGTTGGAGAAAAATAATACGCAACATTTTGTAAGTTAGTGTGAAAAGTAACGAAACAATGTGCAATATTCTGTAGGTTAGAGTTAATAATTTGTTTTATCCCAAGGAGATATTATTTCACAGCAGCGTTTAGAACTGTGAGAGGACATTTTTTAACTATTTGTGTTACATAATATTAGAGTGACGAAAAGGCAGCTGTATTTTTTACTATGTGTAAAATTGCAGCACAAAAAAATAAACAAATTAAGTTTTTTGCGGAAGGACGAAATGAAAATAGTAGATCGATGTGTAGCCACTTAAAGCAGCCGGGGGTAGGGAAGAGGATTTCCGGCAGAACTGTTTACGTGTTGCAGAAGATGCGAGTACAGGGTGCTATAGAGGCTAGTGAATGCCGCTAATGGAGAAGGGAAGTACTAACATGCAAAGCCCCCTAATTTATCAACCGAGGGAAAGTCGATTCTTATATCGAGATGCTTTTCTTCGTTCGTTTGTTTGTTTGGGCTCAAAGGAAGCTAGTTCCGCTTTTAACAACACTTCCGCTGCGTGATCTTCACATCGAGTTAGCTTACCCCCACCTCAGAAATGGTTCCTTTTCGTGTGCAAACGTAGCAGGGTGTGTGATCATCACAAATGTCATTAATACTGTTTCTTTTCTTCCTTTTCCACACACTCCTTATTCCTTTCACTTTTCCAATTATTCTTTTGTTCTTTCCTTTTGTTCTATCTTCAACATCTTCCTCGGCCGGGACTCGAAGCGAGGTGCTCTAGTAGGATGGGAGGGCGCTTGCCCCAAGGTATCATTTGTTTTCTGTGACAGATAAGCCCTCCCCCCTTAATGGCCCCTTACGTCTTGCTGGCCAGAGATTAATCTTCTCTCGATACGAGGAGCCGTTCGATTATCAAATCGAACCCTCTCACAATCGATTTACTGTAAACGGGCAAAACATGCAAAGGGCAGTAGACAAGAGATATGATGTAGCCTACTTCCTTGGCGAGTAGCGCGTAATATCAGCGACACATTTTTATCATCAATGACTTTACTTCAGAACTCCATGCACATTTATAAAGTTTTATTTTTGAAATGCTTTAACGTTTGTGTGAGTGTTTTTGTTAATTTTATTTTGCCATTTAAAAAATTAAAATGAAAGATGCAATTTTCAGCTGTATGGACTGTGAAGAAGTGAAAACTATTTAATATAGTGCTTGATAGTGTCATTCATGAGAACTGCGAACTATATTATTATTATTATTATTATTATTATTGTTAATGTTGTTATTATTATTGTTATTATTATTATTGTTGTTGATGTTGTTGTTATTATTATTATTATTATTATTATTATTATAAAATGTTACTATGTTTGGCATAATGTACATATGTTCTTATGAATGACCGCAATGTTCTTGATAGTTTCCATAATCTTGTGATTAAACTTATTGAAATCTTTTCTTATTTTATTCGCACATTAGAAATAAATATCAATTTGTAGTTTCACAACATGTATTTTTATGAGATTGTTTCAGTTATGTTCCCTGTCACTGTCTGCGCCGCTTATCACGTTTGCTGGTTAACTGTTATAAGATATACAGCCTTTTGTCTCTTCTAACTACAGTAGACCCTTTAGAGACTTTTGCTAAATATTGCATTTACTTTTTGGTTTTATTTAAAGTTGTCTTTTATTAAAATCAAATTTTCAGGAAAACTAGACAAAAATGTCTTAATGTCTGATTTTGTAGCACCCAACCTTTTCACTCTTTCGTCACGAAGTGTTACTGCCTTACTCCTTTTACTTGGTGACCAATCGGCGCGCTGGTCCTGGTGGTGTAGTGGTGACCATATTTGCCTCCTAAACCCAAGAACGCCGGTTCGATCCCGGCCAGGATCGATGGATTTTTTCGGGCGTAAAAATCCTAAATATGGCTTCCTTCGGAAGGGAAGTAAAGCCGTGGGTCCCGTGTCGTACATTTACGGCACGAAAAAGAACCTCAAGCCTGAAAGAGAGGCCTCTGAGCAAAATTTGTCGGTCGTTTCACGCCCTGAGTTGAATGGGACGCTGATGACCTGAGCTGTTAAAGAGTGTCCGTAAATAAATCAATCAGTCAAACCAATCAGCGCATTTTGTCACTCAAATTACAGGACCACTTTTCAACTCACTCTGAAAGATGTTCACTTGTCAACTGCTATACAACAACGATGACTTAGGTTTTGAGAACACAAGAGCTCTGTTGCTTGAAAATACAATACATAATAGTTATGTTGATGGAATTATTGAAGTTACTGAATGATGCCAATTAAACTTGTTTCTAATATCTATACAGAATGTAGCACGTTTTACATGCCTTAAATATGGTATAGAAATATCATAGACAAAATAAAAACATAATTTATTAATTTATCACAACACACTCTTTGCATATCTTGTAAGATTTAAAAAGGAAAAACGTTTTACAAAAGTGTTTAGAATTAATGCCACTACTGTATTTACTCTTTTCAGTTACTATGCAAATACTGGCGCGTTAATAAACGCTTTCCCCTCTAACTCATTACCTGCGATTTTAATGAATATTTATTGACCTAGTATGTTAAATTAGCAAATGTAAACCTATGTTACCAAGTGATATTTTATTATTTTTTGAAATTTTATGAATGAAATTTGTGTGAAAATTTAATAATATAGCATCATATTTATTTTCCACAAATTTATTGACAAACGATTTCTCTACAGTATTTCAGAAGCAGCGCTATCCAGTCTCCCATAGCCAAAGTTATGGCCTGGGGAAAGTCACGCGTGCTTTTCTCGATCGGTAGGGGAGAAAACCGAACGCACGCATCTCAAAGTTAAAGTTCACTTACCCGTACCGAAATTCTCGGAGCTGCTAGAGCTGCAGTCCCGAGTGATAGCAAACACTTGAACAGATACAGCTAAGTAATAACTAACATGGCTTTCAAACGCAACGATACGATAGCTCAGACGGTTAGAGTGTCAGGCTACATCTTTTTTTTTTTTTGTTTTGTTTATCTACGGACGCTGTTTTAACGTCTCAGGTAATCAGCGTCCCATTCAATTCATGGCGTAAAACAGCCGATAAATTTTGCTCAGAGGCCTCTTCTTTCAGGCTTAAGGTTTTTCATCGTGCCGTAAATGTACGATACGGGACCCACGGTTTTACTTCCCTTCCGAAGGAATCCACAATTAGGATTTTTAACCCGAAAAAATCCATCTCCTGGCCGGGATCGAACCCGCGATCTTGGGTTTAGTAGGTAAGTACGGTTACCACTACACCACCAAGACCGATTCCTACAGCTGTGAAGGTAGTGCTTTCGAATTCTTAAGTTCTGATGCTTTGTTTTGTCGGAGTTAAAGGAGATTTGCCACCACTATACTGATTTGCTCGCTAACATAGTACCACGTACACAATTCCCTATGAATTTATATTTACGAACTTTTTTTCCTGCTGCAGTCAAAGGAGATTTGATACCATTACAATATTTCACCTGCCTACTTAGTAGCACACAATTCCCTATCAATGTATATTTACGAAAAGGAGACGAGGGTAGACCGTCAGGCCGTAGCTCGCCGCAGTAAACCAGTACGTCCACCGGTTTCTACGATTTACCCGCCGTTAGCGTTAAGGTTAGTGTGTGTGTGTGTGTGTGTGTGTGTGAGAGAGAGAGAGAGAGAGAGAGAGAGAGAGAGAGAGAATTGATTGCGAATTCCAATAACACAAGGATAATAAATAGTCAAAAATTCAATTTTGTAATAAGAAATAACATATTGTAGCCAGAAGTTACGGAGAACAACGCATAGGTGACATTACATTCTTACAAAAAATTACAAAAAATAAAAATAAGTGTTATCGTACGCCTATCACTGTTATTGAAAATTATTACATGCAGATTATGCAATCATGAGGCAGCATTGAAGTTTCCCCAACTGCCGTTCGGAACTGAGGAGTTCGGCTCTCTCCGCTGTAGCTCGGGACTGCAGCTCTAGCAGCTCCGAAAATTTCGCTATGGGTAAGGGTAAATTACACTTCGCCTCGGTGTTGCGCACGTGTTGGAGGTGTGAATGTTATCGCTTCGGGTCGCGATCTTTATTGTAGCATGGCGTGGATTTAAAGTGCGTTGTGCGAGTTAGAGTTGTCTTATATATTTATTACTAAAGACTTCATCAAAAGTTCGTATGCCTGGAATATGAGTACAACAATACCTGAGAAAGCATGTCTCTGAAGTACACTAGGAAAAGTTGGATGCTTTCTCGTCTCTTATAAAAATGTTATCGCACCTCTATTATTTTTCGTATATTGGAATTCGCGATTAATTCGTATACATACATACTAACCTAAACCTAACGTCCAATAAATCCTAGAAACCAGTGGACCCAGTTACTGCGGCTCGATACGGCCTGATGGCCTACGCTCGCCTTGTTTTCATAACTCTAAATTGTTAGCGGGTAAATCAACTATTCAAAAAGAAAGAAAGAAAGAAAGAAAGAAAGAAAGAAAGAAAGAAAGAAAGAAAGAAATAGAAAAGCACCCGATTCTAGCATTAAAGCTCCATTACCATAAACCCGTTACTGGATATGAATATTAATTTGTGTAATAGCGTGGGTCAAACGAACAAAAAAACTGGTAAACTCGTAAATATAAATTTATTTCGAATTGTGTTAGCGGATAAATCATTGTAATAATGGAAAGTTTCCTTTAACTCCTAAAATAAGTAAATAATTACTTCTTTCCTTCGTTAGCCTCCACTACGCTCTATCAGTCTTAGTTATCACACCGAGCTACTGCATGTCGACTACCTTCGGCTAACCTCCGTGGCCATTCGTGAAAAGCAGGCGTGACTTTCCCCAGGGCTATGGCCAAAGTCTCAAGTCTTTTGAGTGAGACAACAGACAAGCAAGGAACAAAAGCCGTTAAACTGAGAAATGGCAGACTGGAAGTAGAGGGGGAAAGACGAAATGACAGCTACAACTTCTGAGATGACGCAATAAATGTCCCACTGACCATACTCAACGCTGAACGTGCTCTCTATTACGTCATCAAACATTCTGCAGGGACTAGAAATGTCTTATGGGAAAATTATTTTGAAATATTTCTATTGTAACTGTACTTTTCAGGTTCGTAAATGTTCGTATCTTTACCAAGAAAAAGGAATGTAATGTAAATGCCGTCTGTAAAACCGGTTCTTTATTTCTTTTTCCCTTAAATTTGATCTTAAAGTACTCTGACAAGATTGGCGGACAGTAAATTCCAGTTTGTTTTTTTTTTTTTTCACACATTTCATCATTTGTTTGTCGCCCATGAATCGATTATTAAAATCGTTAAATATGAACCTTATAACAAGAATGTCTAAAGAGATGATGAGAGCTCTCAGTGCTTAAAGTTACCTGGCATTAACCTTTTCAGGGCAAGGAAAACCTTCGGAAAAAAAAACATTACTTAGAAAATTGAGCTGAGAGATTCGAATTTGGGACCTCCGGATTTTAAAGCAGACATGCTTACCATGAGACAACGAAGGCGAATTTCTAATCGTTTCTATGTAGTTGTAGTAATAGTAATAGTAGTAGTAGCAGCAGCAGTAATAGTAATAGTAGTAATAGTAGTGTTTTTTATAGAATATGTTTGCTACAAGTATTACTAATAAGACATGGACAAAACAGGAATTTTTTGATTTGTTTATTTACGGACGCTCTTTAACATCTCAGGTCATCAGCATCCCATTCAATTCAGGGCGTGAAACAGATGACAAATTTTGCTCAGAGGTCTCTTCTTTCATGCTTGAGGTTCTTTATCGTGCCGTAAATGTACGACACGGGACCCACGGCTTTACTTCCTTTCTGAAGGAAGTTAATACTTAACAATTTTTACGCCCGAAAAATATCCATCGATCCTGGCCGGGTTCGAACCCGAGACCTTGGGTTTAGAAGGCAGTGTGGTTACCACTACACCACCAGGACCGACGCAATAACAGAATGGCAGAGAAAAACAATAAATAAATATGTATGTGTGAAATATATTTATACAAATGATTGAAAAAATAGAAAAAAATGAAATACAAAACATAAAAAGAACTTACATTTATGTATAAATATTCCGAGCTGTCTCACTTTATATAAAAATGTCCCCGTCTGCCCCCGTTAACAATTGGGTTCGGTCGTAGGTATTTTTTTTTTTTTTTCTCCATTCGTTCGTCCCTTTGCAGTACACCAGGATAAGTTCCCAACAGGAAAGGGCCTGCAGTAACTAAGAGGAAGAAAATGACCTCTCGCGTAATATTTTTGTATAAATTTGATTATACTTTTAATATTTGTTTGTGAAACAGCGGCCATAGATTGAATTGAATTGATAGTTTTGGTCAAAGGGTGGCCGGCCGCATGTGAGCTTTGGGTGGAAAGGATGGCACGAGGACAGACCAGTGGGCAATGAGACAGGAACGTAGCTAATTGTGTTTCTGAATTACAATCCCCCTCTCCCCCGCCAAAGAACTTTACCTTCTCGGAAGGGGCACACACAAGATACCAAGGCAGAAATCTTTTCAAAGTGCAAGCCAAAGACCCCCCTTCCCCCGGAGTCTTTCCTTTCCTTTTAAAGCGAATGGCGGGCAACTTTAAGCGTTGCAGGCTCCAGGTTCATTTCTTCGTCTGCACATACTTTCGTTATTACCAGGGATTTTAAACTGTAACACTTTAAGTGCTGTAGCGGAATCAATGGAATGTTCTCGCAGCTACGTTTAACCTTCAATGCAAGCGTGAGTATCGTTGCCAATGAAAAAATAAACTCAATAAAGTTCAATTCCATGTGGACCAAGAAACAGCATATTTTCACGTTGGAACCTTTCTATCATCGGCGACTCAATGGCGTGTTTGCATGATGAAATGCACAATTTGTCTTTCAATGCGGGTGGTTGAATATTTCACAAAACTACGGCGCAATGGTTCTAGATACGAGGTGCATTCAAAAAGTTTTGCAAGTGTCACCTTTAAGTCCAAGCTAAGCGCTGAATACGAAAACCTAACCTCACAATCCTTCAAAGCACTCTCCATCTCTCTCCGCACACAGCTGTAGACGATGCAACCACTTGTCAAAAGCACTACTGAGATATTGTCAACAGAGCTGAATTTATAGCTTGAGCAACGTACTGCACTCGTTTAAAAGTTTTCCAGCAATGCAAGACTTCATTCAAGAAAACAATCAGAAGTTGCACGGTACCAGGTCAGTGCTGTAGGGGTGGATGATCAAGCAACAGCCTTGAACGACGCCACCTCAGCTGTTCAAATAAAGGATTTGTTTTGTTTACGGACGCTCTTTAACATCTCAGGTAATCAGCATCCCATTTAATTCAGAGCGTGAAAAGGCCGACAAATTTTGATCAGAGGCCTCTTTTTTCAGGCTTGAGGTTTATTTTCGTGCCGTAAATTTACAATGCGGGATCCACGTCTTCACTTCCTTTCCGAAGGAAGCCATACTTGGGATTTTTACGCTCTAAAAATCCATCGATCCTGGCCGGGGTTTGAATCCGCGATGTCTTGGGTTTAGAAGGCAATTAATGTTACCGCTACATCACCAGTACCGACCTAAATAAACGATCCAAAATATAATTGTCATGGTGTTCTACATTCATTGTCATTCTTTCTGGCATACAGTCAACCACACTAATTATCCTTCATAGTTGAAGAAAACATTCGCTTCCGAGAACGAAAATCTTGTTTATGAATAATTGATTTTGGTCACTCTCATTTACCCACATGCAGTTCTGAGCTTTATTTGGGGTGATATAATAAAACAAACTTTCATCACCAGTGCATATATATAAGTAAGAACGGGCGTTAAACACTACTCAAAAAAAAAAAAAAAAAACCAGTGCATATATCTGTCAAACGTTTAGAACATTTGCTGGAAAGTGCTCAGCAGTTTCCTTGCGCATTCCTTTCTCCTCTTCTTCTCTTCATTGGTTAGGGAATGTGGAACCCATTTTGCACAACTTTTTCACAGCTTTAAATATTCATGCAGCCAACACTTTCATACTTAGCATTTCAGCAGTAATATGTCGGTTTACCTCCAGCAAGCTCCTCACTCTTTGAATTGTTCTCTCGTTCACAGCTTCCCGAGGCCGGCCAGAGCGAGATTGTCTTTCATAGTCTCTCGCCCTCCTTCAAATGATCGAATTCATCTTGCAATGATATCACATGAACACACTTGATCACCATGAACGGCTACCAAGTCCTCGCTCTTTAATCTGCTTATAGGGTGTAAAGTTCTCTTTTGAAATACTCATGATGTTTCACCAGCTATTGACACGGGACTGAACTCAACCGACTGTACGACAGTGAATATGCAGGTTTAAACTCGCACTTATGAACATTTTGATAACTTAAGGTTAATTGTTGCCAGTTGTGTTAGTTACATTTTGGTAGTCATTATTGTCCAACAATGGATTGGCTGGTTGCAAAACTTTTCCTAATAATGCTAGCAATCACTCCCGTCTAAAGGTTAGGGTCTCCGCTAGATCTACCAAAACGGACGACATGATATAATATTTTGAACTCCACTTCCAGATGAGGCGGCACTTTAAGAAAACATTAAGGCAGCAAATCTGCAAAAAGAATGTGTCATCTCAATTTAATCTCCTATCGTGCAACTGCAACCCAATTGAACTGTTTGGGCCAGCCTCAAAAAATCAGCGAGGAAAGGAAATGTGACCCCTTCTCTGAGTAAATGCGAATTTGTGAAGCAAATGTTTAGAGAGACAACTCTGTTTTTCTTGGTCCATTGCCAGCCATGTTCTCATGAACTTTGCTGGCATGGCGGATGCCAGTTTAAAATCTGAGAATGAAAATAGCCAGTTTATTTTTGTGCTGGGAAGAAGTGACACTGAGTAGGAAAATTAAAGTATGTAAAACAGAGACGTAATAATGAACAGTAATTATACTTAGAGAGAGGTTGGGAAATGACTAGCAAAGGGCTTTGAACTGATGCTAGAACGCCATGCAGATGCAAGAAGTTGTATCGAATGTTTGTCGTCCAGTGGATGGCGACTATTATGAACTGCACGGTGTTGTGCTGTGTCAGGGAATGCTCGTCCGTTAACATTGAGGTTGTGTCTTACTTGATAAACTCGCACATTTGGTTCCACAGGTACAGAAGGATAAAACCGTCGGCTACTGGAGATGCAGGATGAAGATGTGGATTTTGTGAAGAAGCCGGTGACTACCACACCCCAGCTGCTTCATCTGCAGATGGGCGCCGTCTTTTGGGACACTTGAGGCAAACTGCGAGACCCTTAAACAGGAAGGGAAAGTGGTCGTTCTTCCAGCGTTATTTCTCGCTCTGCGCCTGTCCAAGACTAGAAGGGCACTAACTAATTCTGCATTTCCCCTCCAAACAGTCATTAAGTTTGCACTCATCGGAAGCCCCGATCCCGTAACATTTCCTTGTAGTTGAAATCTGTTCTTCATTTAGAGTCTTTACTAGAATTTGCTTTCGTGTGCACTTTGCAAACAGGAATATAACAGCTTTCTACTCTGTCATGCCTGATCTGCAAACTTTTTGCGATACGTCTGTTAAGCCTTACAAACCCACGCCTTTTTTGTCAATCCGACATTGTTATTATCATACATAGTGGATGAACATTCAGTATTTCCTGTCGGTGTAGTGGTAACCATACTTGCCTTCTAAACGCAAGATCGCGCGTTCAAACCCGGCCAGGACCGATGGTTTTTTCTGGCGTAAAAATGCTAAGTATGGCTTCCTTCGGAAGGGAAGTAAAGCCGTGGATCCCGTGTCGTACATTTACGACACGAAAAAGAACATCAAGTCTGAAAGAAGAGACCTCTGAGCAAAATTTGTCGGCCGTTTCACACCCTGAGTTGAATGGGACGCTGATGACCTGAGATGTTAAACAGCGTCCGTAGAAAAATCAATTGAACATATTCAACAAGTGTATTTCCTATAGTGTCGAGATTTTGGGTGCTCTGAGTGTTGCCTTTGAGCCCCGTTGATTGCGCAAAAGCTGCTGCATTAGCAAGAGTACTCTGCGGGAACACAACACTTATGACAGGTTTTCTGCATCAGGCCATTCAATGTGTACATTTTTAACTTTAGAGATTTTATGACATCCTCACATGACAACATGAGGCGAGTGGACGTGCTGAACTCAAAGAAGTGCCACAGGACATCTTCACTTTGCTCCAGAGCCAAGTTCTGTATACAAACTCAACCTTAAGGTGGGAGAGAGAGGGTATGGTGCGTGTACGTCTTCCTCAAGGAGCAGGCAGTTACGATATGGGATGGTGCACGTTTAACACCACACGGATGTTTTTTTTTAATAATACTTAACGCCAGTTTTTACTACAGAGGCACCACAGGCGGTGACACTGATGATACATGAGATGAAATGATAAATTGGGAAAGGATTTATTTAAGGAAGGAAATGTTGCAGGCCTAAGTTTAGGGTACCTCTTACGGTCCACGCCACCCACATGTCACACCCCTGTATCTCATACATTTGCGAGAATTCCAATCTAATGCACGATAACGCCCAGTTTCTGGACCGTCGCTTTAGAGTGACCTACTCAAAATCCGGACCTCGATCCCACCAAGCATGTGTGACGTCGCATTCGTCGACGATCTTCGGGTCAGGAATGGCATGTAGCTCAGAAAATTGACATTTATATCAGGATGCGAGCTGTTCTAATTTGAGTGTATTCCACTTGAAGAGCACAGACGTTTGCACATTAAAATGGGAATAAAAGAAAAATTGATAAATCTACTTTACAATATGCCTGAAATTTCTATACAATCTGATAAATGTTTTACGTTAACTGAAAATTATATATCAGTTTTCCAAATAATTTCTAAATACATTTTCAGAGAAATTCTAAGTGTTGCGCATTTTTGTCCGGCAATGTACAAGTAGATAGATTGTAATTGTCAATAACTTCCTTTGGTGTTTGAAATCGCATTATGCCGGAACGATTAAACTTTATCACGTAGAGCCTGACCTTGAAAGTCGTCTCAATGTCAATGTCTAGCCCTCGTGTCTGTGTGCGAAGATGATTCGGATCATAAACTCGCTTCAGACTGTCTGTCAAGCCTTGCGTCTAGACCAGGTGTTTGCATTGGGGGCGGGCACGTTACCGCTTTCTGTTCCTTTATTCGCACTTTTCCTCCGCTTTCAATTCTTTTCAGCTTTTTATGCATTTTCTTTTCCATATACGGTTAGGAATTTCCAAACAGTTTGTTTAGCATCCCTACTGTTGTGGTTTGAAATCTTCATTCCTATTTTAATGTTAATGTTCGTTATTTTAACAAAATAAACTCTTCGTTTGGAGCTCGGACAGTATTTTTCAATTAAAAATATTTTTCCATACTACATTGTCAGAAAAGAATGTTCCTGTAAACTTGTACCTTGACGCAAGGTCATCATTTCTATCCAGCGATCTGAGTTCTGTTCCTTTAGATTCCTAGCTAGAATTTGCGATACCAATTGTACTTACATTAACGAGGGACATTCAGAAAATTTTACAATCAGTCTATCCATTGTTGGACAATAATATCTATAAAATGTAACTAACTCAGCTGCAACAATGAACCCAACGCTATCAATGTATGCATAAGTGAAAGTTTAAAGTTGCATAGTCGTGTCGTACAGTCTGTTGAGTTCAATCCTGTGTCAATAACGGGTAAATATTTCTAAAGAAAACTTTACACGCTGTAAGCAGGTGAAAGAACGAGAACTTGACGGCTGTTCATGGTGATCAAATTTGCAGCATTGACAGCGTACTCCTTGAACATTTAAAGATGGAAAATGTGTTCCACATTCCCTACTCAATGAACAGAAGAAATGAATGTTGAGCATGCTTCCAACAAATGCTTTTAAGCGTTTGATTGGTGATGAAAGTTTGTTTTATTCTATACCACCCCAAATAAAGCTCAGAACTGCGTGTGTGTAAATGAGAATGACTCAAGACCGGTTGTTCTTCGACAAGATTTTCGTTCTCGGAAGCGAATGTTCGCTGTTTTCTTCAACTATGAAGCGCCATTAGTGCTTGACTGTATGCCAGAAGGTATGATAATGAATGGAGAATACCATGTCACTTATATTTTGGATTCTTTATTTGAAGAGCTGAGGCGGCGGCGTCCAAAGACAGGAACTTCAAGGCTGATACTTTTGCACGACAATGCGTCTCCTCACAGAACAGCTGGAAGTCGCCAGTTGCTTACCGTGCACCCTACAGCCCTGTCGTTGTACCGTGCGACTTCTCGTTGTTTGCTCCAGTGAAATCTTACATTGCTGGATTAGTGCAGGACCTTGCTTAAGCTCTGTTGACAATATCTCAGTCCGAGTACTTTTGACAAGTGGTTGCACCGTCTACAGCTGTGTGTGCAGAGATGGAGAGTATTTTGTGAGATGTTTTCAAATTCAGTCCTTAGCTTGGACTTTAAGGTGATATTCGCAAATATTTTTGAATGCCGCTCGTATAAACAAAGCATTCGTTGCCTGGTAACTCGGGCGTTCAGGTTTCATCATCTATCGCGAATCCACTTAAAAGTTCCCTGGCTTTGTATTAAGCATCGCCAAAGAGTGCGCTGTTATGTGGGCCCATAGTGAGCAATTAAAGCACTCTTTAGTAGGGTTCGGATTTTCACGTCGAAATTTGCATGCTTTATCTTTCCAGCAGAGATGTAGTAGTAGTAGTAGTAGTAGTAGTAGTAGTAGTAGTAGTAATAGTAGTAGTAGTAGTAGTAGTAGTAGTAATAGTAGTAGTAGTAATAGTAGTAGTAGTAGTAGTAGTAGTAATAGTAGTAGTAATAGTAGTAGTAATAGTAGTAGTAATAGTAGTAGTAGTAGTAATAGTAGTAGTAATGGTAGTAGTAATAGTAGTAGTAGTAGTAATAGTAGTAGTAGTAGTAGTAGTAATAGTAGTAGTAATAGTAATAGTAATAGTAGTAGTAATAGTAGTAGTAGTAGTAATAGTAGTAGTAATGGTAGTAGTAATAGTAGTAGTAGTAATAGTAGCAGTAGTAGTAGTAGTAGTAGTAATAGTAGTAGTAATAGTAGTAGTAGTAGTAGTAGTAGTAGTAGTAGTAATGGTAGTAGTAGTAGTAGTAATAGTAGTAATAGTAGTAGTAGTAATAGTAGTAGTAGTAGTAGTAATAGTAGTAGTAGTAATGGTAGTAGTAATAGTAGTAGTAGTAATAGTAGTAGTAGTAGTAGTAGTAATAGTAGTAGTAATGGTAGTAGTAGTAGTAGTAGTAGTAGTAGTAATAGTAGTAGTAGTAGTAGTAGTAGTAGTAATGGTAGTAGTAGTAGTAGTAATAGTAGTAATAGTAGTAATAGTAGTAGTAGTAGTAATAGTAGTAGTAGTAGTAATAGTAGTAGTAGTAATGGTAGTAGTAATAGTAGTAGTAGTAGTAATAGTAGTAGTAGTAGTAGTAGTAATAGTAGTAGTAATGGTAGTAGTAGTAGTAGTAGTAGTAGTAGTAGTAATAGTAGTAGTAGTAGTAATAGTAGTAGTAGTAATAGTAGTAGTAGTAATGGTAGTAGTAGTAGTAGTAATAGTAGTAGTAGTAAAGTAGTAATAATAGTAGAAGTAGTGGTGGTGTAATGATAGGAGTGATAGTAATAGCTATGAGCTTTTATTTTGGCAGGTTTACAAGTACACAAATAATCGAAACTGTGGGCCGTTCAAGCTAATAGCATCCTTTTAACTTCAAAATGCACAATGTCTCAAATAAATAGATAAAAAGTTTCATTAATTCCTATGATTAACTTTGTGTACATACTTATATACAAATACACCAATATACTTACATCACACATTTTCTATTAATAATTTTTTATATACAAACATGCGCAGAACTCCTAACCCTGAGTCTCCTTCCCTTTCTACTCACTCACCGCCCCAACTCCTCTCTCTTCTCTTTAGACATTAAACTTCTTTGTCCGGTCTTCGCTAGAATTTTTTTCAGGTGTGTAAGAGGGTAGGTCCATAAATTTCCTGCCTAACCATTTTCTAGCTATGATAAAGACAAAAACTATATTTCACTTTTCAATATAGCTACCTTTATTGCAGTACACTTCTCACATCTTTGAATTAACATTTCAATCCCCCCCCCCCCCAAATATTCAGAAGTCTTGTTTGCGAAATGGGCTTAAATAGCATCCATCACTTCTTCATACTTAAATTTCCTTCCTCAAAGGTCCTTCTTCAGTTTTGATAAGAGGAAATAGTCACTGGAAGCTCGATCTGGGCTGTAGGGTGGAGAGTCCATCTCCTGAAACCACATTTCTTCATAGCTTCCTTTGCAACAAGAACTGTGTGCACAGGTGCGTTTGTCCTGAAGAAGGCGCAAACCATCATTCAGTTTTCCTCACCTTTTCTCTAGTCTGTGCAGTAGGCCGGCATAGTACTCCCCATTTACTGTGGTGTTCCTCTCCTTGAAGTCAATGAAGAGTATTCCTTCACAGTTCCAAAAGATTGTGGCCATGATCTTTCTTGGTTGACTGAGTGACCTTTGCCTTTAGAGGCGGTGCTTCGCCAGTTTTACGCCACTCAATTGATTCTCTTTTGGACAAGGGATCATAGTAGAGGACCATAGTTTTATCTCCTGTAACAATGGTTTGCAGAACTCTCTCGTTGCGACGGCAGGGCTCCAAAAATGCCTGAAAACAGATGACTCGTTGTTGCTTTTGGACTGAGGAAAGAAGTCTAGGCACCCATCTTGCACTAATCTTATTCATGTTTAAATTTTCATGAATAATTCGAAGGACTGTTGTTTTAGAAAGGCCCAACCTCGCTGCTATTTCTGTAACTTCGAGCCGCCGGCCGATCTTCCATAATTTCTCCTTGCACAAGAGCAAGGGAAGTTTTCAGGGGTGAACATCTCCAAGACGCACTTCGTCTTCAATGCTTTCTCGATCCATTCGAAAAAGTTTGATCCATTCTTTTACGGTAGAGTATGCGGGGGATGCTTCCCCATATACACCGCCCAATCTCTGCTTAATGTCATTTGGAGTAACTCCCTCTTTGTGAAGAACTTAATAACAGGTCGATACTCCATTTTGAACATGTTACAATCTTCTATATATATCCTTCTTTAATAACTATATCTGAACAACTGAACAAGCGGAGCGGAAGTTATAGCTGCGATTATTTACTTAATAGATAAGGTATGGCATCAGATAAGGTTTTTGTGAAGGCGACAATCCTTATCGGGGAGGCCGGAAAATTAACGATCTACTCTCGCATCTTTTGTGCACCTACACTTCCAGGCACACGTTCAAACTTCTGTTGAAATTCAGAAATTGCAGTGGTAATGATCATTTCTTAAAATCTCTGTATACCTGCATTTTGTCAGAATGTGCCTCCGAGTATCGCTTTCTCCGCAAAGCATGAATTGTTTTATTTCCTTTCCAAGCCCCTAATGTGAGCCATGCGAAACCACTTTCTTCTCACACAGACATCGAGTGTCAGTATTATGCCTATCTCTATCCTACAAACTCCAGCTATTGAGCGTAATGTCCCCTTAACCAAATAACCCCAGTTCAATTTTTTGTAAGCCTTTCATTGTTTTTAATGTCCAACCCATATCCCATCCTTGCTTTACTTTCTCCCTCAGAGAAACTGCTCAAAGAAGTGCTCGATCCCCCCTCATTATACTTAATTGGAGGATGTATATCCATACTAGCTCTCTTTTACGCGGATGATCTGATGTTGAGATTTAGTAAAGAAAATGCCTTTAATGGTAACAGTAAAGGGTTGTTTTTAATAATTATGCATTAATACAACATATTCCAGTTTCTCTAATCTTTAAACTGTCAATTGCTCTTACATTTTGTCATTGGCAGATACACGAAGACGTGAACATATGACGAATTAGTACCCATGATTGGATTCAGTAAAGTTCTATCCTTTTCTGCTGCATTTAATTCTTTTAAAGCTTTATAAGGCACCATATTTTGACAACCATGTAGATTAAAAGTCTTTCTTCCAGTTTGGATGTCGCGCGTTCTGGACATGCAATAACCCCATAAATTACAATGATCTAGGAGTGAAGGTTTCTTATATTGCAAAAATCTCAACACGATCGTGTTTAAATATCTTGTGAGAATATTTAAATACAGGAGGTGTATAAATACTTCAAGCAAAGAAAAACCGTGTTAACATAACAATACTGAAATCACACAATGGCACGAGCCAATCGATATGTTTAGGTCCTCGGCAACTTCTCAAACGGTGATTCGACGATTGGTCAATACATTTTCTTCACTTCTTCAATGTTTTCGTCTGTTGCTGAGGAGCTCGGGCGTCCGGGACGTTCTTCGTCGTTCACATCTTCTCGACCCTCTGAGAACATTTTGTACCCCCGATAAACGTTGCTTTGGTCCAAGGTAGCTTCACCATATGCCACAGTCAACATTCGGAATGCATCCGCGCACTTAATTCAGTTTTTCACACAAAATTTGATACAAATTCTTTGTTCCATTTTTTGGAATAGGCAAAAATCGAAGACGAGCCAAAACACGTCCAAGCAAAATAGCTGTCAACAATTAACTGAACATTCAAAATGATCGAGCTTGTCAACATAAGGGACAAGAGTATCAACATAACGCCACAAAACAATCGAAAATCGAATATACGTAGCCCGCGGAAATTCAAAATTCGCGATACTTTTTGCAGAGACCTCGTAAAAGTTAGATTAAGGGGCTGGCGAGAGTAACTTATTTTTATAATTACCATAAATGACAGATATCTGAAAAGCATATATTGAATTTTCCGTGCTATACAGCAGATTTTACCATATGATACCGAATTACTCAATAATCAAGTATGGGAAGAAGAAAAGAATATCGTAAAGAGATGAGTGATGTTTTACAGAATTACTACTTAACTATCCAAGACCAAATTTCAGTGCTTAAATACCACCTCCAGTTGTTAATTATTCATTCAATTATTCATTTTCTTTGCAGTATTTTACAACACAACAACAGCTTACGTAACCGAAATAATAATAATAATAATAATAATAATAATAATAATAAGAAGAAGAAGAAGAAGAAGAAGAAGAAGAAGAAGAAAGAAGAAGAAGAAGAAAGATCACGTGATTTGTTTAATTATTTATAGCTCGGTTGCACACTTTTCAATTATTTAATGTTTTCCAGTAGTAATAAAATGAATGAAAAGTGTTTAGCGCCCGTTTTTACTACGGAGGCACCACAGGCGGTGAGCACTTATGATACATGAAATGAAATTATATATTGGGAAAGCATTTATTTAAGGAAGGAAACGTTCCAGGGCTAAGTTTAGGCTACCTCCCCGGCATTTGCCAGTTATGAGGACTGAGGAAAACCTGGAAGAAAAGAAAATCAGTCAGGGAGGACGGTCCTGGTGAGATTCGAACCCCAGACCTCCCGACCACGAGTTTGCGCCTTAACGACCTCTACCATCCGTGGCGGTTTATGCAGCAGTGAAACAGTGGGAGCTTGTATCAGAATTATTCAGAGCAATTCGATTATGCATCACATTTTGTATTATTGCGTCTTAACACTTCAACCAAAACTATGCACAGGAGTGCCAACATAATCACCAACGCGGTGACTTAAACTTTAGCGTCAATAGTCAATATTTCGAAATGCTTATATACGGCAACCATTATCATTAGGGGTTAATCACAATCCTGATATGAATTAAAAGAGTTCTCGGTTTGTAGTCAATTATACCCTCCGTTTATTCATGCAGTCATCTTTAGACATGCCCTCTCAGAATTCCATCTCGTGAACTGCCCAAGCATGAGCAGAATTATTGCTTTCGTTACACGCACGCGCCTGACCTACTATAACACTTCCAACTTTCATGGCCCTCTGAAAACAAGCCATTGGACAAAAATGGAACAGTTCCCATTAATAAATGATTAAATTACTGTGACCCCTGCTTCTTTCACCGAAAGTGTGAGGGCGAAATGATTTTGGCAAAAGCATCATAATTTATCCGAGTGCACGCAAACGATCATACATTTTACGGAGATTGGCAGGGAGACACACCCTGCCTCAAGAATAGACACCAGGATCTCTGTTCGGCCTAACTTTGCAGCACATTTATCTGATTACTTGCACACCTACCTTATGGAATGAAATCGGCCTTCGCATTTAGCATAGATGCAAGAGAAAGCAAGTGAAACAAATGAAAAATAAAATGTAATGCAACAATTATCATTTTTTAATTATTCTGTAGGTTTAAATTGCAGTTTAATCCGACGTAAGAGAACGGAAATCCGGATAAAATTAGAGGAAGAAACATGGCGCAAGTAAGATGACATGAGAAATAACACGGTCTCTACGAAAGTTTTGAGACACGTCAACGTGGAAGTGAGTAGACTTACTCCGACTTTGCATCTTTTCGAAGTACTTTCCACCACACTCTACACTTTCTCATCAAAGTCACTCACTTTCCTCAAGGGTGAAAAGTTCATTTTCATATGCAGTCATAGCCCTTCTGGACTGGAGAATCGCTTTCCTCCTATGTGGGTTTTTTTTTACCACTGGGAAGTGAAAACAATTGCAAGTAGTTAGGTTAGGACTGTAGGGAGGATGAGTCACGAGCCTGACTTCTGCGGACTGTAGGAACTGGATGGTGGTGTTAGCCGTGTGAGCGTGGGCGTTGTCGTGTTGAAACAAGGACCCACTCAGTCCTGTCCTTGGATGGCGTTGTCGGAACTTGTCGAAAACTTTGACAGGCTGATTGTGGTGTACTGAGAAATAACCGTCCTTTGCTCCTGCAGAGGAATTGTGGCCACTGTTTTCTGCCCAACACTTCGGCCTCTTCGCTTTCGTTGGTGGTTCGTCATCTGGAAAGATCCAAATTTTCGACTCTCGTTTGGTCTGCTGTCAAATAGGTAAATGCATATTTCATCACCCGTGCTGACATCAGAAACACGCCTTGAGCTCCCTACATCGAATCTCTGCGCCATTTCTTCACATCATTCGACACGGGTGCGATTTTGTGCCTGTGTCACATTGTGGAAGATCCAATGGGAGGAACCAAGGTCGGGATCGATGGATTTTTTCGGGCGTAAAAATCGTAAGTATGGCTTCCTTCGGAAGGGAAGTAAAGCCGTGGGTCCCGTGTCGTACATTTACGGCACGAAAAGAACCTCAAGGCTGAAAGAAGAGGCCTCTGAGCAAAATTTGTCGGCCGTTTCACGCCCTGAGTTGAGTGGGACGCTTATGACCTGAGATGTTAAAGAGCGTCCTTAAATAAACAAATCCAAAAAAAAAAAAAAAAAAAAAAACCATGATACTGCTGACATTCCAATCTGGAAGGCTGCTTCGACATACTTAAATGTTACCCGATTGTTTTCGCGAACAATTTTTTCCACCGTGACAATGTTTTCCTCAGTCACTGCCGTTGTCAGACGTCCACTTCTCTCTTCATCTTGTTGCTCCTTTTAAATCCCCCAAAGCAGCGAGAAACTGTTGTCCAAAAGGAGCAAGGTCCCCAAAAACCTGCCGCAAGGGTTCAGGGCTTTGGGGCTCATTTAAATCTCTCTTGAAATCAGGAAGAATTACAGCGTGGGAATGCTCTCTCTCCAGCTCCATCGTAACGACTGGCTGCCTGTGCACAGAGGGGTTGTTTACCCTCATACTGTGGAATGCGGCAGCGGGGAAATACCGTTTTACTCGTAAGGGACAGGGCTACCACCTGCTACATTACTTTTAAGTGGATCAACACTCGCTATTCCTCATCTCAAAACTTTCGTTGTGACCCTCGTAGTCAGAAAATGTTCCTATCTAGGTAAACTATTTAGAATGTACTTTTATGTGTAAATGATGGGGAACTTACAGGAAGTTCATGTTTTAAACATATAAACTTTACAGCAACCTCTGGTCGGGATGTGTCGTGTTATTATGAGGGCCGTTCAATAAATCATTATTTTTTTACTCATTCTCATAATTTTTCTGGTCTATCTTAAAGCAGACCCCGTTGGATGCGATGAACCTTTCTCAGCATTTCTGTCAGTCTTCAAAGACATGCTGTAAATATACATTGAAGTTGATCACCTTCCAACTTTAAACATTTTAAACATCTTCGAGCTGTACTGCAGGGAAGAACACCCTCCATAGACCTCAGCTGAAGACACGAAAGCAGCATGGTGTTCGTCAAATTATCAGCTGTATACATGAACTCTCATGCCAAGCGAATCTGACACTTTCTGCATAAACAGTGGGGTCAAACTTTCGGTAAAGGAAGAGACATATAAGTATATTTGATAAATTTAAAGATTTGGATATAGAAATGAAATTGCTGGACTTAAAAGTGGAAACCCAGAATACTGGGATGAAAATTAATGCTCAAAAAACCAAAGAAACGAGATTAAAGTAAAAAAATATAGATAAATTATACATAGATACCCACGGGGTAGAAACATTGAATATTTCAATTATGCAAAGTATTCCGAAACAGAGGAGCAGAAGAAGATGTACAAAATATTACAGAGCAACGAAAACTTTCCTATAATTAACAAAATATTCAGAGAAACACAAAAGTTACAAATTTTAAATTAAAAGCATTATCTGTGCTGCATGGAAAACTACGCAACAAATAAACAAAAAAGCACATATTTGTTAATTTCTGGCTCCAATATGCATAAAAATATGGTGGCCAAAACCCATCTGCAATGCCAAACTGTGCAAGATCACAAATCATATTCCAATTGACCTTGAAATAAGGAAACGGATTGACCATGCATTGAGAAAAGGACCTGAAAATACAACGCGACAGGCGATAAATTGGAATCCACAAGGCAGAAGAAGGACTGGAAGACCGAGAGCAACTTGGTGAAGAGCAATTGAAAGTAACGAAAAAAACTTGGAAAGAGATGAGAGTCCTGTCAAGAAATACAACTCGATGACGTAAATTTGTTTTGGCACATTGTTCCATTTGGGTATTTATCATCATCGTCATATTGTTCGTGTGTCACTTTCATTTTGCTTTAGGCGGAACTACACATGTCTCAACTTGCACACCTCACAGGCGGGAACCTGAAACAGTTCCACGTGCACTGTAATTCTCGTATTTAAAAATGGCAACCCACAGCAGTTGAAATGATAGCACTAGCTTACGTGTCGCGGTGACCTCGTTCTAGTTCTTTATCTTTCCTATGATCATCTCCTTGAATTGAAACTAATTGTATATTTAAGTGAGCCGAACTTTTGGAAATGGAGCCGCGGATGTCATAAAGAAACAAAAGCCCGGAAAGCAGCGAGAATGAGTTTGAAGGTTTCGAATAACAAATCTCCCCCTTCCACGGAATTTTACGGCACAGCGTCAGAAAACTTTGTGCGGACATAATTCCCAACTCGGGCTCCACGAGGAAAAAATTATCCTTTTGTTAGAACGAGGGCCCTTCTCTGTGAAGAGGCCCCGCTCTATTGGCGATATTAGAAAAGGTGGAGAGGAGCTTAAAACTACGACCCACGGCGCACAATAAAGATTCGGCACTCCGGCAAAACAAATAAAAATGTCATGGCGATCGGCAGAAGCAAAGAAAATTAAAACCGTACCGTATATAGTGAAAAGCAAAGAACAGAATGTGCTTTTAAAAAATAACCAAAGAGAATATAAAAGATGTTAAAAACGAGAGGGGAGGCAAAAATAATTAAGAGCAGGTGAGTGAAAGTGAGACAAAATCCGCGGGCAAAAAGAAAAGATAGCAGGGCGTCTTAACAATAAATAAAGACATTTTAGCGAGTAGCTGTTGCGGATGTACTCATAAAAAATTCTTTAAATTTCCATCGATCCTACCTAATAGGCACCGCAAATATGTGTGTGTCCTTTGACGCTCTAGCGGTCGCAATTTTTGTTTTTCTCGCCGGAACTCGGCATACAACATGAATTAAAAAAAGACTCTTTGAGTTCGTTAACCAGCAAAATTGGGCCATTGGGGGAGAGGGTTAACATAAAACGAATGTTTACATAAATAAATAAATAATTATTGCTCTAGCGGCTGCATTTGAAACTGGTATGTTTCAATGAAATAAATTAATAAAAATAGTTTCTGAAAATCAGGCAATCGCGCCATTATATTTGAAAACCGAGTGGGGGTTAAAGTGAAATTTGAAAATCGCTCCAGTGGTCGCATATTAAACTTTTTAAAGGAAAGTCGGTAAATGCGATTCAAATAAAATAAGAAAAATGGTTTCTGAAAATCAAGATATCAGAAATGGGGATTTACCCGAAATCCAACATTTTAAAATCGCTCCAGCGGCACCAATATTTGTTTTCCACAACAAAATTCGGTATATAGCATTTAAATAAAATATTTCTGAAAATTAGGGAAATGGGACCAATGTGAGTAGGGAATACTTGAAAACCGAAATTTAAGAAGCATTCTTGCGTTTTAAGTTTTTTTCTATTGTTTTAAAATGAAAGAACAAATTAATTCAACATATAAACTGTATTTATAACGTTGCATATGTTTTATATTTAGCAAAAGTATCGTTTTGAATATAGAAGCTGTAAAATATTAATGTAATATGTATGTGAGAATTATATTTGTATGTAAGAGCGCTCTGTAATAACCTTAAGAAAACGTTTCCGTTATATGTTTTTACAATAACTTTTAAATGAAATTTCAAAGTGAACGAAAATCGACGAAACTTTTGATTATATATTGTTTATTGCGTATATTTGTTTAGTACATTGTAATTGTTTTTAAATAGTGACATGTTTTTGTTTTATTGAAACATATGAACATCATCATCTTAAATACACAACGTAACTTGAAACTTTCTGTTATTTCTCTCTATTTTAGTGAATGTAAAGATGATATCAAGGGCTCAGCTCATAAACATGGTTACATTTAAAAATACTCACACAGTATACCTTTATCTATCAGTGGTCATATATTTAATTTATTTAATAGTATACCAATAATTCTTGTGGCTTAATCTCAACAACAGTAATAATAATAATAATAATAATAATAATAATAATAATAATAATAATAATAATAATAATAATAATAATAATAATAATAATAATAATAATAACTCTAAAAATGTGAATTCTCTTTTGTGATACAGATTACAAGAATTCTAATTCTGTTCCCCTAATACCACACAGTAATGCCATAACTTATTTAATTTCATTAATTAATAAGATCATAATTTTGAGTTTAAATTCTTTTTTAAAGTTATTCAACTCGCTGATGAATTCGCTTTATTTTAACGTAATCTCCCTCAAGTTCAATACATTTATGTTAGCGATGCTGCAAAGTCTGTAAAATACTGCTCTACAGCTGCAAGCGTCCCTTGATTTGACATAAACGCTGACCAGTGAGCAGGTGCATTGTCTTAATGAAAAATGCAGACCGGGACTTCCTCCGATTATAATGTTAAAGTTCCTTTCGCGTGAAAAAAGGCTCGTGCTTTAACTTTTGCTGCAGTTCTTCTTTAACGCCGAACAACTGGCTTCTATTCTCGTGTGTGATGGTGGACCCAAGCCGCTCTATCGCTTCTATTGCTCAGTTTCCAAACACTGGTGCGATATTTTTTTTTTCATACGAGGGACATTCAGAAATAATTCTCAATACCGCAATCAATGAGCATGAAGGACTCATACCAGTACGCCATGCAGATTTGTGAGTACAGTTAACAATGAAGCAATGTTGAGTTTGGCAGGCGCTTAGGTCTCTGCCCCTCAACTCTACTCACATTATTCGAATATGAAAAGTTGTATTCAGGACTGGAGAAGCTGGTCACGTCTTTTGGAACACTTCAGGCTTACTGCTGCTAATGGACTCGTAAGCAGCAGGCCTGGAGTTCGATTCCCGTTAGGACCGTTCTCTCTGACTAGTTTTTTCCCCCGTGATTTCCTCGGTCTTCATAAATGGCTAATGCCGGAGAGGTATCCCAAACTAAGCCTGTAACGCTTCCTTCCTTAGAAAAAAAAAATTTTATCATTTCATCTCATATCACCAATCTCCATCACCTTTGATGCTTCAACAATAAAAACGGGCATTAAACACAATTTAAAAAAAACAGCGCCGTCTACTGGAGACTCTAATATGCCCTCGCAGAACTAAACAACGGTGAAAGGGGAGGTGGTTGACATGACAATGCGCGGCCCCATACCGCAAAGGTTCATTGTTGTGCCGCACCCACTCCCTCTGATTACGTCTTATTGGACAACATGAACGACTCGCTGAGAGGTAAAAAAATTCGGTAACAAAGAGAAAATTCGGCTGTTGTTTACTCCCAGACAACGGTTTCGCAACGTAACCAGGAAGGATGTTGAGAGATATACATAACACACACTGTAAATCAGAACGCCCTCATATTATTGTTTTGTTTCAAGCACCGTATCATTTCTCAAATATAAAGTTCCTTTGTTGGTTCAGGATAATTGGAATTATATCGTCACTGGAACTCTCTGAAATGTTGCACATGAAGCATTTACACTGATGGTTCATCACCCTTAACTCTTTAATGTTGAATTGTTTGCATTTCCTCCATCAAGGTCCATTATGTGTTAAGACATTAATTTTATTTTTATTTAGTGTACATGTTTATTAAAAATAGAAACTAATATTCGCATAAAGATTGTGAATAAATTTGCTTATTGTTTTAACATATTCAGCTAAAACTGAATTTAATAGAACACGGCGTGTTAATTTTAACTGTAGCGCTGACTAATCGACCGCATTGTTTTCGTTGATCCACCACGTGCTTGGGTCACTGTCTGGCATCATTTAAAGTCAAATTGTTAACGTATTGCTGAGTCAGTTCATAAAGCCACGAGCACGAATGTTGCTTGGCGTGTGACTTGCAATGTTTGAAAGAGCATCAACATTGCAGTAATCAAAGTCCTGTGATAGGGATAGAGTCATCTTGAAACTGGTGAAGGATTACCAAATGGTCTGGTACTCTGGACACAAATTGCTTACTTTAAGCGGGTAATTAGTCGCCACGTATCTTTCAGAGCCAATAGCAGTCCAGGATTTAACAACAGACAAACTTCACGTGCTTCAGCCAATAGCACCTTAGGATTAACACAAAGATGCGGAAAAGTTTATCAATGTTATTGTAGGGATATCGGATATCGGATTTGGTTTATTTACGGACGCTCTTTAACATCTCAGGTCATCAGCGTCCCATTCAATTCAGGATGCGAAACGGTCGACAAATTTTGTTCAGAGGTCTCTTTTTTCAGGCTTAAGGTTCCTTTTCGTGCCATAAATGTACGACACGGGACCCACAGCTTTACTTCCCTTCCTAAGGAAGTCATACTTAGGATTTTTAGGAAAAATTCATCGATCATGGCCGGTTTGAACCCGCGATCTTGGGTTTACGAGGCAAGTATGATTACCACTAGACACGATTAACGGACATATCAAAAGTTTGCCGCCCTGATACCGGCTGGGTATTCGATGAGCATGGCAGTAATAAAAATACACTTGAAAGTCCAACAATGATAAAACATCATAATTACAAATACGAAGCAGGGTGGTGCAATAAAATATTGTTATCTTTATCCGTGTAAGAGACATTAACTTGTAATATCTTTTGTGGGTCAAAAGCGGGAGACAAAATGGCGAATTCTTCGTCCTCCGCAGCGCAGACGGAGAAACTTTTTGCGCATCCGTGGACGGACTAATAATAACGGATAGACTCCTCGATGATTTCGGCTAACTTTTTAGCGAATTTCTAATTGCGGTTCTACTCATGAAAGGATTTTTGAAAAATGTCTTCAAATATCTACCGATCTTACCCACTAGGCACCAAAAATGACAATGAATAAATTACACAGATATATATATATATGTATCATCCATGGAGATTAGAAATGTTTTTCAAAAATCGTTTCATGCCCACAATAGCTCCATTCTTTCGGAATTAACTAAAAAATCAGTCGAAATCATAGATGAGTACATGTATATGTAAAGGACATATACATTAACGCTCTAGCGGTCGCAAGTTTTTCTCTCTCAACGAAACTCGGCACATAGCCATCAATTAATAAACAATCCGTCCAGTTCGTCAACCAGCAGGGGGGGGGGTAACCTGAAGCGAAACCGTTTTAAAAAAATTGAAATTGCTCTAGCGGCCCCACATTTTGTTTTCGCTTAACGAAATCGATATATAACATTTAAATATGATAAGAAAAATAGTTTTTTTCAAAATCGGGAAAATTGGGCCATTAGGAGTGGGATTTACCTAAAATCTAAAATTTAAAAATCCCTCTAGTCGCAACAAAATTCGGTATATGCTATTTAAATAACATAAGAGAAACAATTTGTCAAAAATTTAGGAAGTTGAACCATTAGCAGTAGAGGTATACTTGAAAATCTAAATTTAAAAAACCCTTGTGGTTTAACATTCTCTATATTTTATAAAATAAAACAACAAATTAATTCAGCATGTAAACTGTATTTATAACGTTTTTTATATTTAACAAAAATATTGTCGTGAAGATAGCAAATGTGAAATATTAATCTAATATGTGTGTGAGAATTATATTTGTATGTAAGAGCGCTCTGTAATAACCTTCAGAAAAAGTTAACGTTATATATTTTTACTACAATAACAATTAAATTAAATTTCAAAGTCACTGAAAATCGATATAACTTTCTATTGTTTATTGCTGATTGTGTATATTTGCTTAGTATATTGCAATTGTCTTTAAAAAGTAACATGTTTCTGCTTTATTGGCACATAAACCTTTTCTTCCTAAATACAAAAGGTAAGTCGAAACTTTCTGTTATTTCTCTCTATTTTATACGAGGGAGGTCCATAAGTTTCCCGTCTCGCCGATAAGGATTATCGCCTTCACAAAAGCCTTATCTGTTAAGTAAATAACTGCAGCTGTAACTTATGCTTGCTGTGTTCATCAGTTGTACAGATATAGTTGCATAAAGAAGGCATGTGTAGAAGATTGTTCAAAATGTATTTAAGTTCTTCACAAAAGATGAACTTACTCCAAATGAAATTAAACAGTGATTGTATATAGGGAAACATCCCCTTCATATTCTATCGTAAAGAATGGGCCAAGAAAGTATTGAAGACAAAGAGCGTGCAGGTCGGCCCTTGGAGGTGCTCACTCCTGAAAACCTGCTCTTGAGGAAGGAGAAATTATGGAAGACAGGCGCTCAAAGTTACAGAAATAACAAAAAGGTAGGGCCCTTCTAAAGCAACAGTCCTTCCAATTATTCATGAACATTTAAACATGAATAAGGTTAGTGCCTAGACTTCTTTCCTCAATCCAAAAGCAGCAACGAGTCATCTGTTGTCAGATATTTTTGAAGCTCTGCCGTGGCAACGAGAGAGAAGTTCTGCAAACCATGGTTACAGGAGATGAAACTATGGACCTTTACTATGATCCCTTGTCCAAAAGAGAATCAATGGAGTGGCATAAATCTGGCAAAGCACCGCCTCTAAAGGCCGAGGTCACTCAGTCAACCAAGATCATGGTGAATGAATACTCTTCATTGACTTCAAGAAAAGGAACACCACAGTAAATGGGGAGTACTATGCTGGCCTACTGCACAGACTACGTGCTTCCATCAAAGAGAAAAGGCGAGGAAAGCTGAGTGGTGATATGCCCCTCCTTCACGATAACGTACCTGTGCACACAGCTCTTGTTACAAAGGAAGCTGTGAAGAAATGTGACTTCAAGGAGATCGACCATCCAGCCTACAGCCCAGCTCCAGCTCCCAGTGACTATTTCCTCTTCTCAAAACTCAAGAAGGACTTCGAGGAAGGAAATTTAAGCGTGACGAAAAAGTTTTGGGTGCTGTTTATGCCCATTTTGCAGACAATACTTCTGACTATTTGGGGGGGGGGGGAGGTTGGATTGAAATGTTAATTCAAAGATGTGAGAAGTGTATTGCAATAAAGGGTAAGTATATTGAAAAGTGAATATCTTTTGTCTTTATCGTACCTAGAAAATGGTTAGGCCGGAAACTTATGGACCTACTCTCGTAAATGTAATAATTAGAGCTCAGTTCATAAACAGGTTAAATTTAAAAATGTTTAAAAGAACTCACACATGTCTATCAGTGGTCATAGATTTGATTTAATTCATTTATTATTGTGGTTTAAGCTCGATAATAATAATAATAATAATAATAATAATAATAATAATAATAATAATAATAATGTGTGTTTTTCTTTTGTGACACTTATAGATTCCAATACATTTTATTTTGTTATCCTAATAGCCCACAATAATGCCATAACTTATTTCATTTGATTAATTAATACGGCCATTATTTGGATTTTATATAATTTTTTTAAAGTTACTTTACTAGAAGAGGAATTCGCTTAGTTTATGTACTTCCTGCGTGACGGACTTTATGCATTTATATCTTCGGTGATGATTCAGTGGTGAATTTTTTATAATAAAGAAAATTCATACTTAACGTTTTATTATTGTGAACTTTAAGATACGAAAACGCTTCTTTTTAAATAAAAAAATTGCGGAAAATGCCCGATTTGAATCACCAATCATTATTTTTGTGAATATCCAAGATTTTAGGCGGGAAGCACGTGTCCGACAAACAAAAGGACGGCACGTGGGAAGTAGTGAAGACCTTGCAGCTTCCCTCCTCCTTAGAGAGGGAGGACCAATCAATCGCCCCTTCATCCACCCCATCAATCAACATTGCGACAATAAACAAAGATTGCCGCGTGGGTGAAGAATCGATACTTGCAAATGGCGAAGTTATCTCTGAAGATTCAGTTTGTCATCGTGCCAAGCTTGCCCGGATTTATGGGGCGGTCTCCCGCCGCCCCGCGTTGAAGATTTCCATTGTTATCGCGCTAATATGGACCCGGTTTCCATAGCAACGCTAATTTCAACAAACGCAACCTTTGACCAAATAACTATAGTCGTGTTTGGGCTAAAATCTCCAACGGTCACAATGTGTGGAGCAGGGTTCTCTACCTTTTCATTACATTCAACGCATGTACGTAAGCAAGTTTTACGACGGAAACGCGGTACAACATAAGCATTTATAATAATACTAGTGATTATTTCTTGTATGTATTGTAAAAAAAAAACTGTTCAATTCATTCCTATTTAATGAATTGTTTTGTGAAATGTCTTAAATATTAATTTTGTTAAGGCTAAAATATACTGAATGAATAGATAAACAAACTTCGACAAACATATATAAATGAATAATTGCAGCCAAAAATGTTTTTACAGAACTAACTTTATGAGGAAACATCAGCTAAAAAACCTCCACCTTTGTAAAACAGCAAAGGATGATGTCATGGAAACAAACGCTACCAATTAACGAAATACAAAATTTTCTACCATTCAAGACAAATCACAGTCGTCTAGAGCAAATAGTCACCGAGATTTTTTGACTGAACAAGTGCTCGCGAAACAAAAAATAAAGGTTTCTGCAGTGACATAATTAAATTTTCACTAAAATACTTAGAACCAAGGAGCATTAATGAAAAGCATATCAAAATAAACAAAAATTCTAAATAATAAAATGGTACAAAAACGAAAATATGATTTTGACCCCCCCCCCCAGCCCTTTAAAGTTTGGTTTCAACTGACTCCATTTTAGTTTTAAATATGGATCAGCATCAACTTATTTCTGTATTTGTTTTTATATAAATAGGAGAAGAAAGCCCACATTCACAAACAGAAATTTTTTTTTCTGATATTATTGCATATTCGTTTTTTCTTGCCAGCCAGAAGTCTATTGTCCATGTTCATTATCATTTGCCTGAACTCGCTCGATCTTTCTGGTAAGGTGTCAGCAATAGAAACAGGCCTTTAATACAAAATTCTGGATGCAGGTTTTCAGGGAGGTCTGAGATGAGACTCCCTTGATATCCTTCACAATGAAGAGAAACTTACGAACCGTAGAAAGGAAGACGTGTTTCCAATATTGATATCTGTTGTCATTTCTTAAGAGCCGCAGTTTTATCCTGTACAGCAAGCAAGCGCAATCTCTTGTTCAGCTGGTTGAGGCACTCATCACTGAAATAACTGAAATCTGACTTCTGCACGAATTTCAAACAGACAGACAGCTACAGATATAAAGCGCCGAGAGAGAGTTATGTTTACTGCAAAGTACAAACACAAATGACTGCGGTGTTCCTTTCCTGTGTGCATTTTCTGATGACCTCAGCTTATTTAAGTAACAAGTCAATTGTGTCGCTCGATTGAACTGTTGCAGGTGGCGCGGAAAGCGAAGGAGAAGTGAAGTGCCGGTTCGGCGGGGCAGAGTATGAAGTAGGGCAGGTGTGGCATCCAAGACTTGAGACGCAGGGCACCGTCTTCTGCGTAACCTGTCAGTGCTACCAGGTGAGAGAGGGAATTTTGTGATTGATAAGTTGACTGCCTGTAATCAAGACAAAGCGAGCAAGGTAATAACGCCACATCATAAACGTAATCAAGCTAAGTGCCAGTGGCGGATTGTAACAATCATAAAAGTGTAGGCATATATTACAATACCCTCGTACGTAGCAAAATAAACATGAATATGTTGTGTCAAACATTTTGCTTGAATTTGTTCTTTAAATATAACATGGTATATTGGGGGAATCACATAAAACTTGGGAGGTGCTATTCATGTGCTCCTTTCACAGAATTAAAGTCTAGGAGCAACTCATAATTGTAGCCCATGCACAGATGTTAATAATTATTAGAATGTTTTTCTTTAAAAAAAACAAAAAAAAAAACATGTTTTCAAATAGAACAATTCTAGTGATATCAGGAACAAAACCAGAGGAAATTAGAACGTTAATTTTGTTGTTTTTTTGCATGATCCTACAGCAAGTAGTGTAAGAGCTATCTTAATATGAACATTTTAAATATCTGCAGTTGTCTGTTTAGTTACCAGGCCACGGTGTTTTCTTTATATTAATTGCATTGCAACTTATGTGCTGGAAGAGAATATTTGCTAATTTTGAAAAACTCCAAAATTCATTGATGTATGGCAAATGTTGTTCTTTCTTGCTGAGAGATATCCCAATGGATGTCTTCACCGATTGTTGGATTGGACAAAGGGAGCTGTACGTTCATCACATTTTCTGTGGGAACAGCTAAAAGACACCGTCTACACAGAAGTATTACAGCTACCTGTTCTGAAATACTACAACATATGCAGCAATCTTTACATGACAGACTGGAAGTCATCATTCTGAACACGACCTGTGAAGGTCAGTTTTCGTATTTCCTCTTAGAATTTACAAAAAACCAAAAGTCGCAAGGTCAGGACTGCACTTTCGCGACTTTCAGTTTCCTCAAATTTGCAGTTGTTCTGTGAGGACACGCGCTGTCGTGCAAAAGCAACATCCTTGAAGTTCCTCTCTTTGAACGCAGCCGCCGCCTCAGCTCTTCAAATAAAAAATAAGTGCAATAGTATTCTTCGTTCATTGTCATTCCTTCTGGCATGCAGTCAACCACTAATGGCGCTTCATAGATGAAGAAAACAGCGAACATTCGCTTCCGAGAATGAAAGTCTTGTTTAAGAAATTACTAATTTTGGGTCATTCTCATTTACCCACACGCAGCTATGAATTTTATTTGGGATGGTTTAGCAATAAAACCTCCTTTCATCACCATCGCATATACGAGGGTAGGTCCACAAGTTTCCGGCCTCGCCGATAAGGATTACTGCCTTCACAAAACCCTTATCTGATGTCATATCTTATCTGTTAAGTAAATAATCGCAGCTGTAACTTCCGCTCCGAGGTGTTCAGTTGTTCAGGTATAGTTGCATAAAGAAGGCTATGTGTAGAAGATTGTGACATGTTCAAAATGGAGTATCGAGCTGTTATTAAGTTCTTCACAAAAAAAAAAAAAAAAAGAACTTATTCCAAATGAAATTAACAGCAATTGGACGGTGTATATGGGGAAGCATCCCCCTCATATTCTAACGAAATAAAGGACCAACTTTTTTCGAATAGGTCGAGAAAGTATTGAAAACGAAGAGCGTGCAGTCGGCCCTTGGACGTAAACCTGGCGAAGCACCGCCTCACCGCCAAAGTCACTCAGTCAACCAAGAAGATCATGGCCACAATCTTTTGTGACTGTGAAGGAATATTCTTCATTGACTTCAAGGAGAGGAACACCACAGTAAATGGGGAGTACTATGCTGACCTACTGCACAGACTACGAGCTTCCATAAAAGAGAAAAGGCGAGGAAAGCTGAGTGGTGGCGTGCGCCTTCTTCACGACAACGCGCCTGTGCACGCAGTTCTTGTTGCAAAGGAAACAGCGAAGAAATGTGGCTTCAAGGAGATTGACCATCCATCCTACAGCCTAGATCTAGCTCCTAGTGACTATTTACTCATTTCACAACTCAAGAAGGACCTTCGAGAAAGGAAATTTAAATGTGACGAAGAAGTTATTGATGGCTGCTTATGCCCATTTTGCACACAAGATTTCTGAATATTTGGGGGGGGGGTGAAATGTTAATTAAAAGATGTGAGAAGTCCATTGCAATTAAGGGTAACTATACTGAAAAGTTAAATATAGTTTTTGTCTTTATTATACCTAGAAAATGGTTAGGGCGGAAACTTATTGACCTACCGTCGCATCTTTCAAATGTTTATGACATTTGCTGGAAAGTGCTCAGCAGTTTCCTTGCACATTCCTTTCTCCTCTTCTTCTCTTTATTGGTTAGGGAATGTGCAACCCATTTTGCAATTTTAAATGTTCATGGAGAATACTGTCAATGCTGCCAACACTGATATTCCTTCCACACTTTGAATTTCAATAGCAATAAGTCGATTTTTCTCCACCAAGTTCTTCACTCTTTGAATTGTTTTCTCGTTCACAGCTTCCCGAGACTGACAAAAGCGAAGGTTGTCTTTCAAAGTCTCTCGCCCTTCTTCAAATGGTCGAATCCATCTTGCAATGATATCAAATGAACACGCTTGTTAAACCATTAACAGCTACCAAGTCTTCGCTATTTCACCTGCTTACAGTGTGTGAAAATGTAGAATGTAAAGTTTTCTTTAGAAATATTCATGATTTTTCACCAGGTATTGACACAGAACTGAACTAAACGGACTGTACGACAAAGACTGTGCAAGTTTAAACTTGTACTTATGAACATTTTGATAGTTCATTGTTGCCAGCTCGTCAGTTACATAATTGTGCAAAAATGAACAAAACTTTCTGATTGCCCCTCGTAACTACAGACAAAAGATACAACTTTTTGCAGGACATTTTGATAAAAGCGCTTGTGAAGCAAACTACGCGAAATAAGTGACTAATATCAAAAGATATGTACATTATTTTGTCCTAGTTATCTGAGCTACATCGTGTCCTAATTTAAATTGTATTCGTAATTTACTAAAGGGGGAAAAAATCAAGAACCTTGTCAATTAATCAGGGCGTGATGAAAACAGTGTTTTCATATGAGCATTTTCTGGTTGCCTGTTTTAGTTGCCAATAAGTAATTTTGCACATTGTAATTGATGTGATAAATAATAATAACAATAATAATATCAGCTTAACGTAAACATTCAGAACATAGAACCGTTTCCCCTTGTCTGTAGAATAAGAAATATCATCAATGCTCAGTTTAACCCCTCCCTGCCTGCAGCAGAGCCCAGCATGCCACTTGCTCTCTGTTAGAGTCAGTAAAGGAAGGCGGCAGGTACTTCTTCCTCTATGCTACAGTTCGCTAGGATGTGCGACCTGATTCTTCCTCTCCATTTTTACGGAAAATCCTGATCTGCCGCCATGCGCCAAGACTAAACCACGCGAGTCCGTGTTTAATGAGTCTGGTCCCTGTTTTGATGTACAGCTCTATCCCCACCCGTTTGTACACCCAATTGAGATATTCTCCCCACATGCGCTAGTCTGTGTCCTTTCTCCATACAGTTCTGTTGTTTTTGACCTGCTGTCCAAATATTTCCCAACCCCGTTCTCACTTTGAAGGCCCATGTCTTATTTCCCTCCAATCCAAGCTGCTCCTTGAAGCAGATTATTCTAATTAAAGATTGATCTCCCAGAATAATTCGCAGTCAGTATTTCACCACTCTAATATTACATTCTGTTGCTTCACTATGAGCCCCAAATTCCCTGTTAATTCTGTAGTTCACCGTACCCCTCCCTTCCCCAAAATCTGTTTCAAAAAACGCGTTCTCGCCCGGTCTAGATCTGACAAGAGCCAGTAAACCCACCGGCAGCTCTCGAATTCTGCTGCGTGTCCGGAGAGTCTCCATTGCCTTCGTCCACCGTGAATTAAATATATTGTCCTTTTACAGTGCATATTTTGTATTTTAACACCTAAAAGTTATTAGTAACCATAGCGACTGTTTCAGGGAGGAAGGATGAATTGTTCCAGCAGAGAGTGTCCCGTTAGTTGCTCTAACGGCGAACACACGTCAGAATGTTGTCGAATTTGCGCAGGTAAGCTCCGGCTTTAGTCTTTGATATGTAAGAAAAGTGGTGACCCAGTTCAGAGCTGCTTAACAATCAATGACTTGCGCTTTTGCAGAATCCAGGACACCGCAACGTCCCCCTGCCCCTGAGGTGGTGGCCTGTATTCACAATGGGAAAATCTACAAGGACGGGCAGAGCTTCCCCTCCAACTCAACAGGGATGAAGGTGCACGGCCCCAACCAGTGCGTGCAGTGCAAGTGTCAGGTCAGGTTAATTTTAAGTCAACTCACTTGTCGGCAGGTCAGTGCTCGCTCAGACGCCGCTTCGTTCGTCACAAATATCACTTACGGTCACGGCACCGGATGAACTGCTTAGCATCAGGTCGGTCGGAAAGTAACTGCGTGTCATATAAGTCAGACATTAGCTGTATATTGCGTACAGATGTTAATTGCGCATTGCTTTAAAAGTTTAGCACTGTTGAAAAGCAATTGTGATAGTTCCGTAAGGCCGTAAAGTGTTAGTTAGCATGATGTGGCTGATGCTTGATACAAGTCCCGGGTTTTATTCTTCTATTCTGACAGTGGGGTTTTCCAGTCACTTACAGAAATGCTGGGATGGATATTTGCGCCCTACTTTCCATTACGTGAGGTCGGTCCTGGTGGTGTAGTGGTAACCATACCCGTACCCTAAACCCAAGATCGTGGATTTCATCCCGGCCAGGACCGATGGATTTTTTCGGGTATAAAAATCCTAAGTATGGCTTCCTTCGGAATGGAAGTAAAGCCGTGGGTCCCATTTCGTACATTTACGGCAAGTAAAAGAACCTCAAGCCTGAAAGAAAAGACCTGTAAGCAAAATTTATCGGCCGTTTCACGCCCTAAATTGAATGCGATGTTCATGATCTGAGATGTTAAACAGCGTCCGTAAATAAAACAAATCAACAAACAACAAGCCCTTTAACCTCTCGGGTCATCAGCGTCCCATTCAATTCAGGGCGTGAAACGGCCGATAAATTTTGCTCAGGTCTCTTCTTTCAGGCTTGAGGTTCTTTTACTTACCGTAAATGCACGACATGGGACCCACGGCTTTACTTCCGTTCCGAAGCCATACACCCGAAAAATTCATCGACCCTGGCCGGGCGTAAAATTGCGATGTTCATCCCAGAGGTATCCCCATTGAGTTTTGGCACTAAAAGCCAGCCGTGAGCAAGACTCAAATACCGAAAAATGAATTGAAAATGTTAGTTTGGTTGGAAAGCAACTGTATACTGTTTCAAAATGTTTATTCGAACGGAAAGTAACCGCATAATGGTACAAAATGATTGTTTGGTCGGAAAGTAATGAAGTATCGCTTTAAAATGCTAGTTCGGAAAGTAGTGTATAAGTTTTAAAATACGTGTACGGTCGGAAAGTAAAGGAATGCTGCTTTAAAACGTACAGTCGGAAAGTAAATGTATACTGCTTCAAACTGTTTGTTCGGTTGGAAAGTAATGTGTACTGCTTTAAAATGTTAGTACGCTGACGTATGCTATTTCAAAAAGTACGGTCGGTTGGAAAGTAATGTGTACTGCTTTAAAATGTTAGTACGCTGACGTATGCTACTTCAAAAAGTACGGTCGGAAAGATCTGTATACTGCTTCATAATGATTTTTCTGTCAGAAAAATCTTTAAAACGTTAGTGCGGTTGGAAAGTAACTGCATAGCAACTTAAAATGTTAGTTCATTCGGAAAACAGCTATGTAAAGCTTTAAAATGTTGGTTCGCTCAGAAACTATCCATTTTTTTTATTAAAGTGTGTAATTTTGTAGGAAATTCATTACTACTGTTAGATTGTGAAAACGCAGTATTCCCGAGCACTGTCTTGATCTTCTGGGAAAGACCGGTCTCAAAGTTTCGCTCGTCTTGCGAGCTTCTGGGCTCTATTCTAGTCCGATAAACAAGAACGTAATGTTAATTGTTGTTGTAATGTAATTTTGAGTCAATGGGAAAATAACTGTACTACTACTTGCGCTATTTCATGAAAGTGCATCTATGTTGTCGTGTTGTAGGACGGCCTGGTACTATGCGAGGTGCAGACCTGTCCGCAATTGGGTTGTCTCGAACCCGTCACTGCTCCGGACAATTGCTGTCCACAATGTCCAGGTAAATCTTGGATTTGTATTCCGTAATATGAAACAGGATCACGAAATTTAAAAATATGAATGTGGCAGTATAAGATCGTGGAAATAAACATTGTTTAAAGTTGATTTTTGCTCCTTTTCAAGCTGCATATGCTTTGCATTAAATTAAAAAGCTGCTTGCTCATGGATGTTACAGCAGAAGTTGGCAGCAATGATATGTCATCACCAGTAGCTTTCAAGGATCCCACTGCTCCTCGCGATAGACGAGACAAGGACTGCATATCTGCTGGGAAGTAAGGATTTATAATTCTTTTATGTTTAGTTTTTAAAATATATTTTTGAAGTAAAACTTTTAACGCCTGATTTTTTTTACAGATACTACTTAGACGGTTCTACATGGCATCCGGTGATTGGCCCATTTGGTCCAATGGACTGCGTGATGTGTGTGTGTAACAGTGGCAATATAGAATGCAACAGATTTAAGTGTCCACGCAGCGAGCTGTCATGTTCAAAACCAGTAAAGCAGTTTGGTCTTTGCTGTCCTGTTTGTCCTGCTACCGGTTTGTATTTATCGTTTACTGACATAATTCGTTTTCTAAAATCTACATGTGTTATGTTGGTTTTTTGCGCTGTTCAAATTTCAAGCTTTGACAACAATTCAAGTTAAGGGGGACACGAATTGTTTAAGAGTTAGAGCACTAAGTAGGTACGAAGGACATTTTCATTTTGATTTAAAGAAAGCCTTTTCATTTTTCAATATAGTCACCTAGTAAATCAATGGATTTAGTTTAACGACTTTCCAATTTTTTAATACCTAAAAAAGATTTGTCCAGCTGTGAAATATAAGCGTCTGACTCGTATTCAACCTCGTCATTTGATATGAAACTTCGATTACTAGCCATTTCTTCAGGTTTAGGAACAATAAGTAATCGCTGGAAGTCAAATCCGACTAATATGGCGGATGAGAAGGTCATGCGCAACAACAATCCCATACGTGTGTGAAGACGCATCCTCATGATGAAAGATATCTTTCTTCTACGCAAGGTGTGGACTTTAGCCTGAATATCATCCTTCAGTTGGTTCAGTAGTGAAGCGCAATACTCCCCGGTTATGGTTCTGTCCTTCTGGAGGTAGTCTACGAGCACAACACCATGAGAACCCCAGAAAACATTAGCCACGACCTTTCCTGCAGATGGAACCGTTTTTGCTTTCTATGGTGCACTTTCACTTGTTGTCAGCCACTATTGACTGCTCCTTCGTCTCTGGTGTGTAGTGATGCATCTGTCATGAAACGTCGCTATAGTTGCGTTTAAATAAGTCTAAACACTCTTGCGAAATGTTCATTTGAGTGCGTTTTTTGCCCATGTTAACAATCGTCACCCACAGAGCGGAAAGCTTTCTCTAGTAAAATGTGGACACGGTCTTTCCACATCTTTGTAATGTCAACCAACTCGCGTATCTTCACTGAGTACGGCATTGGGAACCTGGTAGTAGTTTTGGAATGACTGAGCTCTCATCATCTTGAATGAATGTACGACCAGGCTTCAATTCAGCAACCCACATTTTAACCTTCAAAAACTAAGGGGAAAATCCTTGAATGTGGAATATACATCCTTTTTATTTCTGTTGGGGTTAAACCCTTCAACACGAAGTACTTTATACAGTTCGTATTTCAGTTTTATCCATCGCAAACAATGTATCTGAAACTTTACAGCGCGCTATCTAAAGGTTGATACTTAACATAGTTATCATAGTCATTTGGCCATCTTCACAGCATCTCTGAGTAAGGGCGAGAACTTTCGTGAGTGGGAGGTCTGGGGTTCGAATCCCGCCAGGACCGTCCTCCCTGAAAGGTTTTTTCTGGTTTTTCCTCAGTCCTCATAAATGGCAAATGCCGGGGAGATACCCTAAATTTAGACCTGGAACGTTTCCTTTCTTAAAAAAATCCTTTCCCAATATATCATTTCATTTCATGTATCATCAGTGTCCACCTTCTGTGGTGTTTCAGTAGTAAAAACAAACGTTAAGCAATATTAAAAGAAAAAAAACTGCTACTAGTGTTAGCCAGTGCTCCGAGGAGCGCAGTGAAATATCTGAAGATCATTTGTGAAATTAAACAGGAGAACAGTACAATCGCAGTCACCAGGCCTTCAGTGCTTTTGTTGTGAATAAACGGAGAAGATGTGGTGCAACAACCCAACTCCATCAGAAAAGATACAAACTCAGTCGCTGGGTTCCGCACGAGTTGACGCCTGTTTTGCATTGTTGTCACATCAGCAGAACATTCGATGAGAAGTGCTCCTCTAGACACTTCAGGACGCCATGGCATTCCGGGATATATCCCCAAACAACCGAAACCACCACTACACTAAAAGAAAGTTATGCTCTGTGTTTTGTATGAACTGCTGGTAGCCAGCCAAACAACCAGTTGGAACGTGTTCATGAAAAACCGAAAACTAAGGAATCGAAATGATAATGCCAATGATCTCCAAACATTGCTCTACGTCTTTCCTTTCTTTGGATAATCACCTCTGAGAAGAACAATAAGATCTGTACTGCATGACTTTCGTTGTTTTTCGCCCCAAGTGTCACAATGGAGCTTCCAGGCCTTCAATAGCAATAGTGGGAGGCTATATTATAGACATTTTGTTTAGAATATCATACTGTGGTATAGAACTATTTGGGCTCCGCAGAAATTTGTGAAGTAATAAATTACTATTTTGCACACCTTGACAAAAATACTTTGGAATACGTTGAGAGATTATTTGACTTACTTATTAAACTGCTCTCGTATTATAAAGACTACAGCTACAAGTTTAGTTTAGTTGGGAAATAAATACGGGAAGCCTTCGGAATCAATTTACAATAGAGGTATTTTGTACTTAATGTATTATGCAACTGCAGATGGATTCTCTGAATGCACTCCCCTAATGTACCGTTGGCATCTCCCTGGTAACTTCATTATGCCGTCGCGAAACCATTGTTTGGAGGTATTACGTCACCGCTCGTGGCCAGTTGCCTGGATTTCCTTGTTGCTGTCTAATTTTTGTTTTATTACCTCGCAGCGAGTCCTTCCTATTGTGGAATAAGGCATAACCAGACAGAGCAAGATGGTGGGTGCGGAAAACTATAAACCTCAGCGATCCAACTTTGTAGCTGGTGTGGGTCTGCGCATTTGTCGTTTTGGAGGAACACTCCTGTCGACCACTTCCCTTTCGCCGTTACTGATCCTGCGTCTAAACCGTGAAAGTGTCTGGTTCTTTAAGGAAGTCAGTCCAGCCTGGTGTGTTCCAAGAGACTGATCATCTGCTTGCCCGCATATGAAGCAGCACTTAATATCTTGGATGGGGGACTTTCAGGATTGGATTTTCTTCTCTGGTGTGTGGTAGTGACACTATCACCTGTCACCAACTTTTCTGTCCTTCTGTGCCTGTGTGAGGCCCATGGAATGTGCGCTTACCTTTTTCATATTCAAATCGTCGTTAATGGAGTGCAGGGTTGCGCGGTCGAGGCCTGTCTGATATTCCATTTCATCAAATGCTATGCGCCTATCAATCATAATTAATTCAGACACAATCTCTATGTCCCTGGAGACCAGCATTCACATTCTTGTGTGCAAATTCCCTGACGTTGGCGAGCGCATTGACCCAGTTGTAAACGTCTTCTGCACAGAAGCTTCTTGAGCACATACTGCAGAGTTTTGAATCTTTCCTTCTAAGAAAAGCGTATTTCTCTATTGTCAACAAAGAACACTGCCCTTTCGCTACCACGTCTGTCGTCTGTGTGGTGTACTAGTTTCAGTCCCTCGCCCTATGAATGTGCGATATTCGTAAAACATCGCTATTGAAATAATTTTCGAACCCCCCTCGTAATTATAGAAAGTAGCATTATACAGAGTGTTCTCAACACATTCTTGTACGCAGATATAACAGTATGATAATACTATATGGCAGGGTCTGAAATGAATCTTGCTCACTGGTGTTCTATCCTTCTACCTAGCATTGGGAAGGCGGAAGAGAGAATTTGCATCCTAATTCGTCATTAACCGCTACATTTGTTTTTCATTACACATGTGCATTGTACAATAGAATAGAAAAGGTCGCGTCACATGGTACCAGATCTAAACTGTAGGGAGAATGGAACAAATATTTTATTCTTCCAGAAATTGTGTTATGTCTTGTGCAGCGTGGGCAGAGATGTTAACGTGATGCAACAAGATTCCAAGCAGCCCATACTTCGTTCTCAGTCCAATGAAGATTTGGGGCAGACATTTTATGGTGTACAAGCTGACAGTGACATTCTTTTGTCCCTCACAATATGACCACTGGCTGAGAAGTAACAGATCATCTTCTTGCTTGTCTCACTTTTGTTGGGGAATCCTCGCCAGGGAAGAGCCACACAGATGACTGTCTGAATCATACTGGCATATCCAACTTTCGTTACTTGTTATGATGGATCAAACGTTTCTATCATTTCCGGCACCAATGCACAAGTATTTTTTCTACTCATTTGTGAGGTGGTGGGGGATCCAACGAATGCAGGGAGAGCTTCCTGACGTGAAGTTTTTCTTTAAGGAATGTTTTCACTGCTGCTGATCCAATATTTAGGGCTTCTTGAATGTGATAATATGTACAGTGATAATCTTCCTGCAACACCCGATCTGCTTTCATCACATTTTTATTTGCTGTTGCTGTAGCCGACGGTTCTACGCGGTCATTATCTTCGAAGGAATGCCTTCCTCTTCTACAATCTGCAAACCAGCGATAAACAGTGGATTGCGAAGGGCAAAGATGTTCAAGTGCGATAATGCAATCTTTCAAGGTATCTTCTCTCCCATGAAGCGATTTTAGTCATAGAAAATGTATACTAGCGTCTGGCATTGCGTACACATACACAAGTGCACTGGCTTGTTCATTCTGGAAACTTTTAATCAGCCTGTATGTTTTTTACAGAAATATCTGCAGGACAATTGCCCGAGAGTGGTTCGTTGCAGTGCGTTCCCAAGGCTACAGAGCTTGTGGCTTACAGAGCTCAAGGTGCTGGCAATCTCTCCGAGTTCCTTCAGGTGAAAATCTTATCTTACGATCTGTCAGCTAACAAAGTCAAAACTTTAAATAACTAAACATCTTTCTGTCTCAGTATGCATTCCAGCAACCTGGTGCTAAGAATGTGGCAGAGTTGGAACTGCATACCTGGGTGGTGCGCAGCGGCGCCGTGCACTCCTTCCAGGTGCAGACCATCACTGCTAGCGACTTTGTGGATCTCCGACACAAGTTTCACTTTGCAGCGCTTGGAACTACATTACAAAGTAGGTGTGATAGATGTGATTCATAAGTTTCTCGCCTCACCATGCTAGGTAGAGAATAAAAATGCAAATTTCAATTTAACTCTCTTTAGTTCCATACATTTCCCAATCTCCCTTAACCCTACATTGGACCCGGAAAGAAATTTAGCCTTTAATTGCTGTATGAAAGACTTACAATGGAACCTCTACCCAACGATTATGCTTTCCTTCAAAGTTTAACAACACATTAAAAGCCTTCTTATATTTGTGTGTCATTACTTTCTGATGCTATTTACAGTTTGTTATTTATACCGCACATTTACATAACTGGGTCCACTGGTTACATTGTAGGATTTTTAACATCAAACCTTGTTGTGAATGCGCAATATTACTACTACACTTACCCGTAGAGATTCTTGGAGTTTCAGACTGTTAGAGCTTCAGGCCCGAGCGATAGAGCCCAACTCCTCAGTCCCGAACGGCAGAGGGGGGCCTCCAGCGGAAAGAGCAGAAAAACGAGATTTTTTTTTATTTGTTTTATTTACTGACGCTCTTTGGCATCTCAGGTCATCAGCGTACCATTCAAATCAGGGCGTGAAATGACCGATAAATTTTGCTCAGAAAGCTCCTCTATCAGGCTTGAGGTTCTTCATTATGTCTTAAATGTACGACACGGGACCCACGACTTTACTTCCCTTACGAAGGAAGTCATATTTAGGATTTTTACCCCCGAAAAATCCAGCGAACTTGGGTTCAGAAGGCAAGTATGGTTATCACTACACCACCAGGACCGACCCAAACAACGGGGTATAAGGAATAGTGGGTATGCATTTGCTCTTCTCTGTTTGCGTGGAGTGTGAATAAAAAGTTAAGTGTTGTGGAAAATTAAATTAAATTCGCAGGCACAAAGAAAGCCTGAAAATAAACATCATTATTAGGGAAGATTGGGATTGGAAGATCCCATCCTTGTTGAACGTGACATAGATGTATTTTGTGAAAAATAATGATCTGCAATGTAAATGAAAATTAATCTGCAGTGAATGTAATACACGCATACACAGATACTCTTGCATATGCATTGATTCCAGCATTAAATGTGTGTAAACACATAAACAGCATATGTCGATTTCAGGTCCACAATGTACACCCTCTTGGATATTTCTGAAGACATTAATGACTTTACAATGACACTGAAATGTTTCGTTCTCAAAGAAAAGGAGGAAATACTAGCCCAAGTGAGCAAACAACAAATTCGCAACTGTTCTATGCTCCTATCAGAACAAAAAGAAACTTTTGTTTGTGTGTTTTAGGATGCCATTATGGGAATTTCCACAACTAGAGAACTTGAAGTTGTGAAGAAACAAATGACAACATTAGCCGCAGTTCGCAACCAAAATGAATGAGTATTCATACCCAAAACTAAATAAATGTCCCAAAAGAGGAACATAATACACAGAGAAGACCCTTTGCTACCAACCAACCATCGCATTCCCCTTGCCAAACTTCATACAACGGATGCTAATATCACTGCCTTTTCTTTGCTGCAAGATGGAAGAGAAGCCATATCTCATCGCAGAAACTGATAAAACAGAGGCGAACATCGTGCTGCCGCTCGGGACTGAGGAGTTTGGCGCTCTAAAGTGCTGTTAGCGTAAATGAGGAAGTGTAAGTGTTGGGTAACATTTGTGTAATAATGAATGAGTCAAAACAGTTCGTATGCCCGAAATGTTTTCGCGGCTCTTGTAAAAAAAAGGCAACAATCGTACGCCTATCACTGTGAAATGAAAGCAATTACGTGAAGATTACGCAGTCAACAGGCTGGCATCGCAGCCACACCCCCCCCTCCCACACACCCCGCTGGGGGCTGAGAAATTCGGCTCTCTCCGCTGTCCTTCAGGATTGGAGCTCTAGCAGTCCGAAGCTCCGAGAATTTCTCTACCGGTAAGAGTAAGTCCTATTACAGTTGGCAACACATTGTTACTGCAGATTATGTTTATGGGTTTGTGGAGCAGTAATTCTGGAAAACAGTTATTAGATAGTGCATTTGGAGAAACGGTAAGATTCTTTTGTAACAGCACATTGTATTTCCTGCAGTGATAAACGGAACATTTTTTAGGTTATTGTATAGAGATACTTATTCGCTATATCTGATACAATAGAATGTCATTTATTTCCCTACAGCAGTTATATTACCTTGTTTTCTTAGATAATTTCATTTAGGTAGTAGTTGCTGAGGGCAGCAGACGAACTCCTTGATATAGTTGCTTGGCATGTTCCTTTCTTTGAAGTCTATATTCAGAATTTATTTGTATTTCGAAAAAAAAAAAAAAAAATGTGGATGGTGGGAACTTGGCACATAATATAACTTAGAACTGATATTTTGTAAAGAAAAATACTCATATTATTTTAAAAGTAGCTTCATTAAATTCATATATAAGGATGCCTAGTGCCCGAATAATGCGAATAAACACATAAAATTAATTTTTTTTAGCGTTAACCAAACAAAAAAAAAAAAAAAACAGCTCTAGGCATACTAACTTATTCAATTTGTTTAATTCCCACTGCATCACTGTACACCTTTGATTACTTGGTGATTAAATCAGAATTTGTTTCAGGACATGTGAGCAAGTTTGGACGAAGAGAAAAGAAACTGAAACGCAGATGCAAGACCAACTGTAGTTCCAAGGTGCAGCGTCTAGAAGATGCACTTAGTCTTGCAAAGATAGCAATGCGGAAGGCTTGCCTTGCTACAGAGATACAGCTGCCCCCTGTATGAGGAAATGTCTTTATCTAGTGCACGAATATACACATTGAGCATGTGGTCATTCTATTTGTGACTTTGCAAAGTCGCAATTTTGTTAGTTAACGGAAATAAACAGTTTAAGAGCATTAGCAAATTGTAAACCAATGGAAAATTGTTATTATATTTTACTGTTTAAGTGCTTTATAAATTTCATTTTTTATACAGTATCTACTATTTTGAAGCCTCAAAGTTTTAGTTGAATTTCAACTCTCTGATAAGTTTCTATAGCACACAAGTATGAAGGTGAATTGTAAGGTTTTTTTTTTTTTTGACCATATTTCTGATATTTACAGAGCCATTCGGTCCTGCTTCCAGATGATTTCTGCATATTGGTTGAGTGCTCCTTGCCCCTTAAGTTGTAGAACTAATTACTCTAAAAAATTACTTGCTCTAAATAGATCTCAGATTCATGGCATTGTAATGTTCTGAGCTCCTGATATATAACCACATAAAACAGTAGTTTAAATGAAATTATGACAACATATGCTGGCACCATTTACCTTTACATATTCCTTATTAAAATATGAAGGCAAAGCATTGGAGCTGTACTTTTTTTTACAGTTCTTCCACGATATGTAAATTATTCTTAATATGCTTCAGTTGACATGGCTATTTTGACAATAATTTTATCATGCTATTGCAGAATCCTGCAGAAATGGGCTCATCAGTCCAAATGACTCATTGCTAGATCTTGTGGTTTTTTGGTGTAGAGTTGTTAGCACTGGCCTTTTGCAAGGTACCTTACTCCAGATGTATATCCTGAAATTGACATATGTAGACAATTGTTGATGATGTCCAGTAATTGTTTCCTCACTAGTAGTCCCAGTCAGTGACCATTTTATTTCGGATACAATTAGCATGCCATTTAATGTACACTACCTGCTACCTAAATGCATGTTTCACTTTACTGTGCACTGCCACAGATGGCCAAGGTCGTTAAGGCACGGACTCATGAGTGGGAGATCTGGGGTTCAAATCCCACCAGGACTGTCCTTCCTGACAGGTTTTTTCCAGGTTATCCTCGATCCTCATAATAGTAAAAACAGGCGTTAAACACTATTTAAAAAAACTGTACTGTGCAATATACCACAAAAGTCAAGTACCTTTCATATACAGTGTACTTTTTAGCAAGCCAAATGCAATGATGCCTTTGTGCCAGTCTGTAACAACCTTGTGCTCCATCCTGCAAGAACCTTGCACATAGGACTGCTACAGGTAGTTTGGGGTACATATCTGAGGACTATTTATCAGTTTGCTGATATAGGTATCTCTGGCTGGTTTTTGAATGTTGGCACAAACTTCATGATTCTTCTCCATCTTCCAAAACATTTCATCCACAACTGCAGTGGACATCATTTCTTGCAAATGAGGCAGTCAATGATTGAGCCCCCCAGATCTGTAAACCAAAGCTCCTAGGACGAGAGCAAAACCCCACAAGAAACAAGTATTGAAGCTAATGGTTATGGAGTCAAAGAATGGAGAAGAATGTTGGATCCTAGAAAGATCAACAAACAGATTCACTCACTGTCTAAGAAGCAGGTCACAGCTTTCCATTTCTGATAAAAGTCGCTGACCACATCTCCATATTACTTACATGATGCAATATAATACAGACAGTTTTCAAACCTAAAGAAATTCACTCCACCCCACAAAGGATCACTTGCCTCAGTCAGTGTAGTTTCTATTGGTACCACACAGCAGAGCTGATGGAGAGCAATACTAGCCTCAACATCTCATTATTATCTTCGATTATACAAGGAGACAATTAAAATTAACCATAGTAACCACTTTAACAGGAAAGAAGAAGTTCAGAAATTGCACTCAACATGGTGTCACGCCTTACAAAATACAAAGACCAAAAATTTCACAAGCCAATCAAAAACCAAGATCCTGCTCTGCACCCATGAACTCCAGCATAAATCCAGTTCCCTTAGCTAAGCAAACCAATGTGTGCTCAGTTCCAAAGGTACCCATTAATATGCCCATACAATCGATTAATTTTGTCTCCAAGATTACATTGAGCACACCACTGATGATGTCCAATACGTCATGGATGAAACTTTTGGGAATATAAAGGGGAAGAACCCCATCAGATCATTCTTTACATCCTTAAGACTTAAGTTTAGTAGTTGACACCAGCTGTGAAAGGCTAACCCTCTTCAATCCACTTACATGTTGCAAAAACCCTTGTTCCCATCTTCAGCTGCTGACTGACTGCTTGGTAAGTTTTGGGTTGTTTGTTGTAGTCACGGCTGATGCGATGAGTAACTTGTCAACATCTGTTGGCTGGAATAGGAATTTATTGAATTTGTCCAGAGATCAAAATTCTTAATCAAGACCACAGCATGAGATCAATAGTAACCATCAGTTTCCTTACACAAAACCAGCAAAATAGCTTAATAATAAATTCAACTCTATTAAAAAGATTCAAAATCAGGGATTTAAAAATTCATTTGATCTGGTAGAAAAATTTGAACACTTTACAATTTCAACAGAAAACCTAATAGTATCCTTTGATGCCAAACCCAGCATTCCCACAGAAAAACTTAAAGACCCCTTAAATGGGTAAAATCTATAGATTTAAACAAAAGAAATAGAAGATTTAATAAAACTCAAAAACATATGCATACAGCAAAATTTTTTGTACTGCTTAAGTTTCTTTTAAACACCTGTCAAATGCTTTTCTGTTAATTTTTAAAATGTGGCACAGATATTTACAATAATACCAAAGAAATATTCATAAAATGCCCTAAACCTCCTCAATTTACAAGACAAAATCATAAAATTCACCATAGAAACATAAGAAAATGAACTCCCACTTTTAGACTTTAAAATCATTAGTAAGTCAAACTCAACATTGGTGTTTATAGAAAAGGCACACATACAAATAACTACATAAAAATATAACCAAATTCCACATATATGTATATAATATACACCATTTTTAATAGTTTAATACACATACTAGTTAATCTTCCACCCACAAAGTGAGAATACAAAAAAACAATAAAAATACCTAGTCTAGCCATAAATATGGTCACATACTTTTTTATGAATAAATTATATGTGGTTTGTAATATTTTAATTTCCTTTTGATATGTTACACTAACATACATAACACATACAATCAATATTCAGATTTCAAAATGTGCACCTTTTGCCCATACACAAGCTCCAAGTCTCTCTGGCCAGGCATAATACTGCGGAATAGTTGCTCTCAATGGGAAAATCTGCTACTGCTGCCACCAAGGATGACTTCAAACTCAGTAGTAGGATGCTTCTTCTTGCAGGCACTGACCAAAGTTTGAAGTTCAGAGGATAAGAGATCAGTGGAGATAAAATTGGGTACATTGGCTCCCAACCTTACGAGGTGGAGCAGAATCTTGTTGGAAGCTCCAGGGTCATTATTGAAAAATAATTTACTTCAAGAGCTTCACAAGAGGGTTCACCACAATTTCTACATATAGTTTTGCATAAGTTTTGAAGACTTTTTCACAGAAATGAACCCTTGTGGCACCCTCATAGCTCGCCCAACACCAAACCATGACAAAAGAGGGATGGTGGCCTCTCTGAATTTTGGGCATATTGTCACAACTTCCCGAGAGCTTGAAGCATACCTTCTATCATTTTGGCAATTTAAACTTTCTTCTATGATGAAGACTTTGTCAGTGATGTCCAATTTTACCATATATCTTTATTTAAGTTCCCTCTGTAGCTTTAATTGTGGTGTAAGGAACCAATACTCCACTGGTAAGCTGTAAGTCCAAGGTCTTCATTAAGCACTTCAGACATCGATCTTGGAGAAATATCTCCTGTGCTGTATTTACCTGCTTCTGGATGGGATGTCCACAGATATGAGCAGTCGTTGTTTGTACAATAAGAGATCAATCAACTCTCAGGCAATCTTTCACTTTGCCCATCTTGGCAAATCTTTGGATTGTCCAATGCACAAATCTTCTAATCTTCAAGGTTTTTAGGGTCTTGAAAATTTAAGCAGACTTTCCAACCCTATGCAGAGAATTACAACTAATGTTTTCACATTCATCCCACTATATGGCTAAGAGTAAGCTTCGATGCAAGCACTGTTTATGATCTTGACAACTGGTTGTACAATTGGTGACTGTATTTATAGCTATACTAGATATACTCAACAACACAGGTCTACAAATTGAAACTTTTTGAAAGCTGAAATGAGATTGTACACATTTCATTACAGCTGATTAAAAAAAATAACTTCTATTTTTTTCCTTCATGTCAGAAGATTTTACAAATCAAAAGTGACATTTTCATATTTTTTCTTCGAGAAATGTACATAACTGAGGTACTGCATAAGAGCTACAAATGAAAGTAATATTTTTTATTTCCCAATTTCATATTTCACACATAGTACATTCAACACTTCAATAAAATATGTATAATTTGGTTTGGAATGTCCTTCCTTTGGTTTTTCTTTTGTGTGTTTCCGTAAAATACCTTAAAACAACAGTATTGCACAGTCATTGGTGATTTCTATCACTTTTTGTACTTCTTTTTCATTTATTTAGTATCTTTAGGAACTTCTCACCTTGTTATTTAATGATTGTCTCTAGGTTTTTAGGAAATACATTCAAATGTGAGTAGAAAGTTTAATTTGATACTGAAGCTGCATTTTAAAACTTAGAACGTATTTAGCATGTTGTTCACAACTTTATTATAATGAAGATGTTTATTGTTTTTAGAAAATGCATTGCAAGCTCATTTTTCTGTAAGAATGTGGTATTTTGAAACTGCCTGTCTTTAACTAGACTGTGATTTGTGAACCTATTAGAAATTCCTTCTTTTGTTTTTGCCTTTGAAAAGCAGGAAATTTTTTTGTGAGATAGCCGAAACAGGCTCCATATTTGTCAAATGCTTTCATATATTGTTTCATCATGCCAAGTGATGGTATACATTTTTTCTTAGAATAGAAATGGCTACCTCTTATTGTATTATTATTCCCTAGAGTTAAGGCCGAATTATAACGTTTGTACTAAGCATTAGTTTAGCTTACAGTTTATAATGTATATCATTCATTTCTTTCGGGGTGTAACAATAGAAGGAGAGGTAACTGCCAGAGGTGTAGCTTCCCTCATTAATTATTGTTCCTGCCTTCAATAAAATAAAGATAAAAGATAGTTATGATTTTATAGTTCACCATTTGTCAACTTAATAAATATACTGTAGTAGTCTATAGGAAAAATGTCTATATCAGATCATATAAATTTTATTTATTTTGTATTTTGCTTTGTCCTCAATAAATAAAGAGTACTAGCTGGTGTTAAAACTGATTCTTTTGTGATATGTCTTTTACAATGAAGTGGTCACAAATACAACAAAAAGAATTAGGGTTATTTAAGTAACACCTCCTTCCAATTATTCTAAAAGAGTTATGGAAAAAATGAAAGTGTTTATAAGCAAATTTCTTTCTTTTCACAACCACTTAACAACTAATTCACAATACAAGAGAATGAGATATCCTGCCTTTTGTCTGAAAACAATAAGTTAGTTCTTTTAAATGCATTCATACCATTTTAGGGCATTTGAATAAGTGAAAAATGGTTGATATTCATTTATGAAACAGATTCATAATTACAAATTAAAGTATATACAGTTCCAAAGAAATAGTGCATGATATTGCTAAACCAGAATATGGGAAGCTCTTCACAGAAAATGACATAAAATTAACTGCACAAAATAAATACAACATAAAAACTTGTTAGGTTCTTCACTAAAAGACAGCATAACAATAGAGAAAAAAAAATCATGCAATGCATATATATGATAAAATGCTCAGATTGCAATTTAAAATACATAGAAAAAACTAAGAGACATTTAAAAACCAGGAAAAAAGAACATTTTAGAAATATCTGGCTGGAACACAATCATGAAAATAAGCAAGAAGACATTTTATTAAAAGAAATACTTACTCTAATAGGAAGCAATACTCCATGCATTGAAGCAACTCTTATTCATAATAAACTCCTTCTAAAGAGCAGTAGATTGTAAAGCAGCAATTCAGACAGAGGCATCCAACTCCAATCAGAACCAACAACTGCAACATAAGATATCAAAAATATTGGCAGATTACTGAACAATCTTCAGAAAACCATAGGAATCCCCTCACATTGTCAAATAATAGGGAATCAAATAATAGATTTCTTAGCCAAGAAAGAAACTAAACTACCTCAATCAACAAAAGCACAGGACAAAAAGCAATAAGACAACAGCTAAAGTTGAAAAGGAAATCAAAATTTAAAACTAAACAAAGATTTAGCATCAAACAAACCACGGGGAAACATTGAAAAGAACTGGAAGAAATACAAAAACAAACCTAGATATGAAGCAACTGCAGTTTTCAGAATAACAACACACAACATGACTGCCTGGCTGCCCACCTCCACAAAATAGACATCTGCACACCAAGAGCAGGAATACCTGTTAACTGCAGAAAACTTGATATGATGCTCCAGAAGAGCAAGAACATCTCTGCCCTATGCTGGACCTCTAGGAAACTAATAGGATGAAATTCCAGTGTGGCCGTTAGGAGGAGGAGATGATTATGATGATATATTCCAATAGAGATATCCACATGGGAAAAGTTTTACATTTTAAAAAATTAACACTAATTAATGCATATTAACATTGCACCTTTGGACAAATTCAGTAAATTCCTATTCCACTCAACAGATGTCGACAGAGAAGCAACTCAGATCTAGCCCAAAACTTACCAAGCAGTCAGTCAGCAGCTGAAGATAGGAATGAAGGTTTCGAAACATGTCCTAATTAAAAACCTTGTAAGTGAATTCAATTAAATGTAGTACGAAGCTGTTGACAATGGAGTGGTATATATATATATATATAAACAATGTAATAAACAATAATTTATATTTATATATATTAATTTAATAATAAATAATAATTTATTGCATTGTTTACCTGTAATTGAAGTTTGCGTAAATATTTGAAAATATTAAATTTTGAATAATTAATTGCTTCAATGTCAATAGCTTCTAAATGCATACAAACAGATAGCAGATATTCTCTATGAGACATCCAATATTTTACCAAGCTTTGCTTATGTAATTTTCTTGAATAGCATTTAATGTCCCATTTTAATTACTGAGGCATCGTGGGTAGTGCACATTGATGATACATGAGATGTAATGACAAACTGGGAAAGTTTTTTTTTTTTTAATTAAGGAACGAAGTATTCCTGGCCTGAGTTTAAGGTACCTCTCTGGCATTTGCTTTTTATGAGGTCTGAGAAAAACCTGGAAAAAACCTGTCAGGGAGGATGGTTCTGGTGGGAATCTCCCACTCATGAGTTTGCTCCTTAATGACCTTAGTGGTTTATGTAAATTGAATAACTATACTGCAGTGGTAGACCACATATAGACAAACAACATATTCTAAAAGCAAATTATTTATTTTGCTATACATGTTCGACTTTGCTAGTAGCCAGAACACCTGCCAGAAATCTACCCAAACTCCATTTCTTCTCCGTACTTAAGGTTTCAATGTATAGCCTTCAAAAGTAAAATACAAGCATTTTGATGCCATAGAGAAAGCTTAAACAATATTTTTAGCATACTTTTTGCATGTATTTTACAATTACCAAATTGTTATGCTTGCTAATGCTCTTTTCACTACTAAATTTCATAAAACTTTCAAGAAATGCCCATTCCTAGATATCACATGTACTTATTTTATACCCATGACTGCTGATATCATAAAATGCTTATTCATATGTAATCGTGTTCTTTGCTGTCAATGCAAAAGTTTTTAAACATAAATATGTGGACAGCACAATAAATACAGGTATTATCTTTGCCAATGCATTTTAAAAGTTTTAATAAATAACGCTCAATTTTAAACATACCTTTCAACCTTATTAAGCTTTCTTGTATAACAGTCGAGTATTTATTAGTTGTAAGATATTTTGATATGGAAGTTTGTCTCTTATTTTATTGGCTTTGTTTTTTATGAAAAATATAAATAAAAGTGTTAAGAAATCTGCTGCAATTTTTTGCTTCTCTAATCAATAAATTGTAACCTATTTATCTTAATGCTGTTACAAACTGGTGTTTAGTGGTAACCATACTTGTCTCCTACACCAAGGTTGTCAAGTTCATAAGCCATGTTTGTGCTTAAAGCTCATTCCTGACCCTTGAGTATTGCTTTTTTTAATGGTGTTTAATGCCCATTTTACTAATGAGGCACCACAGGAAGTCACCGATGATACATGAGATGAAATGATATATGGGAAAGGATTTTTTTTAAGGAAGGAGACATTCCAGGCCTAAGTTCAGGGTATCTCCCTGGCATTTCCCATTCACAGAAGCAACCAGGGCTCTTCACCGAAGACATGTTGCTTTTACATGACAATGCATGTCCTCATACTGCCAAGACAATGAGACACTGTGAAATTTCAAGTGGGAAGACTTTGAACATCCTCCGAATAGCCCTGACCTTGCTTCAAGTGATTTCCATTTGTTGGGCCCTCTTAAACATTTTTCAGGTGAACATTTTCCAGACGATGAAGCTGTAGAAAGGGAAGTCACTGCCTGGTTCCGACATTAGCCCAAAGAAGTTTATGGTGCTGGATTTCAAGGAGTTATGAAACAAGTGATTCAATTTACAGGTACACTATGTTGAGAAATAATAAACCAGTGCTCTTGTTTGTTTGCATTCTACATTCATTTGTAGCATTTAAAGACTAACCCTGATACTTATGAAAAAAAGATAGATTTTTTTTTTAATTTAAGAAATATATATTTAAATATTGTACTTACAAAGCTGTTGACAATGGAGTGGTAATATATCCTAAATTTAGGTATTCATTTTTTTACAATAAACTCCATTTACTTACATAAAAGTAAGAGGCATTTCGACAGAATCTCTCCCATCTTCAGTTGCTCACCGAACCGCCGTTACTTGAAAATGAAAATGAGTTTGGTGAGCAACTGAAGATGGGAGAGATTCTCCCAAAACGCGTCTTACTTTTATGCAAGTAAATAGAGTTTAGTGTAAAAAAAATGAATACCTAAGTTTAGAATATACATTTATTTTAAATGTAGTTCAGTGATTAATGTTAAAAATTTTAAATTTTAAAAAAATAAATAAAATATAATAATAATGATGATCATTATAAATTTATCAAAGATTATTCAAGGCTATGAATGCTTGTCACACAATATCCCATTGTAACTTTTATACATGCATTTGCATTTTAAAGAGAAAATTATGTTAAAAAAATGGTGTTCTATTTCCATCAGAGTGTGGTTGGTTATTCTTTTAAAATTATTTATTATTTAATATCAAACATATAATCAAAAGAAGTCACACAATAACATTCCAATATTTAAAAATAGATCCACATGTTTTTATTAATATGCCTGCTTATATCAGGTTACAAAGGTCCTTTCAAAGAGATTTGAGAATTATTTACAAGTTCATTACTAGCCAGGCTCTTGCTTCAAGTTGAAGGAAAAAATCTCAACCATAAAGTGCAGTACCTATCTTCATCTAAAGTAAGAATTCATCATGCTAAGGGAACTAAAAAAGATAAATAAAAGTGGTAATGTTCCAATACTGTCAGTCAAAACGTACAAGATTTATACCTTAACTGTACCAAGTGAAATACATCACTATTAAATTAATCTCAAAAGGTGTTCTCTCTATACTTAAAGCTAATTTTTCTTAAAGAAATTCATTAGTGTTGCCTGCTTGACTTTCTGTGGTGAACATTTCTTCTTTGCTGGTGGTTCTGAAGCTGGAGATTTATCTTCCTTTACTTTTTCACTACTTTCTTTAAACTTCATGTTTTCCTCACTTTTTTCTCCTTCACTATCTGTACAGCTTTCAACAACATATTCCTTCTTTGTAACTGTAAAATAAGAAATGAATCACATCACTGTAAAAATATACACATAATATATAATGCAAGTCTTAAAAGGAGCACTGTATAGTCTTGCTATATGTTCTGTTATTATTAAAAATAGGTCTCTACAATATGTAAAATTGGCACTCCTGCATTTGCTTATAAGGGTCATTTAATAAATAAATTAAAAAAAATTACAGTAAAATATTTAATGATATTCATTTCCAACTTATATTTTACACACAGTTTCCAGATACTGGGTGAGGCATTTATAGTGTTGCAGTGATTTTCTTCCTAAAACTCCAGGGAATACCGAAAAATGCTTCAGACAAAATTTGAAGTGTTTATAAGGGGACATAAGATAGCGACCTTAACTCATTCTTGTAATGCCATTCCAAGGCAGATTGCTTTTTTCAAATAGCATGGTGTATTTTCTTTTCCATGAATGAAAAGAGCATACAATTTTGAGTGTAAAAGTTCTAGTACATCTATCAGCTAGGGGTGACAGGTGATGTTTTCACTCACTTTCATATCTATCTCATTTCCTTATTGCTATGAAGGAAACTCACTTGTTTGTTGACATCTGTACACAAACAGGTGCTGATAATTGCCAATTCAAACCTCAAAGGACATTATTCTCAGTCAGTTCCACTTCATTTTCAATCATGGATATTTAATACACCTCAATGAGAGGATCGATATGATTTACATTTATGGCAAACTCACAAGAATGCTAGAATTCCATTTTGAACATGTCACAATCTTCTACACACAGCCTTCTTTATGCAACTATATCTGAGCAACTGAACATAGCGGAGCTGAAGTTACAGCTTCAATTATTTACTTAACAGTTACGGTATGACACGAGATAGGGTTTTGTGAAGGTGATAATCCTTATCGGCGAGACCGGAGAATTATGAACCTACCCTCATACATTACAGAATGTGCAATGCGATTATGATATGTAAGTAGCTTGCTTTGTTAAACTTAATTTTTTAATTCCTTTGAACATTTTATTAAGTCCTCCCATTTATAGCTAAGACATCTGCATTACATGAGTTTTCTACAATGACCTCTTAGTGAATATTTGCAGAACAACAATACCAGCACATTCAGAGATACGTACTTGTCCTATAACTGAAATTCAATACGTGTGATTGTTCAAATCGAAACACTTTGGTTGCAGGGCATTTTCAGGTGCACATACAAAAATTTTTAAAATATTTTCAACTATGGATGAGTAATTGGATGAACACAATGATGGAAACACAAAGGAAGTCCCCACACCAAAGACATGCAAGTTGGAGTCATAAGCAGGCTATTTAATCTACAGAGAACAACTATTTTAGAGTATATTTTGTTATTACTATATGCCTCAAAAAAATTATACATTCTTAGTATAAACTTTGCTTACCAATATAACAATCCTCATCCATAAAGGTGTTAACTTTTAACCTGCGCTCACGTTTGCGACCAGGTTTGCTTCCAGTTTGTTGGGTTGGAGCTATCAATTCTTCATCACTTTCTACTGGGGGTACTGCTGTAGGTTCTGGCACTGATATGGATAAATTTACTGTTTCCTCATCATCATCATCTTTACCAAAGATATCTGTAAAAGTTCAAAGTAACTCCTTATGAAATTACTGCCATAGATTGAATTTTAAGCAAATGATGGGATTAAGAAAAATCAAATGTTAATTTACTCTATGGCCAAAATACAGGGTTATTAAAAAAGAACTCAATAGTTTTATAACTTTATAAAAAACATAACATTATTATACTGAGCTTTCAGAATCTCTCATAGGGCTGCCTGCCTATCCTTGAACTTCCGAGCAGTCACCAGTCTACATTCCTTTGTGAAGAAGAAATACACTTAACTTTAGAGCAATTTTGTGTGTAAATGTTATAAATACAAATCAGTTCATGCATTCATGAGGAATTTATTCGGAAGTTCCCTCGGCAATTGTCCTCCTTCCTGAACTGCAATTCATGAGCTTGTGAATAAGTTTTATACTACTGATTCAGTCGAAAACATGCAAAGATATACAGTTTTAACAAAAGACAAATTTAACGAAACTGGCACAAATCTTGGTTCGCCAAAAAAATCACTTTGGAAATTAGTACAAGCTGGGGGTTCAGTCTTCTGCACATACGGCTACAAAATTGTTAAAGCTCAAATCTTACAAGTGCACATATGTCCACTGTCTACAACACTATCCCACAGAGGTTATAGTAGGCATTAATTATTATTAGGGCTCTGAGGGCATACATATGCCCAGGAGTGGTGCATCCTTAGTGATACAGCACACACTTTCTTTTACTCAAATAATATGTTTCTTAAATTCTGTGGTTGAATGCTTATCAATTCACGTATGTGAAAGTTGGTGTTACTATCCAGTACCTTCAATGTAGGCTTGGAGTGCATCCATGTGCTCCATGAACCTTTCACAGAGATAAGGCAAATATAAACTCTGCAAATTTAAAACATATCTTTTGATTGGCTTATTCAGGAGAAAATGTGAGATACCGTTAGCGGTCACAGAGTAAAGCACAGTTGCTTTTATCGCTATGGTTATGTCTAGAAACCAACTTTGTAACAAACAACAACTCCAATAACAAAAAGATATATTTAGTGGTCACAGAGTAAAGCACAGTTGCTTTTATCACTATGGTTATGCCTTGAAACAAATTTTGCAACAAACAACTCTGGCTTAATATACATTTCCAATAACAAAAAGATATATTTTACTAGAGTATCCATGTATTAGTTTTTGTTTGAGCACAAGCTTTGCATTGTCTATTTTTTATGTTGAGACTATTTATCTCATCTTCCATAACTGATAGCCTAATTCTAGCTATGTGGGCAATAAAAAAAATATTAAGATTACTGGTATGAGCTTGCTAAGTATTCCTTCTCCAGACGGACTGGAAAAAAAAAAAAGAAAAGCAAAAATATCTGTCATGCTAGAAGTGCATAAACTAATCAAATTCCTCACCAGTTGAAATAACTTTTAATAAAAATCAATACAAAATCCAAAATAGTACTTGTTAATTGAAATAAAATAAGTTATGGCATTACTGTGTGGTATTAGGGGAACTAAATTAGACTTTTTGCAATCTAGTAGTATTACAAATGAGATACCGTATCTTTTAGAATTATTATTATTATTATTATTATTATTAAATCACAAGAATTGTATACTAATAATTAAATGAAATATTTGATCACTAATAGACAAAGTAACACTGTGTGAGTGTTTTAAACATTTTTAAATGTAACCAACAATGTTTATGAACTTACCCATTAATATTTTCACATTTAGACAGAAATAATGGAAAGTTTTGAGTTACATTCTGTATTTAAGATGATGCTCATTTGTTTCAATAAAAACAAAAACATATTACTATTTAAAAACAATTTGATGTACTAAACAAATATAGAGAATCAGGAAAGTTTCATCCACTTTTAATTGGCTTTGAGATTTAATTTAAATGTTATCATAGTAAAAACATGTAACATAAACATTTTCTGAAGGATTACAGAGTGCTCATACGAAGGTAGGTTTATAAGTAACCATTTTCTAGGTATGATAAAGATAAAAACTATATTTCACTTTTCAATATAGTTACTCTTAATTGTAATACACTTCTTACAACTTTGAATTAACATTTCAATCTCCCCCCCCCCCCAAAATAGTCAGAAGTCTTGTCTGCAAAATGGGCATAAAAGGCATCCATCACTTCTTCGTCATACTTAAATTTCCTTCCTGAAAGGTCCTTCTTGAATTTTGAGAAGAGGAAACAATCACCTGGGAGGTACATCTGGGCTGTAGGATGGCTGATCTTCTTGAAGCCACATTTCTTCACAGCTTTCTTCTCAATAAGAGCTGTGTGCACAGCTGCATTGTCGTGAAGAAGGCGCACACCACCACTCAGTTTTCTTCGCCTTTTCTCTTTGATGGAAGCACGTAGCCTGTGCTGTAGGCCAGCATAGTACTACCCATTTACTGTAAAGTTCCTCTCCTTAAAGTCAATGAAGAGTATTCCTTCACAGTCCCAAAAGATTGTGGCCATGATCTTCTTAATTGATTTAGTGATCTAGGCCTTTAGAGGCGGTGCTTTGCCAGATTTATGCTACTCCATTGATTCTCTTTTGGACAAGGGATCATAGTAGAGGACCATAGTTTCATCTCCTGTAACAATGGTTTGCAGAACTTCTCTCTTGTTGCCACGGCAGAGCTCCAAAAGTGCCTGATAACAGATGACTCATTACTGCTTTTGGACTAAGGAAAGAAGTTCTTGCACTAACCTTATTCATGTTTAAATGTTCATGAATAATTTGAAGAACTGTTGTTTCAAAAAGACCCAATCTTGCTGCCGTTTCTGTAACTTTGAGCCGCCAATCTTCCATAATTTCTCCTTCCACAAGAGCGATGTTTTCAGGAGTGAGCAGTTCCAAGGGCTCACCTACACTCTCTTTGTGTTCAATGCTTTCTGGAACCATTTGTAAAAGTTTGGCCCATTCCTTATATGGTAGAATATGAGAGGGATGCTTCCCCATACACACCATTCAATCGCTGCTTAATTTCGTCCTCTTATTGTGAAGAAATTAATAACAATTCGATACTCCATTTTGAACATATTGCAATCTTCTACACATAACCTGCTTTATGCAACTATATCTGAACAACTGATCATAGCGGAGCGGAAGATATAGGTGCAATTATTTACTTAACAGGCAGGACTCCAGATATGGGTTTTGTGAAGCAATAACCCTTATCAGTGAGGCCAGAAATTTATGGACTTACCCTCGTACATACAAATATAATTCTCAAACACACATTAGATTAATATTTCACATTTGCTATGTTTACAATGATGCTTTTGTTAAATATACAACATATGCAATATTATAAATACATTTTATACGCTGAATTAATTTCTCATTTTATATTAAAACAATATGCAGAAAATTAAACATAAGAGATCTTTATAATATATAGTTTTCAAGTATACCTTTATTCCTAACTGTCTTCCGTTTCAGAAACTAATTTCCTTATTAATTTAAATGGTATACCAAATTTTTTGGTGAAGAAACAAATAAAGATGAAGTGATCTTTAAATTTTGGTTTTCAGGTAACACCTTCATCACCGTCTAAGATCCCAATTTCCCTGCTTTTCAGAAACCATTTTTCTTATTTTATTTAAATGGTACATATGGGGTGTTCTTGCAAAAACACATATATTAATGCCACTATAGCCATTTTTACATTTTGGTGTGCAGACAAATGCCCCTTCCTAATAGTTTGATTTCATTGATTTTCAGGTACTATTTTCCCCCCTTGTTTTATTTAAATGGACATTCATTGCAAAACAAATATTAATGCTACTAGTGCATTTTTTTAAATTTTGGGTACACCACCTCTCCTGCTAATAGTTTAATTTCACTGATATTCAGAAATTATTTTTTTTTTAGATTTTATTTCAATGTGATATATTGAGTTTCCTTTAAATATATTTAAATTGCATTAAAACAATTTTAAACTTTGGGCTTAACCATCAAAGTTTTTCAGGTATACCCCCACTCCCAATAATCCGATAATTTTCAAAAACTATTTTTATTATTTGATTTAATCATATATGAGTTTTGTTGTGAAAAAAAAATTACTGGTACTGCTAGATAGGTTTTTAAATTTTGAGTTTCATGTAACCACCCCACCTAATTGCCTGATTTCTCTGATTTTCAGAAAGTATTTTTCTTATTCAATTTAAATGGCATATATGGAGTTTTGTTATGAGAAAGCATATATTAATAGCACTAGAACAATTTTTAAATTTTGGGGTGCAGGCAAACATCTTCTAATAGTCAGATTTCACTTATTTTCAGGAATTATTATTTTTTTAAATGATATATATGGATTTTCGTTGCAAAACAAATATTAATGCAGCTAGAGCGATTTTTAAATTTTGGGTAGAGCCCCCTCTGCTGTCCAATTTCATTGATTTTGAGAAACTATTTTTTTTTATTTTATTTCCGTTGTAAATATGGAGTTTATTTTAAAAAAATTAAAATTGTGGCCATTAGAGCAATTTTTAAATTTTGGTTTAAAACCACTTTTTTATTAGGTAACCACTCACTCTCAATAACCTGATAATTTTCAAAAATTATTTTTCTTATTTGATTTAAATGGTATATGCCAAGTTTTGGTGTGAAAAAACAATTACTGGTGCTGCAAGAGCAATTTTTAAATTTTGGGTAACCTCTTTCTCAATAACCAGATTTGCCTGATTTTCAGAAACTATTTTTCTTATTCCATTTTAATGGCATAAATAACTTTTAATTGTGAAAAATCTTATATTTATGCCACAAGGGCTATTTTTAAATTTTGGGTTTCAGGTAAACCCCCCTCCTAATAGTCCAATTTCAATGATTTTTGAAAACTATTTTTTCTACTTTATTTCAATAGCATATACTAAGTTTCCTTTAAAAAGGTTTAAAATGGAGCCACTAGAGCAATTTTTAAAATCCCAAAAGTTTCTCAGGTATATCCCCACTCCGAGTGGCACAATTGCCATGAATTTTGCAACTACTTTTAGCAATTTATTTTAAAGTTTTTTACCGAGTCTCATTGAGATAAAGCAAAAATTGAGGTTGCTGTGATTTTTCAATTTTTTTTAAAATTTTTGCTTTAGGTTAACGCCCACACCTAATGATCTATTTTTGCTGGTTAATGAACTCAATGAATCATTTGTTAATTGATGGCTATGTATAGAGTATCGTTAAAAAAAAAAAAATTGCAACTAATTGAGAGAGAACGAACATACATACTGTCACACTTATGGTGTGAGCTAGGGGAGCATAGTGATAGGAGCACTCACAGGTATAATTAAGTAGAATGTTACTACTTCTTTTATTTAACTGATTATAAAATGCACATATTAGATCTCCTCCAATGCTGAAGGCATATGTTAACACATAATAAGTGAAAAGCTATACGTTACGCAGTCACAGGGCAACCCAGGCAATGAGTGAGGAAACAGGCAAATAGGCATTCTTGAGGTTTGCAATCACCTAGGGGGGTCTTTATATTATGTTGTAATGTTTGCCAATTATGGTATACCAATGCCCTAAGTTTGAATTATAGTAACCAATAAATATGTTATGTGGGTAGCGGAAGAATCTGAAGTCCACCATAATTCTGCTGGTTGCTAAGCTGATGATTGCATCATGGTTAATTCCCTTAAGCAATCTATGGAAGTGGTAAACCAAATGAATATAACTAACTCAATTATATGTACTTACGAAACTGTTGACAATGGAGTGGTATATATATATATATTTAGAAATATTCGCTTAAAACAAATTGGTAAATCAGCAATAGCAGTGCACTTTTGGAATAAAAATCATGAAATTAAACCAGAGATAAAACTACTGAAACGACTTCATAACACAATAGAACTTTCCACTTGGAAAAACATTTTCATTACAAAAAATAAGGATAATTTGATGAATTTCGATTTTCCTCCAATGGATGAACTCAGCAAATTCCTAATAGAACCAACAGATGCCCCCACAAGAACATCAAGAGACCTAACCACCACGCATAACAACAGTTTATCTACAAGCTGAAGATGGGAGGGATCACTCCCGAAACATATGTCCTGATTTTTATGTAAGTGAATGGAGTTAGTGTGAAAAAAACTGTATTACATTGTTTATATGAATATACCTAAGTTCTCACTTTCTGATGTGACTAGGCAATGTAAGAGCAAACAAAACTAACTGTTTGTGTAATAATTTTGACAAATTACCAATTTAATGCTCCCCTCAGCCGTACACATGACAATAGAGTGCCAAAAAATGTATACACACTTTCACAGTTGATATCTATTTAATATATTTCAAAGTTGGACCGAAAAACAACAGTATCGGGTAGTATGATGTTCTGTAAATAGATGTGACTCACATACATTATGAAAGTGTTGCTATGTAACAGGTAAATCAGCAATGAACAAATGAAGCCAAGATTATCGTATGATGTTCTGTAAACAGATGTGACTCACATACATTATGCTAGTGTTGCTGCAACAAATTGGAGTCAAAATTATCGTTTGAACAGTGGAAAGCAATTTTGAAGTGGTATTGGAAAACCAAGAATGTTATTGAAGTTCAACGGCAATGGAGACATGTGTACAGATTAGAACTGCCAACACGAGTAACAATTGTTTGCATTTGAGACAAATTTGAGACTCATGCTAACATATGAGATGTTCACAAGGGCAGATCTGGGATACCTCGCACAGCAAAAAGCCCCATGAACTGGATCCAAGGCACTGGATAGGACGAAGAGGTCAGATTGAGTTTCCGCATTCTCCAGATCTAACTCCGTTGGACTTCTACCTATGGAGAATTCTTGGATGTTGTATACCTTAGAAAATCATTTACATTGGCAGTACTTCTGGAAGCAATTAAAATGGCATATGCTGCAATCGCTGAGGACACTTTCGCAAACATTGCTAAACCAAGTTTAATATACTCAGAAGCATATTGATGCCGATGGTGGGCATTTTGAGCTACTGTTGTAACTTTAAAAGTCTAAGATGATTTGTGCTCATCATTTTCTGTTTGTGTGAATTCAGTTTTGTTATTTTAACACATTTTTTTCTTTGTTTGATGTGTGTATACATTTTTTGGCACCCTCCGTGTGGGTCTCTCTCTCTCACGCACGTGCACACACTGTGTGTGTGCGTGCTTTTACATTATTTACATTATCATTCTGAGACACCACATTTTCTATCCTATTAGTCAATTTATTTTAATTTGAAAACTGTCAAAATTTATACTGCCTATAAAATTTTCTATGTGTGTGGGTGCATGCATGGGTTAATGAACCACAATGAATTAATTTCAGAGAGTGTTGAGATGTTGTATATAAGAATAAGAAGTGAAAGTACCAGTTCTTCATAATAGAGCAATCTCTCCAGCTTCCAAGGTGCACAGTTCAGGGAAGCAATGAATGGAAAAGGGATATATCTATGTCTGGTATGAAGAAATGTTTACTGGATGATCCAGGGTCTATATGAGAGAACAGTGACACACATGCATTTCCATTTTCACCACAAAAATACCTTGTTCAGTCTGTGACATTGATATGACAATATCTCCTGGTGTTCATGATATAACTACAGAGGGTTGTCCCAGAAGGTTCGATGATGTTAAATCGTTCTTTCACTCCTCCTAGTAGGACATGTTTACGCAGTTCATCAGTATGTGCCTGCAGTCTGTTGGTACACTCTGAAGCAAATATTACTCCATAATGGCTTCAAAACATGCTGATTTGTGGCAGGATTACAATTGGGCTCTCTGGCATGGTTACAGCCTTTTGATAGCAATAGAAAGCTGGAAAGAAAAAGGTCTTACCATGAGTAAGTTGTGTGTGGACTGTACAACATAGCTGCACATAATTAGATTCCCATCTAGGACCGAATCTGCAAGAAAATAACAAGAAAAAAGGTGCAACCAGCACAACCTAAAAGGCTAATAGCCAAGGTGAGGGCAGCAGTGACACAAGAAAGCTCTCCAGCACAAAGAAGCATTGTCAGCTGCAATGGAAATTCTAAAGGGACCTTTTATAAGATAATCCATCAAAATTTGGACCTAGAATGGCAATATAAAGCACATGGGAACATCTTGAAAAAACAGCACATCAGAGAAGTTTCACTAAAAGAAAACTGTGTGAACACCACCTGGCAGGTGAAAAGTGGCAATGGATGATTTCTTTGGATGAAGCATGAATTTATCTAGATGACATAAACCCTTTGCTATTTACTAGCATCAAGTGAGCCAAAAGGGAAGGGTTCGAACCCGGCCAGGACCGATGGATTTTTTGGGGCGTAAAAATCCTCAGTATGGCTTCCTTCGGAAGGGAAGTAAAGCCGTGGGTCCCGTGTTGTACATTTACGGCACAATAAAGAATCTCAAGCCTGAAAGAGAGGCCTCTGAGCAAAATTTGTCGGCCGTTTCACGCCCTGAGTTGAATGGGACGCTGATGACCTGAGATGTTAAAGAGCGTCCGTAAATAAATCAATCAATCAACCAAAAGGGAAGCTCCAACTTCATCTAGGAAAACAAGGAAAAGTTTTCCAAGGGGTCAATGGTGGTTGCAGATAACTGTATTTGCGGGAAACCTAACATTTGAAGAGTTGCCAAAAATGTTAAAATTAATGTTGAAATCATGGAATATTGGTTCCTTATTTGGAATATGTTCAGGTATACAAATCATAACAGGACTATTCCTAGCTATATATTATTCAGCCAATATCAAACTAGCATTCTACACAATTGCCCATAGCTTACCACCAAAGCAATGTCTCTCTTTTTTTAGTGTTTAGTACGTGATTTTACTGCTGAAGCATCACAGGTGGTGCACACTGGTGATACATGAAATGAAATGATAACTTAGGAAAGGATTTTTAAAGCAATGTCATGGACCCAATTTTTGGTGAACATATTTCCCAGTTGTGTGGTGACAATGCCCCAAATGTTTGAATCTGCAAGGATACAGCATTCGACCACAATCCTTGATCATATATTTTTCTGACAATAAGTGAAACTCAAGTACAGAATCTATTATCATAATCATCCCAGGACTACTACTACCACTGAAACAGGTGTAACATGATACCATTTTAAAGGATCTCTATCAAGTCACCAGATGCCTCACAAATGGATTTGGTCTGCTGAAACAGCCCTTTGTTTCTTGATATCCTACTACAATTGAGTTCTCTGGAAAATCTGCCTAGAGGAATGAACTAACAACCCCCTTTTCTGTTCTAAGGCACAGTATTCTACAATGGAAATTGCATTGTTGAGTTCCAGTTCAAGCCCATGGAACACAATTGATAGTGAAGAAAGGGAATCTCACCATGAGAAAATGTAAGTAAACACCTGAGTTTAATTGGGGCTACCCTTTGTAGAAATATGAAATTCTAATCTACATCAAGAAATGACTATATTGATAACTAACCACTGTCACTGCTGTCTTCTGAATCTGAAACACAAACGATTCTCTTTCTTTTTTTAGAAGGTGGAGGGTCATAGGATGCATTTCTCTTGTTCTTTTCTCTTCCAGTTGAAATCTTTGAATTGTTTGACTTTTTCTCCTTCTGGGCAGTTTCTCTTTTACTTTTGCTTTTATTGCTGTCACCTTTTTCGGTATTTTTGGTTTCACCATTAATCTGATTTGTGCTTACTGTAGGTTCTTTATATTCATTGCAATATTCTGTCAATGGCTCAGAGTTTGATTCAGAACAAAATTTGCTATCCTTGTGTACTAATGATGTATTTTTTACTTTCGGTTTTTCTGTTTGACGATTGAAAAATGCTGCAATGCCACTCTTCATTTTTGATGCAGTTTTCTCCTCAGCTTTACTCTGTAAAAGAAATAAATACATACCATTGAAGCTATGGCCACAACATACAATCTTTAGAGAAATTTTTGCTGACCAAGCTGCTTTTACAGCACAAGTCACCTGTATAGAATATTTATTGAAATGGTAAGAAAATCACAAAGAGGCCTCCATTAAACTACCCCAAGCAATCTAACCCACCATGATTTGCACTAGTATATAAAGCAATTTTTTTTAATGAACTATAAAGTGATCATAATTTTTATTACAATTGTCAGAAGGAAATAAAATAAAATACAGTACCCTTTCAAGTTTTCTTTACTTTTTATAATTTTAATATCCAAAAAAGGCAGCATGTTGTCTGTTTCTATTTCATGTGTGAATTTTATATCTCTATCTTGAATATTCAAAATCTTTAGTGCATCCTCAATTAACTTTTTATTAACTATGGCAAAAATATCATCAACATATCTGTACCAACATTTATAAGTGTGGAAAGGCTTAAATTTGTTGTGGTAAGTTGGATGGTATGTGAAATTTTTAAATATGTATCTTTCCTTAGTGTTCTTCAGTGTGGAAACTTCTCTTATCAATTTTTGTCTTTTAAATTTATTGATAATTTTTGTTACTGTGCCTTTTTTGAAACCATTAGTTATAGCTGTCTCTTTATTATCTGCTAGAATTCCATTTTGTACTGTATCTGTGAGAGGGATGTTGGTTAGTCTATGTGCCAAGCTGTGAAACATTCCATATTTAAGTAGAATTAGGTTATAATTATAATTTTTATGTAATTTTCAGTTTGGATTTCTTTTCTGTCACTCAGTGAACCAAGATCATGGCCACAATCTTTTGGGACTGTGAAGGAATACACCACAGTAAATGGGGAGTACTATGCTGGTCTAGTACACAGACTGTGAGCTTCCATCAAAGAGAAGAGGAGAGGAAGGCTGAGTGGGGTGTGCGCCTTCTTCACGAAGAGCCTGTGCATATAGCTCTTGTTGCAAAGGAAACCGTGAAGAAATGTAGCTTCAAGGAAATCAACCATTTACCCTACAGTCCAAATCCAGCTCCCAGTGACTACTTCCTCTTCTCAAAACTCAAGAAGGGCCTTCGAGGAAGGAAATTTAAGTGTGACAAAGAAGTGATGGATGCTGTTTATGCCCATTTTGTACATATGACTTCTATTTTTGGAGGGGGGGAAATGAAATGTTAATTCTAAGATGTAAGAAGTGTGTTGCAATAAAGGGTAATTATAATGAAAAGTGAAATATAGTTTTTGTTTTTATTCTATCTAGAAAATGGTTAGAATGGAAACTTATGGATCTACCCTCACATTATCAGATTTAAGAAACCATGAATATTCGATCGGCAGCAGTGAAAAACTTCATGTCAGTAAGCTGTGCAGTCATTGGATACCTCACAGATGAGCAGGTAAAACGCACATGTGGATTGGTGCCAGAAAATGTTGGAAAAATCTAATGGTGGAGGATCAAAAAACAATTACATCATTGTAAACTTAAAAGAGTTAGGAACAGTAAAGTTTGTTAAATATACAAATAAGTTGGTATTAGCATACACTAACTTCACTAATTGCATAATTCTTCAGAACATTATTTCTCATCTTCAGCTGGAGACCTATTAATGCTGGCAAGTGACAATGTGACCTCTGGTGGTTTCAATAAGCAACAGAACAGGAAGTTCATTGGTGAGATGTCAAAGTTAGTAACATAATGTTTATTTTTTAAAATGTAAATCTTCTCCTTGTTCCTAATTCCTTGGGATTGTTGGTAGCCGTTAAGAGTTTGGTTTCTTTTGAAACGTCTTGATCGTAAATGATCTGCAACTGCTGATTTATCCATCTGTTTTTATCTTACATTTCTGAAGTGTTCTTTGGTCCTTGTCTCCAAATTTCTTATTGTTTTGCCTATATATGTATATATCTGATCACAATCCAAACAACCTGTTTGATACATTCCTGTTTATTTGCTGGGTTAAATAACATCTTTTATGCTGTTGTTTAGAAGATTTCAGATGCTAAAATTATTTTGTGCTGCCAAATCAATATCACATTTTTTAAAAATCATCATGAATTTGGCCATGGATGATATGTGACTTTTTAAAAAATAAGTCCTTCTTTATCATGGAGAGAGTGGTGGTGTTTTTAATATCTTTGTCTTTTGAAATGTCTGATCTTCTTATCAATTAATGATCTGTTGAATACATTGTTAAGGGTCATCTTGATGATGTAATGATATTCCTCTGTATATTCTTTCTTCTTCTTTGTTGAATGGGATGCTTACCCCAAACATTGTGTTATGAACTTTGACATCCCACCAATAGACTTCCTGTTCCATTGCTTCTTGGAACTACCAGAGGTCACTTCATCACCTGCCAGTGTTAGTCGATCTCCAATTGAAGATGAGAGCGAATGCTCTTAAAACATGTTCTGAAGAATTAACCAGTTATTGAAGTTAGTGCACCTAATACCAAATTATTTGTATATTTAATATCATAACACATGAAGACAGCTGAATGTACCAGTATGATCTAGAAGCTAAGGGACAATCATTGGTCTAGGCCTTCCTAGGAGAAGATCCTGCAACAATAACAAGGCAAGCGATATTTGTTGGCAAGAAAATGATCTGTTTTTTCTTCTCAGCTAGTGGCCACATTATGACAGTTTCACTTTAGGGACAAAAAACTGCCAGTGCCAGAAATTCGTACCTCAAGTTTTCAATGAACAAAATGAAGCATTCTGTGCACCACAACAAAGTCTCAGTCCACATTGCACGGGGCTGGACGTTCTGTGGTCGCCAGGAATCAAATATCCCTGAAGTCCAGATGTGGCTTTACGTGAAATTTTTTCTTTTACCCAAAATAAAAGAAGAGTTGCAGTTAATTATTTGAATCAGCTGAAGCCACAGTGAGTGCATATGAAGAATGTATCTGCATCCTATCCAAAGAAGTACGGCATTCAGCATTTATAAAATGGTTTGAACAAATGAGATACTGCATAGAACATAATGGAGAATACTTTGAAAAGATGCAAGATTGCCATTTTATAAAATGTTATTGCGTTCATTCTGAAAACTTTAAAGAGTGATCCTTTATCAAACAATCAAAGGATCCTCAGGGAGTTGTTGAATCTCTCTTGTTGAACTGATGCTCACACTCATCATTTAGCAACTAAACTCAGTTCTGTTTGTTATATGCTCAAAAATCTAAAATGGACACTGGGTTTATTAGGATTGAAAAATATATTTTTTGCTCATTTTCATATTGGATTAAAATATAATTTTGGGGAGAAAAATGTGAGAGAATATTTAAAATCCAGAAGAGAGTGGAATAGATAGTATGAAGTCCTGTAGACCCTATTTTAGAAAACATAAGATACTACAATTAGCCTGTCTCTTTATACTAGAGGTTGTAAGTTATATTAAGACACATCAAGGATAGATATTCATTCTCATAATACAAGAAGGAAAAATTACCTTTATGTTCAGATATGCTGAACAAATATTTTAAAAAATATCTCACAAATGTAAGCATTAAAATACATAAACTTAAAAATAAATATTACAGAAATAACCAATATAAAATAATTTAATAAAGAAGTCAAAATCTTTCTACCAGAACTTATCTTTTATTCACTAATTGAATATATGAACTTTAAATAAGGTTTATTATAAATCTTACGGCATATTGTAAATCTAGTATAACTATTCTTGCATACTGTTATATTCTGGACGAAGCTCATATCATGTAATTGATCCAAAGGGTGAATAAAGTATTATTACTACTAAGTAATATATACTTTATATATGCAAATGTTTAAAAATAAGGATTAAAAAGTATTTAATTAACAAATGTCTATATAAGAGATAAATTTTAGTTTCAAAAAATTATTTCCATCTAAACGACCCGGATCGAGTTTAGAAACGTGGAATGCAAGGTAAGATCTGATCTTTTATTTATGAACATGAAGCCTTCAACATGAACTTACATTACCATAAACCAGAAATCAAACGGTTCCTAACAGTAAAAGAAAAAGATGTGCAGCAGCAGATAATGGGGTTTTTCAATAGTGTTTAAAAGAGAAAGTTTGCCCTAAATTTGTTAGGAAGGTTGTCAAATTCAATAAAGGCAGTTACGCACAGAGAGCGGCTGAGAAGAATGTTATGGAATTAGAAAGATGCAAATAATATGGGGACATTGCAGCAATAGATTTAGAATTATATGGACTATATTTAAAAATATTTAAGTCTTTGGGCCCCATTCTTTGGGAAAATTTAGAAAAGAATGCATTAGAAATTATTAGTTTCAGAGTCAAACAAAAAGTCACATATCAGAAAAAGAAATTCAACAAATTACACAAAGAACCCATACTCAAGCCATTGAATTTTTTTTACTTACAGGTGAATTATCAAAAGGTTTCACTCTAAGACTAGCTTGTGATTTTGACAGTTCATTCTGTGTGTTATGGGGGTCCCATGTTAAAAATGAGCTGCTCTATTCTACATCAACATCCCAAAATCGAAGTTGGAATTCTGTATATCACATGAGCAATGTATTGCAGCTGGACATCTTTGCAGGAGAGCCATGCAAAGAGAGGGTACATTGCAATCAGCTGAGCCAGCAAGACGGAGTCTTTTACTATGTGCATTTTCAAGCCTTTAGTTGGAGATTGTTAAATGATTCAAAATAAACTGCTAGAATACTTTAAACATTTTTTAAAAAATACGAAAGGTGTTGGAATTTGGTCCTTCCATGATGCATCAGTAATCTAGTAAAGAGCCATCCCTGCAGACAGTATCATTCTGGTGCTGCAGTACCGAGCAACAGGGGAGAAAGCTGAATGCAGCATTTGGAACGGCAACAGGACTGGAGTCTCAACCAAGAAAAAGTTATACACTTTAAACACTCTTATGTTTTGCATGTATTATTTTTTTATTAAACCTAAAAAGTCAAATGCAGCTGTCCAGAGCTGCAGAGGAAGAAGTGGAACTGGGGCTCAACCAAAATGAAAAACGCATACATTTTTAGTTTTTTATGCATTATTTTTTGTTAAACCTAATCTAACCGAAAACTGCAACCTATGCTTTGTCCTCCCTAAAAAGTAACACCTGTAAAAAGTAACATTTATTTTATTATGAATGGTGTAGACAAATGATGAAGATTACAAGAGAGAAAAATAACACAGCCTTCCCATTAATAGCACAATGATCCAACCAACTGACAGTGAGCTAGCATATCGACATGCTCGCTAGCTAATTATCTGCCAACATCTGCCACTCGCGACTGGAGCACTAGGACAACTGTCTGTATGACTTATTTAACTAACTTTACAGACAGAGAGCTGGATCTGGATCTCCTTTCACGAATGACAGTGGAGAAAACCAAGCCCATTTCCAAGGAATGGTTCATTCATGCTGAGAAGTTGTAGTATGACTGCAACAAATGCAGGTAGATGGAACATTCATAATGCACAGAAAAAAGCAAGTGTATGCAAAATTAACTTTGTAGGATATATGTTAATAGTTAATCACATTCAGTATACAGCTAAATCAAATGGGAAAGGCATACGTTTTTAACACTAAGTTTTGCATTTATAATTTTTTTTAAAACCTAACCTAAAATCACTATCTACACATTGTTTTAACACTATAAGTTTAAACATAAAAAGATAACAATTATTATATTGGAACAATGTAGACCAATTATGAAGATTAAAAAAAAAGTTAGCCCCTTGGGAATTGAACCCACTAGCTTCCAGTTAGTATCCCTATGTAATCTAAATTTGCAACTTATGCATTATTTTAACATAAAAAGGTAACAATTATTATATTTGAACAATGCAGACAAATTATGAAGACTAAAAAAAAAGTTAGCCCCTTGGGGATTGAACCCACTACCTTTTGGTTAGTATCCCTATGCTTTAATCAACTAAGCTATCAGGCCAACACAACCAATATAGTAATTAACCTCCTACATTACTGAAATCACACTACCTGGAATTAAGCTCAAGTGTCTCCACTGCCGTTCGTGAAAGAAGATGTGACTACTGCAAGACATTTGTCTGTGTGTAAGGAAAAGTGTTAGGAGTCCTACTTATCTGTCCCTACTTCCTGCATGAACTCAAGGCTGGCAACAAATCCAACCAGTTGCTGTCACATGAAATTTACATGTATTTTGGCCCTAGATTGTCGGCCTTCCAGTTCAAAGTGGCAGCTCATTTTTTGCATGGGCCCCCCATACAACACATGGAAACCAAAGGCATACCTCAGAACGAAAACTTTCGATACTTCCCTCGTTAAGCAGATATCATTAACAATTTACATTTTTCTACTTGACATGAATCACCATATACTGTATCATTTCAATCTTGTCTATTTCAAACAATGTGAAAGTATTAAAACCCAGGCAATTGAACCTTTGAACAATGGAAATTTCCTATTTCCAGTTTCATTGGTAGTTAATTTTTTAATTTTCTGTTTTATCCACTCCACTGATTATTTTTAGGGAAGTGAACAGTTTTCCACTCAGTGTCTTTGAAATGCAACTTTGTTTCTGTTGTAACATTATGATAATATGAGAGGTGGGTTACTCACAAGCACTTGTTATACCAGCTTGTGACACTAACTCATCTTCTCAAGGTAGATAAATAACTTAAAATGGCAAAATATTTAAATTAACGTGGAGATATAAACAAATTTCCATTCCATACTTGAACTGCTATTCAAAGCCCCCTTTCTTTAATGGAAAACTTGAAGAAGAACAGTGATAAGTAAACCCTTCTCTACTTCCTTGACAAGGCATGATGCAGAAAGACACTGAGCAACAATGCCAAACAGCCGCATTCTTTGTTCTTGCTGATAAAGAAATTCCTAGGGATGTTTATGAATTAGAATGGAAGAGAAGTACCACAATTATTTTTGAATAAACAGATTTGCTTTTGGTGTAGAACTGTACCAAACTGTAAACAATGTAAAAACATATATTTAAAACTGGGGAGCACTGATTCCTTTGATTTATATGTGATTTCAAATTAACCAATTTTTACTGTAGTAACAAATTAGACCATAAATTGTAACTATTGATATTATTTGTTCTAAAACAAAGTATACTGTTGAACAGAATAAATTGAAAATAAATAGAACAAATAAAAATTTGTTATTTCTGTTCTGTAAATTGAACATTCAACAGCAATTTTCCATAGTTTACACCATTTCTTAGTCTGTTTAACTGGAATTAGATTTATTAATATTATTATGTAGGATAAGTACAAAGATACAAAGCAGATTAGAATATTTTGGGATTGAAAATTTTTGAATAAACTGAATGACTTTTAAATGTTGTAAACATATAACCTATTTGTTTCTTTTGTACTGGACAATGTCAGAAATTTGTCTGAATAAATATTACTTACTTATCTCTTGAAAAAAGTAACACTGGAGTTGTACTGTATTTTAGCATGCTAGCATAAAAGCCTTTAAAACTAGACTGAAGAAGATGAAACAATATTAACGTGAATTCATTTAAGAACTTTCGAAAAATAAGACATTTTTAAAAAATTCTGTGAAGCTTGTTAAATGTAAATTATATCTAGTCTGTCATCTAACACACTCTTATGCTTCACTTACTGTTAAATACAACTCTTCAAGTTGTCAAGTTCGTTGAAGATGGAAAGAATGTCTCTTCGAAACTGGTCCCACCATATTTAAAAGTAAGTGAAGCATAAGAGTGTGTTAGACGATAGATTAGATATAATTTACAATTAACACGAATGTTTCACTGCATCAAGAAAATAATTAAAAAGGCAAACCTTTTCCGTTGTTGTTTCTAATTTCTGGTTTTTACTGCTCTGTGCAGCAAACATTGCAGCAATACCACCATTCTTTATCTCTTTCTTCTTGACAGTTTCTTCTTTTTTATGATCTACCTTCTCATCTGCAGCAGCAGTTGCAGACTCACCCTTGAACATCCAAAAGCATAAAATACAAAGTTATTTGATCAAATCTTCAATGATAATCGATGCAGCATTAAATTTTTACTCTTTCCAGAACCTCTTTTTTTATATTCCTAATATGTTCAAAAACTTTTCATTCTTATTTCCTCCAAATTTCTTAAATATTCAAGATTCTTCCCATTTGAACTTCTCTTAAGCAGTAAAACGTTCTCCAATATTCCTTTCTTCTAATACAGTTACTTTATATAAATATGCATAATTGTTATCTTACACTTAATAGTAAACCTACTGTGATATCCACATAGGTTTTATTTATTTAACAAATTCATAAGCCTTACAAGAAAATACGGATTAGAAATGAAGAATCAGACTTGAAAGATTGGGTAAGAGCCAGGATATGAACCATGGATCTTCAACCTAGTGGCTGAGCTACTGTGTCTTCCTCCAAGCTTGGAACTGCAAACCTCTCTGCATCTGATTCTAAATACTCTATAGACATTACTAAGGTTTGTCTACTATGACAGATTAATTCCTTAAGAAGTGACTCATATTGTTATGAGTACTTATAACTAAAGTCCAAATTTTTACTTATTTACATGTTTTTTCCTTAGTAGGTATCTGTATGAAAAATCAAAATGTTGATAAATTAGGTTATTAATATCATAATATTTCATTTTAATCCAACATATTTTTTCATATTTTGTAAATTACTACATATTTTAAGAAAATTAAATATTTTAAGTAAAATTAACATCCATGCCAAATGTCATATTAATTAAACATATTGAGTTATAGGAAACTATAAAGTATTATTATAAGTTATATAATTTTAAATCAAAAGTTGTTGATAGGTACTGGGCAAAACCCGCAAGTTAGACAAATGCCTTTTCTATCTGGGTTGGTAGCGATGGCCTAGCAGTTTAGAAGGCACTGCTCTTCTGCACAATCTTCTGGGTTCAAATCCCATACAATTTTTGTTTTATTTTTTATTATTGGTTTTATAAGTATATATGAGAACATCATGTTGCTTTATATCATATAATATTTTAATGCATCATTTGAGTTTTATGGCATTACCTATGCATACACAAAAACGAAATCACAAACTAACGCATTCTTTACAAATAACTAAATAATTATATGAATAAAAACATTTATCTTCTAAAGTAAAAACATATAGAAATAAACATAAATTAATATTAGGTGTATGAACCCTCAGTACATATAAGTGCCCTCAATCTTTTGGTCAGATTTCTACAATAATATGGGTGAGACTCTTCAACATCCCAGGCTTCTTGAATTTGTGCTCATAAACCATCTTTTGCCCTTTCTGCATGAACAGGGAATGCGTGTGTAGCATATTGCATTTAGATAAAACAAATACTGGATATATTATAATATATATAATACGTTATTCATTATAATATATTAATATATTAACATTAAGGCTTGCTGTGTATGGGAAACAATATTGTGAAACTAATTTGTCATATGTTATAAAGATTTATTTAAAAAAACTTCCTGCTGGGAGTGAACCTGTGCTCTTAACTATGGCCTCCTGCCACAAAGCTAACTGAACACACACACACTAGTCAGCATCTTTAGGGCATGTCATGTAACACTACTGCTGCAGTAATTACACAGCTTTACTGGTTACCTTGTGAACCATGTGCTGTATCAAGTAGGACTGCATTCACGAGATGATTCATTTTTTTTTGTCAATGAGTGTACATTATTCTTCAAGCTAACAAAACACTGATAAGTTAAATTTTAGCCAGAAACCATGCCTGTAAAAAAAGTACGATCTTTCTTTGTTGAAAAGCCCTCATACAAGAGAGGATTAATTCTGCAAGTAGCAGGATCCAATAGTAGGAGTAGAATGTAGCCAGGCCATAAATCTTTGAATGGGTGATACTGAGAGCTTCAAAGCTGAACATCATCCCATTTGACAAGCACTGCAGAACTCCCTTTATCATAAACAAAACGTTTGGTGTTACTAATTGACACTCCTTACAATATGCATTTAGCTTATGCTCAGATCTCAAGATGGTATGCTTTCTATCAAATATATGTTAGGGTGTCTATCTCTATATGAGTGAAACACAGTGATGGGAGGTTCATCAAACGAATAAATTAAAATCACCTATGAAGAGAGAAAGTTTAATCCATTTGTTTCTCAGCTTACCACTTTATTAATTTCTGTTGCTGCTTTTTTCTTGCTAGCTGGCCATGCCTTTGCATCTGTATCACCTGATGTAAGTTGGGCTTTTATCTTGAGCCTGGCAATTTCATCTGTAGCCCTTTGCACAGCCTCATCACAGTGAATGGTATTCAACCTATGAAAAACATTACACCTGGCTATATTATTAGATGCAACTCGATATTTTTTAAGTAATTTATTCTTATATATTTATATTTAGGAAGCTATAGTGGTAATATATCCTATTAGAATGTATTAATTACGTTCATACAAACTACAAGTGTGATAGACGACCTGTAGGATGCTGGTGGCATGCTGACCACATGCCCCCCATGCAATACTGCCTTCTAGCAATGAAGTCGTAAGATGGAGATAGAGGAAGTAGAGGTCGCCATGGCAGGCCACCAGGGCTGTAGTGCCAAAAGAGAAAAGGGACACTAACTCCACTTACTTACATAACATTGGGACATGTTTCAGAGGCAATCACTCCCATCATCATCTGTTCACCGACTACTTGATGTGGTGACTGGATCCTAAAGTGCATCTGTGGCAGTTTCTGAACTTGCTGAGTTCCTCTGTGAGTGGAACAGCTTAACTCATTAAGTTTTGATATTATTGTATGATTTATTTGAACTCAACACTCTTAATGCTTCACTTGTCATAATGTATAGAACTGGTTTTGAGAACATTTGGTTCTCATCATCAGCTAAAATTCATTGATGAAAATGTTAACTATAATGAAAATGAATTTATTCTTTTTAAAATAGACATGAAATTACAATATTTGTCTCTGAAATAAAACATATTACACAGAACACTTTCATTTGATTCAATTTCAAAATTTGTATTATTGCCATAACAAGTATAAGTCTGTAACCACAAAATTAATTCACAAAAATGGGTACTGCCAACATGATTGTCAACTGGTACCAACTCAGTGACTTAAACTTTAGCATTAATAACAATATTTCAGAATGCTTACATTCTGCAATAATCATTATTAGGATATCAATGTTATATGCATGCCTGATAGTTGTTTAATTTATTAAAGAATTAGCAATTATTATTGATTTGTGTTCAATTATACATTTATTTATGCACAGCCACTGGAGAAGTGTACAGGTAGTAACAGTCAATTTTGTGACACGTGCACTAAGAGTTCTTCTTCTTTCTCTATCCCTTATGCCGTTAGATGTTGGGTTTCTTCAGACACTTTTAAATTCTCTTCTATTGTCTGCCATTTCTCGTAGTTCCCTAATTGACTTCCCATGACAATGCGCCAATCTCTCCAGTATTATTTCCTACCAATCTTGGTCCTTCCGTACTACTTTTTTCTGGCCTTGCTTCATGAACTCTGCTCGGCAATCTTTTCTTCTGTCAGTCTTACCACATGTCTAAATCATCTAAGCTGCTTTCTTTCCATTGTATTAGTTATATTTTCCTGATGCAAACTCTCTCTTATTATTCTATTTCTTACTTGATATCTTCTAGTCTTTCCAGCCAATTTTATTAAATATTTCATCTGCACTGCTTCAATTCTGCTGGAATGTCTGCCTAGAATGGACCAGCTTTAGCTCCCATTCATAAAATTGCTTCATATGTTCTAATTTTTGTTTTCAAACTAATTTCCCTTTAGGCTACTATTGCTTTGTATATTTGATAATATACATTTACTGCTTTCTTTACTATATTATTCACTTCTTGATCCATTTTTTCCATCATTTGTGACTAATACTCCTAGATATTCCCAGATGCTGTTTATGCCCATTTTGCAGACAAGACTTCTGACTATTTTGGGGGTGGATTGGAATGTTAATTCAAAGATGTGAGAAGTGTATTGCAATAAAGGGTAACTATATTGAAAAGTTTTTGTCTTTATCATACTTAGAAAATGATTAGGCCGGAAACTTATGGCCTACCCTCGTACATGATAAATACAATGAGTAAAATAAAGAAAAGGAAGTAGGAAAGAGGCAGACAAGTCATTTTTACTTTTCCACATCCAATTCTTTTTTCCCCTTTTTTTGCATTATGTTCCTTTCCAAAACCTCTTCTTCCCAGCAGTATCAACCTATGTTATCTATTGTCACAATACTATTCTGTTTTAAAAGTTTTAACATAAGAGGCAATAGTTATACGATAAACTTTCCAGCATACATAGCATTTGTGTTCTAAGGCTAACTCATTATAAAATGATGGAGAAATAGGAGTTTTGAGTGCAGGAAAGAATGGAGATAAGAGGGGAAAAAAATTTGCCTGTTTAACCTCTATTCTCCCTCTTCTTCTTTCACGCGTATCTCCACTTAACCATTCATCTGCATGCATGTAGGTCCATTTAATGGGAATGATGAAGAGCTCAGAGAGCAAGTGTGTGGGCTTGTAACTTGTAGTTATTAGTAGAATTCTGTTCCACAACTGCTTGTACCTTACAACTTCATACTTACAAATGTACAAGAAATTTTTCATTCATTTAAGAACTTTCGAAAAATAAGACATTTTTAAAAAATTCTGTTGGAACTCACACAGTGAAGCGTGTTAAATGCAAATTATAATTAATCTGTCGTCTAACACATTCTTATGCTTCACTTACTTTTAAATATGGTGGGACCGGTTTCGAAGAGACATACTCCCCATCTTCAATCAACTTGAGTCGTCATTATATAATTTTTCATTGTTTTGTTCCAGAGAAGCTTTAGAATTTGTTGTGCACTTTAATTTGTATAGATTTCTCTACAAATGTAGGAATATTGGTAACTTCACATACTAAAGCAAATTTTAATATGTTTTTATTATTATTTTGGGAATCAGTTGACCTAAATATGTGAAGTATTAACAAAAGTGATGCTAATGAGCGTAGGAATACGTAAAAAGAAAGAATAATTCAATATTTGAGTATAATGAAAAAGTTAAGTTAAATAAGGCTTATGACTGATATTAGGCTTTTCTTGTTTCAAATGCATATTTCAATCCAGTATTTTAGTTTATGGTTCTAAAGGTTCTTGCTACATGCCCAAAAATAAGTTTCTTTCCACTCTTAATTTATTTTAACATCATCTCTTTAGACACCAATTCCCCAATTTTTTGCTTATTAATGGAAAATGTGATTGCCAGCATATATAAACAAATACATAAATATAATGACCAATTGGACTAATAAAATAAATAACCAAGTGCAATTGGCAAGCTCAATTCATCTGCCATCTCTCTATAACTAAAATTAATGCTCCTAAATGTAGTTGTATGTAACCATCATCTCAAAGTGAATTGTTATACTTGAATATTGACAAATGCATAATAAATTGTTTAAATTATCATTATTTCTTAGATAATGTACAGGATATAAAGACAAAAGTAAATTATGAAGATTTGAAAATGGTGGAAAATCCAGCAATTACATATCAATTAGGACTAAAGAAGTTAATACAGGTAATGATATTTGTAAGTTTTGTATGGATGTGAAAACTGGAACAGATGCAGACTTGGACAAAGATACTGAAGCCATACTTAGGATTTTTATACCACAAAAAATCCATTGAACCCACATTCTTGGGTCTGTGAGGCAAGTATGGTTACTTGACTACCAGGACCAATGGACTTTCCTTTGAAGTTACAGCCACTAAGCTAAAGCTGTCTTATTTGGATACATTGTGAAAAAATTATCAGGAATGGAGAAGGATACTATAATTAGGAATAGTTGAGTTCCCTTGGAGTATTTTGCCTATGGGCAAGAGCACCGCTTGTTGGTCAGTTAGTTGGCCAGTCGGGTCTCAGTGATTGGGGAAAGCATCACTAATTGCACTGAATAACAGTAGGCAATTCTTAAAAATAGAAAACAATACAAGATGTCTGTGGTGATAAAACTGTCACTCAAATGTTACGCCCAATTTGGCAGAACAGCTGATTGTCTCGCTTGATAAGTGACAGTCTCTTATACTGCAAGGCTTCTAAGGGTGCCAAACACTTCAGAAGCGGCACCTACTGGATTGCAGCAGAGACAGGAAGTCTCCAGAAGCCACGACAAACCAATCACCTTTCCTTGCATCAAATCTGTGCTGAGAGGCATGTACTACTGTGTATCTTATCAAGTTCAATAAATAAACGTTAGCTATAATTATACCTGTGGCATTTGCCTGGACCCTTCTGCATGATAATGAAACTACCTCCCTTGTGAGCCGACAAATTTGCACTTTGGTTTGTGCAAGCAGAAGGCCAGTTCAAACTTAAGAAGCATTAGGGCTGAAAAAACTAAATTCAACTATTTGACTGAGCAACTGGAGCATAGATATGCTGTCAAATTGGAGCACATAATTACCAGCCTACCAGCCAAAGGCTCCTATACCAAATTAAAAACAAAATTGGTGTGCCAGCTGTTACCTCCAAAAAGCAACATGACATCTGTTTGCAACTGCTGACCCACAAGGAAAGGGGATCTCAAACCATCTGAATACTTGCAGCACCTCAAGAGCCCCTCATCCCTCACAATTTCCTAAGGAGCATCTGGTCAAGTCATCTCCCATTGTATATACAGAGCATCAAGCCTGTCAGATGGACACTGTTTCACTTCTAGTGATCAAAACCCATGAAGTAAAGCCACTATCCCACATAGCCTTTGCCCAATTTCCCCATGCCCCTGCAATGTATTGAAGAACTCTCTTTACAAGTCTTGGACTTGACAATTTGTCCATTACAGTAATGATTGCTCTGCAGCTGTTGCAGGCAAATTATTTGCTCACCGCATGCACTGCATGATTCCTTGGAAGTCCCCAGTCAATGCTGGTACCTCTACCCTGGCAACAATGCCCAAAAATGCACAGCACCCTGCTCCTGTCAGTTGTGCTGGCATGCAACTGCAATACACCCACATCTTCACTACAAATCAGTCCAACAAACATAAGTTCATCTGCATGATTCATTATAGGCTAGTTCCTAGAATACCAACTGTTTGCTGCTAAAGGAATTGCATCCATATTTATGGATATACCCATCTGAATTTAGCCTTTGGTGAGCATTCATACAGCAATTATTAGTGGGTGAGATAAGTATTCCATTTATCGGCAATGATTTCCTCTCCCAGTTCAGCTTTCTTGTAGATTGCTATCATAATCGTCTGGTGGATGGCATAACAAAGCTCTCTATGCCTGTCTACAAGTATCAAGACCATCCTTACTGGAATGCCTCTAGACAGTCTTCCCTCTGAGTTTCCTGAACTTACATGACCTGCAGAAGTGACCACAATTATGTATTATCAAGTTATAAATTAGGACAACACCCGGACTACCCTTGACGAGTGGCCCCAGCACACCTCAAGGTTGCTAAGTCAGAGTTTGACACCATGCTATCGAAGGGTACAGTACATTGTTCTGAAAGTTCATCTTCTGCTCTGCAGTTTGTACCTAAGAAAGAAAGCAGCTGGCATCCTTTCAAGGATAATGTGCCCTTAATGGCCACATCGTTCCCAACATTCATCCATTCATCCCTGATGAATGCCACTCATGTCTTCCTCCACGAGGAAGATATGTCCTGTAACAACCTTACACTGGACTATACAGACAAAATCTTCAGACTTTCCATTCAGAACAAACCTATCAATGATCACATGAAACCTGCTCCCATGTTTGCAAATTCAACAGTTCCAGACCCTCTGCAACTACAAGACCTAAGCAACTTGCTCACTTCTCAGGTTATTACTGACATTCATTTCTCCAAAGGGAGGTGATGTGATCAACTGTCATGCCCAGTATGACACAGCAGTAGGCAGTCTGGACCAGTAGCCACAGTTTCTCAACCTGCAAGGTTTCTAAGGGTGGCCACCTCTTCAGAGAGCAGCAGCAGAGACAGGAAGTGACCAAAAGTCTTGCCAAACCAAGCCAAGAACCCCCTCTTCCACTAGCGGCAGCAGCACATTATCCAGGCCAAAGTAGCATTGCAATGAATTTGTGCTGATAGTTATGTACTACCCTGTATTATATCAAGTTCAATAAGTGCTGGATATAATTATACCTGTGGCATTGTTTCTCTATTACAGCAATTTCAACATGTCAGTGCAGAATTTTGCTACATTAATAAAGAATGCCTGTTTAATTCTATGGGTTGATGCATGCAACCATAAGCACAAGTTTCAATGATATTACTATATACAATTTGGTGAAATGGAATTGTGGAAATGTATATTTGTGCAATTAAGTTGCTAACTCCATTAACTTAAACCTAACCTCAGGGTTACATTTTAAGACTGTTATGGATTGCACTTGTGTATGTTTGTAAACATAATTTTAAAATTTAAGATTTCATATAGTTTTAGGTTTTAAGAGGATTATTGCAATAACGATCATTCTCAATGCAAATAGGTTGCATTATTAATAGCCAAATAATTTTTTTTTACCCAGAAGGCATGAGTGCTTCACAAAGGTTTGTAGGAGTTAGATCAGTTTATATTGTAAGGAGATATTCAACTGTTCCTGGTTGGAGTATCTAAACAACATTATGTTAAACTTTTACAAATGACAATGGCACTTCACTCTCTGTTAGGTGTGTGTGTGTGTGTGTGTGTGTGTGTGTGTGTGTGTGTGTGTGCCAAAGAAACAAGCACTTAACCGAAAGAGAAGGTGGAATTTCATGCATAACAATGTATTTACCCTTTTTTTTTTATGCTCATTTATCGCTGGAGCATCACAGGCAGTGGACACTGACAATACATGAAATGATAAATTAGGAAAGGGTATTTTTCTTTTTTAAGGAAGGAAGCGTTCATGGCCAATGCTGGTCTATGAGGAGAGAAAAAGAGAGAGAAAAGATTAAAAAAAAAAAAAAAAAAAAAACCTGTCAGCAGTATGGTCCTAGCAAGAACTGAACCCAGACCTGCTGCTCACAAGTCTTTGCCTTGAGGACCTTACTCATCTGTGTCAGTTGCTAAAAGTATGATATGTATTTCAAGTATCTACAATGTCAACTGAATTCTTGTCCTATAAAACATTCTACATTTATGACTTATATTTCAAGTGTCTATAATGCCAATCGAATTCTTGTCTTATAAAACATTGTAAATTTCATTTTGGTTTAAAAAAAATTTAAAAATTATGGCCACCATTCCATACACTCTATCAAATGCACCTGCAGCTATTCACCCCAATCATGACATCAATTCTTTAGGAGGCAGCAAATATATCACAGTAGTTCCATGTGACCCACAATTTATTCATCCCCCAGTGTTTATTGGTGCATCGTGTTTTTATATGAATTTGCAACTATCCACAAAAATTGTAGCATCAATTATTAAGTGTTGTTATGCCATGATGCTCTTAGCATTCCACTTATGTTATATAGATGTGCCATAATGAATGCAATTTTTGTTTTAATAATAAAACATATAATTTATTTCTTTGAACAGTCTTTGTGTAAGTCACCGTACTTAAAATACGCTTTCAGAATTTGGATGCATTGATCCTTCGTGTATTGCTCCATAACAATACACACAAACGACAATCATTTATTGAAATACAAACAAATAACACTCTACAGAGGTGCTCAATTTAAAAACTGTATTCATTATGGGATACTCTATACTATGAAATCCACTTCCAGTGTATAATAAAAATACCTGTTTTGACTCCAGTGCTTCTCTACTTGCAATCCACCTCTCAAAGTGGCAGCTCTGGGTTAAAAAAAAAAATGAATAGGTGACCAATTCTTAAACTTTATTTAATGTTCATAGGTGAGGTTAGTTGCTTAAGTTCGGTTTAAGAAATTTGCCTTAATTCAGGTTTACCGCTTCATCTGTGCACTTCTATCTTGTGCATTTTTACTGTTGGTAACAACCATGAGGTGAATGCACTTGCCACTATTTTCTTCTTCTTGGTCCAATTTCAGCCATGCACTTTTTTGGATGGTGGGTGGGTTACTACCTTTCAAAGCATTCACTTTACTCTTGCTTAATGCTAAGCTTTTATGTCACTTTTTGCAACATTTCATTAAGTTTCAATTGTTTTTTAATGTTTACAGACACTTTATCCATCAATAAAAGTTGATAAGGACACGGGTAGAGTAAGTGGCTATTAGTGATTTTGCTAACCTTTGGAGCAGGTATTATGGCATAATGGAATTAAAAGTGTTATATAAAGTTATGAAGAAAGTAAGAATAACTTGGAGGGGCAGAAAGAAAATGGGCTAGATAACGCTTGATATAGATTACATAGTCTAACTAAAGAAAAATCTTGAAAAGAACACTTACCTCTTTACCTCATTCTCGTCTTTGTTGTACCTGTCTATAATGTACAAGGCATTCAAATCTCCAATATCTTTCGCTCTCTGCACACTGTAGACATGTTCTGAAGCTATGGTTTTAAACTGAGACTTTACTTTAACCAAACCATCTTCCTGGACAATTAACACTTTGTGTGTCATTCCATCTTGCAACACCCCACTCAGCAAATATGTTGCATGTACCTTCTGCTCATATTTTTTCAAAAATACATGAAGTAGTCTGAAACAATATACATAGCTTCTGCAAAATGGTGCATTACTTGATAAAATCTAAAGGAAATTATTTATGGAAAATAAAATGCATAAAGAGAGATAAAAATTATAACTTAATACCCTTATCTATAGCGTTAGTAAAGATTATTGTAATAAAGGAATTTAATTAATAACAACAGCATGCATCACTTTTATTAACACCCATTTTTACTACTATGAGCATCATAGGTGAACAATGATGATACATGACATGAAATGAGAAACTGGAAAATTAATTTTGTGACGAAGCATTTCAAGTCTTAATTCAGCATCCTCCTCCTTCCATAAATATATTATCTTTCAATGAAATAAAAAAAGAAGTATTTAAAATATTTTATATCCTTCCTAGACAAAAGGAAACAGTAGATATAAACTGTCCCTTTAAAAATAAAAACAATGCATCAGAATGCAGTACCTCAAGAATCTGTTCTGGGCTGTCTCCTTTTTCTGATGTATATACATGATCTATCCTTATCTATTCAAGATTTAGATAATACTGTTCTATTTGCAGATGACACAAGCATATTGATAAATAGAAATAGCCTTAATGATTGTGCTTAAATTACATTTAGTTCTGAGCTCGTTTTGTGTATAAGAAACAAATTGTTTCTAATTTGAGATAAATCGTATATTATGAAATGCAAATTGGAACTTAGATGGTGAAGCTAATCATATATTTACATGTGAAGCATGTTCTACATTTAAACAAGTGGAGTTAATAAGAATTGAGTAGTTCAACTAAATCATGCAATAACTTAATTAACTGTTATGAAATTCACCAATCACCGATCTCCAAATCCCCTATTAAAGATAGGAAATTCTAACAGTGCACATCTATACAACAAAGATATTAAATTCCTTGGTATAAAAATTGATAACCATATTAATTGGAAAGACTACATTATTTTTATCATTCCTAAGCTTAACATGGGTAAGTTTTTATAACTTTATAATTATGTGCATACCACAAAGGAAGTAGTATAAAATTTACACAAAACCAAAATTTTATGACAAGAATACTAAACAAAAAGCAAATCTACATACAATGGTCTCAACATGTACTGCCTCATAAAGAAGTTTATTATGGAATGTATTTTACTTACCCATAGCCCAAAATTCTTAAAATCTGCTCTTAAAAATACATATGTAAAGAGGCCTATTATTCTGAATGGATTATATGAATGACAATACATTATATTGATTCAAAAACACCGTACTGTTTTACATCAATACATATGTAAAAATGTATATTGTATGTAGTGTTTCTTATATAGGCAGAAGAATGTACACATTGTAATCCTTGTAAATGGCAAATTTTGTGTTTGTAAGTCTTAATGACCATTTCCTCGAAATCACTGAATGCTACAGGATTTAAATTAAACCTCCCCGACATTTGTCAGTCATGAAGGCTAAGGAAACCGGGGAGGAAAAAAAAAAAATTGTCTCGGACGGTTCTGACAGGATATGAATAATTTCATTCATAATGCTGGAATTTACCAAAACACAACAAAAGATAACGGAAAGGCTTGTCTAACATTCGAGTATTTACTATGGTATAAGTAATAAACTGAATCACTTACTGTTTTGCTTTGTTTACATGTAAATTTAGTTCCTTGCTTAGCCATTTGTAGGTGACCTAAAAATTAAACGAATGATCCATGTAATAAGCTTGTTAATTTATAATGAGCAAGCTAGGAATATACTACTGGAAACAAAAAATATTAGCTTACAATCTTTCCTTCATCAAGGATATATTCCTCAAGATTTTGTATGTACAAATTCACAGCTTCTTTGTCCGGTGCACTCATGTTTATTTCCCTTCCCTTTCCCGCGAAGTAAACACTAAACAGCCCGTTACAAAAACATCACGCACTTCTTCTAGTATTTGTTAAATGATAAAAATGAAAAATGTATTTATGTATTGCTAAAGTATGATCATAATTATATAAAAATTGTAAATGTTGGCATTCTACCATTTGTTACTGCAACAATAATAACTGCAATTGAAACGCATGATGAAAGTAGACTTCCTAAATCAATGTAGTACATTGCAGGAGTTACAACAGAACAATAACAATTTGGAAATATTGAACTTTAAATGTTATACACATATCTTACGGAAGTAATTGATTTTAGACTTTATTGCAAGTATTCTGTTTTGATATATCAATCTTCCAGAGTTATTAATTTTTGAAGTGATTTTGAAAGCGCTCCTTTGCATTCATTGTTGGCATAATTGCTAATGCCAAACATGGCTTGCACATAATGTTGAGGTATGTGATAGTACTGTGCAAACGTTAATTTTCATCTCACTTGTGGTATTAAAGGTGAATGACAACCTTGAAAAATGAGTGAAGTGGTATGTGACGAAGGAGTTCAAGCTACTAATGATGATGCTAGCGAATGCAAACGTTGTGCAGTTCAACTGGGATACTGGGAAGATCGCTATATCCCGTTGTTCGTGCGGGCGGGCGATAGAAAAACTCCTGAAATAAACCGCGGCTATTATGCAAGGACAAAAGGAGTGGAAATGTTTATAGATAAGTTTTTAAAGGTACCTATGTTCGTCTTTGATTAAATTTTCATAATATTGTATCGGTTTTTTTCTGTGCTATGCACTAATAAATTCCTTCTGTTTGCATTTCAGAAAAGTGGGAGTGAACGTCAGATAATCAACCTAGGCTCTGGTTTCGATACGTTGTACTGGAGACTGAAGGATGCAGGCAAATATGTCACAAATTTTGTGGAGATGGATTTTCCCACTGTTACTTCGAGAAAATGTTATTTGATTAAGAGGAACAAATTGCTGCTTGATAAAATACATGTAGAAGGTTTATGATTCTATTTTATTAGTTCGTAAAACTATTCATAAAACATTCAAGCACAAGTATATTGTAACACATTGTATTTTATTTTATTGTCTTTTAACCAAATTACATTTAGGGAAATTGAATTAATCATGGCTAAAAATTAATTCCAATGTGTCAAAATGTTAGTTGCAAAAGAGTAGATATTTTATATTAGATATTTCAAAGGACATATTTATTATATTTTTGTAAACTTATGGGATTTAAAATATGTGTGAAACTTCATTTCCTGGAGAGACTAAGTATTATATTTTTCCAGCCAGAAAGGAAATTCTGCATGCAGCTGTAGCAAAGATGTTGGTTTGTTTCAGATGGTGAAGTTCGTTTAAGTGCCACTGACTTGCATGCAGGCAACTACCATATAGTGGGAGTGGATCTTCGAAACCTGCATGAGGTGGAAACAAAGCTGCACGAGTCCGAAGTGAAATACAATCTGCCAACTTTGTTCCTAGCAGAATGTGTTCTTGTTTATATAGATGTTCCTCAGGTCGAGCAGTTGCTGGGTTGGATATCCAAAAAGTTTCAGTCTGCATTATTTGTCAATTACGAAATGGTATGCAGTAAAATTAGTTTAAGTAGGTTTTGAGAACATTTGCAACTGCTGCATGATAAAAATAAGCTAGAATTGTAAGAACTTTTATTTTATTTTTTTACATTTTTCATTGCTTGTTTACACTGTAGGCCAAAAGCACAAATACATTGGTATGGTTGAAAGCATTTCTTCAAGGTTTTTATGAAGGTAATTATCTTCACAAGTAAATGCCTGTGGGATAGAGCACTTGTTTCTTTCACATCCATACCTAACAGACTGAAGCAGAATAATGCACATTAACTCAAAATGCCACAAACAGTTAAAACCTACGGAATTGTGGGTAATATCGTCACACTCATTATTGCTGACAGAATCAAGGGTAAGATTCCTGTTGTTATAAATAGTTCAAGGTCCCATTTTTTAGGATAAAGACACCTGATCCAGGCCAGAAATTCATCAAGTCAAACTTAATAATAGTTAATGTTAAATCAAATGACAGTCGTTTCAATGATCATGGTAGCACAGAAAATAAAGTAAAATTGAAGAGTATTCAGCAAGCAATAAAAAATCTCTGTATATTTCATCAAAACATTAGAGAACTTAGAAGCAAAACAGATGAATTATTAAAGAGCTTAACTTGTGACAATATAAAACCACATATTATCTGCCTATCTGAACATCATTTGAAACAACAGGAATTATCACAATTGTCATTACATGGTTATTGTTTGGGAGCAGGAGTTTCAAGGAAAAAACTAAATAACGGAGGAGTTTGCATTTATGTCAGGCAGGATGTACCATACAAAACATTAGATGTATCAAAATTTAATTCAGAACAGGACATTGAATTATGCACAATCCAATTGGATAGCAACAATACAAAAATAATTATAATTGCTATTTATTGCTCACCATTAGGAAACTTTGAAACTTTCTTGATGAAACTTGAAGATACCTTAAACTTTTTATTTAAGCCTAAACATGAAAAAATTATATGTGGAGACATAAATATTGATTACTTAATGCCACGTGTAAGAATGAATCGACTGAATTCCCTTCTAACTGCATATAATATGGTTCATACAATTAACTTTCCCACCAGGATTGATAAAAACTCTAGCACAGCAATAGATATTATATTTGTAAATTTAGATAAACTGTCATTATATTCTGTGTCTTCATTGATCAATGGTCTCTCTGACCATGATGCTCAAGTAATAATGAAAAAAAATTCTACAATAAAACTCAAAGAATATTATAGATATATAAAATATAGAGATATTAATGATGCTAACCTCAATAAAATGGCGGAGACACTTCGACAAGAATCATGGAATAGTGTTACAGTGCAAATGATGTTAATAGTAAATTCAACAATTTTTTACATATTTTTAAATTGCATTTTGAAGCATTTCCCACTAAAAATTAAAAAAAGAAGTTATAATATGAGCAGGGAATGGTTAACCCAAGGAATTTAAAAATCTTGTCAACATAAAAGACAATTATATAATGAGCAAATGCTCAGTAAAGACCCTAAATTAAAAATACATTTTAGAAAGTGTTGTAAGATACTTAGGAAAGTCATAAAAGCAGCGAAAGGCCTCCATTACCAAACACTTATCAATAAGTCAAAAAACAAAATAAAAACTACTTGGAATATAATAAAACAAGAAACAGGCAAAAACCTGCAACAAGACGATGCAATAATCTTAAATATTAACAATCAAGAGATGACACCCTGCAGACGTAGCAAATAAGTTTAATGATTACTTTTTTAATGTAACAAAAAATTTAAATTTATATTCTGGTGATAAAAGAGATACTTTAAAAATTTTACAAGAATCAACTCCCCATCATAATAATGAACTCAAATCAGGTATCATTACCCCACTAGAAATTAGTAATATCATTAGGAAACTAAAATCAAAAAACTCTTCTGGCTATGATCAGATCAACAGCAAAGTCACAATGGCCTGTGCAAAGGAAATTAGTACCCCCCTTAGTCACTTGTGTAATGAATCTTTAACATTGGGTGTATTTCCTGAGAGGCTAATATATTCAATAGTGAGGCCTCTGTATTAAAAGGGAGAAAAGATAAATGTCTGTAATTATAGACCTATAGCTATTTCACCTACATTTTCTAAGGTGTTTGATAAAGTAATGTACAATAGGCTTTACCATTACCTTGAAAGTAACAATATTCTAGTTAGTGATCAGTTTGGCTTTAGAAAAGGAATTTCAACAGAAAATGCAATCTATAAACTCACTAATGAAATTTTAACTGTATTTAATGAAAGAACACATGTAGGAGGAATATTTTGTGACTAAGGCTTTTGACTGTGTCAATCATGAAAATCTGATAGATAAATTAGCTTTCTATGGAATAAAAAACCAATATTTAAAATGGTTTATATCCTACCTTGACAAAAGGATACAAAAAGTAGTGATACGTTATCCCTTCAATAATAAAAACAATGCGTCGGAGTGGGGAATGAGTGCCTCAAGGATCTGTTCTGGGTCCTCTTCTTTTTCTAATATATATAAATGACCTCTCCCTATCTATCCAAGATGTAGGAAATGCTGTTCTATTTGCAGATGACACAAGCATATTGATAAATGGAAAGAGCCGTAATGATTGTGCCATTAAATTAAATTTGGTTCTCAGTTCATTGTGTGTATGGTTCAAAGCAAACAAATTGTCTCTAAATCTAGGTAAAACAAATGTTATGAAATTCATTACTCACAGATCTCCAGATCCACAATTACAGATAGGATATTATAACAGTGTACTTTCACAAACCAAATATATTAAATTCCTTGGTTTAATAATTGATAACTGTCTGAATTGGAAAGATCACATTGATCTTATTACACCTAAACTAAGCAGTGCATGGCTATGCAATACGTGCATTAGTAATGTTGGAGTCAATTAAGACTTTAAAACTAGTTTATTATGCTTATTTCATTTCAATAATGAAGTACGGTCTAATATTTTGGAAAATTCAGTTAAAAGAGAACGTGTCTTCCTGTTACAGAAAAAAGTCATACAAATAATCGCTGGTACACATAGCAGACATTCATGCAGAAACCTCTTTAGGAAATTTTAAATTTTAACTCTTCCTTGCGAATATATTTTATCCCTCATGAACTTTTATATAAGAAATAAACAAAAATTTATTCAAAATCAAAAATATACATGACAAGAATACTAGACAAAAAGCAAATCTACATCGCCCAACTTCAGCACTTTCATGCCACCAAAAAGGTGTTTATTATGAGTGCATTTTAGTGTACAATGCTCTTCCCTTTAGCCTAAAAGCCTTAATAAACAATGACAATTCCTTTAAATCTGCTCTTAGAAAATACCTATGTAAAAAGGCCTATTATTCTGTAAAGGAATATATGAGTGACAATATTATACGCACAACATATCAATGTATATGTAAATATGTATATAATAAAATTTGTATAATTGATTTGTCTGTTTTTGGTGTTGGTTGAGTTGTTCTAAGTGTTCTTTTTTATTTTTATTATAATTATTTGTGTAGATGCAAACAAATTTTTATAAATACAGATTGAAAACTACTGTGGTAATTGTATATGACAAGTTCAATGTTCATAGGTCTCTGTGGCTGCTCCACGAACTCGCTGAATGCTCCAAGAACTAACTAACTAACTCATTTACCACATACCTACATCTGGGACAAAGTTTCTTTGTTATGAGGGATGCAAAAACTGTAACCAATAAGAATTACAGCCGAGGAAAGTTTATCAGTTTTGTTATTCTTCAGTTGCTCCATCCAGGAACAGTTATTTCTCTTTTAAATGTATATCTATATATTCTGATTTGACTTTGGTAGTTTTACTCTGTAAGCTCTTGTCGGTCCTGGTGGTGTAGTGGTAACCATACTTGCCTTCTAAACCCAAGGTCGCAGGTTCGAACGCGGCCAGGATCGATGGATTTTTTCGGGCGTAAAAATCCTAAGTATGGCTTCCTTCGGAAGGGAAGTAAAGCCGTGGGTCCCGTGTTGTACATTTACGGCACGATAAAGAACCTCAAGCCTGATAAAAGAGGCCTCTGAGCAAAATTTGTCGGCCGTTTCACGCCCTTAATAGAATGGGACGCTGATGACCTGAGATGTTAAAGAGCGTCCTTAAATAAACAAATCAAAAAAAAAAACTCTGTAAGCTCTCATGGAGGGGAAAAAAAAGTGATCTACCTATTTTATTAATGGCATCCAAACAATTTTTGTATTAAGTATTGGTATTGTGTTTGATGGTGTTTCTAGGTGACATGGGAAAAGTTATATTTTTTCTTTTATTTGTAATCTTATATAATTTTTACAGTTTTTAGTCAGGTTAGGAAAGTAAATGTAGTTTTGAATAGCGGGAATTTTCATAGTGAAATATAGTATAATATAACAAATTATTATTGAGAAATCAGTAATTCACATGATGTTGGATGAGAATGTATTTTTTTATAATTGATGTAATTTTGGAATGTATGGTCTGTTTGTAGATGAAATGGATGTGTACTGTTTCTATTTAGAATATAGTTTTTTTAAATCATGGAAAGAAATAGTGTAAGTACTTGCATATTTGCTGTAATTGAATCACTTACAGCAACTGCAAATTTTTCTAAAATGATCTACCGACAGGCAACTAATTTTTCCAAATAGTTGATTCAAAGAACTTCTGCCTGAAAGCCTGTGCAGTGTTTTGCAAGGCTTATACTGGGCCTTGGCCATATATGCCTGCACCCAATTGTGTGTCTATATGGGAGATCCATTGTATGAATAATAATTATTGGTGATTAAGGGCCATATTCTAAGGTTATTTCTGTGCTTGATCTATTAAAATATATCCATTCAATCATTACTAATGCTCATTTACATTAATGTTAAATGTAATTAAGTACATTAAGAGACGCAATATTTATAAATGAAATGAACTTTTTGTTCATGAACCACAAGAACATTTGTGGGGTTGAATGTTTACTATGGTGGAATGCAGGGGAAGTGGATAACTAACATAAGACATTGTGCTTCCTATTGACTGAAATGTAATGAATTTATGTACTCACAGCAGATGTCAGTATTATGTTAGCAGTATCTAGTGTTAAGAAAGGAGGTAGTGAAATCTAGATGGTAATAGTCATTTGTTCATATGTATGAATGTAGCACCATAGCTGATTGGTTAGGCTGCTGCCTCCTGAGGACGTAAATAGGATTTGTGGTCAGGTTTCTGTTGCCATTGCTACATCATCTCATCACCACCTTTACTTTCATTAGTCAGCATATCTTGGTGTGCTAATTTCAGATTAACTGCTTTTGCCCTCTGCCATCCATGTGTGGAACACCAATGCCTGGTTAGTAAACTGATTGGCATTCCTCTAAAATGTGTAAAATCTTAAAAGAAACAAGTAACAACTTACTCTTGCCTGATTCACCAACATTATTATTCTAAATTTCTTTTTAAAGGTTAAAAAAATTAAGAAAAATTTACTTTTTGAATGACTCTTTTATGTTTATGGGACAGAAAGCTTACATTTTCATAGCAATATTTCCACATAACCTGGTTGTTGATAATGATAGTGCATGCACATAATGAGTTCTGGGTCACATAGCGTGACTGATTACTGGGGAAACGCAGCCACCACAGGGAGATAGACTTGCTTTTGCATAAAATGAATATTATTTATATTTTTACTGAAAGCATAAAATTACTGTATTTAAAACGGATAGTAAAAAGCACTAACCTATATTGAACATAATGCTGCTCAAAGGAATATATTGCCATTATTTGCATAGAAATTCCTGCACTTCTTTTAACACTTTCTTGTCATTGAAAGATCATAACTTTTTACAAGTTGTGGAGACATGACTGCTAAGATATTTTCTTGTGAATTGCCTTATCACTTATGCAAGAATCCATTTTTGCAAGTGTATTGTACATAAAAATTCATTCTTTAAGACTATATTTATAAGGGCTGCTAAATAAAGAAATATAATTTTTTGACAACATCTTTATTTATCCTCATCTTCTGAACGTACTTCCATTGGAAACTTTGTACATTAGAAACAGTTCACCTGTCCCAGCATTTCTGCCAGTCTTCGAAGACATGCTAGAAACTATTTTTTGACAGTTTTTTCAGAGCCACTTTAACTGTGCTTCTGAAGGTGTTTCTTCCATTTGAGGAAAAGGAAAAAGTCACATAGGGTTATCTCTGGACTATAGGGAGGTGAGGGACTCGGCAACATCTATCAAGGTGCAACATTCATGCATAGAAATTGTTCAGTTACAGTTGTATGTGCTGGTATGACATGCTGGTAAACTATTCCTTGAATATCGAAAAGGGAGATAACCATAATTTTACCAACAGCTTTTTTTGTGTGTATGTGATGGTAACCACACATATCTTTGCTGTTTGCTCTCAGGATCAAAATAATGTAGTCAAGTTTCATAATCAGTGATAGTAACATTATCTTGAGCTACATGCAAATGTCCTTTTGTTCGGGAATCATTGGTCTTGGAACCTACCATGCTGAAACATGTCTCATATGCAACTTTTCAGTTACCAGTTTTTTACCATTGCTGTGCTATAGGCCTCAGCTGAAGATTGTTGAAATGAAAGCAGAATTTCAGAGCAGCGTATTATTCATCATATGTCAACTCTGTTTTGCTGTACGCAGAACTAAAAATGTCTCAACTTACACACCTCTCACAGGTGGGAACTGGAAATGAAACCAACATCACATTTACATTAAGCTATCAAAATATTATGAAGGTAAATTTTAGTGTAAAAAAAGTTATCTTTCTCTATTGAACAACCCTCATATATAGTGGCATGAAGAACAATTAGCACACAAAATGACAGCATGAAGTAACACCCAAATGCACTGACAAAGCCTACTTTAAACTAACTATAAGCTTCTTACAGCCTTGGGTGGTTTCTCCCAATACGCAGCCATGCTCCACTAGCCTGTAACTTGGGTAACCTCGCTGTCTATACTAGTTGGTGATTAGATCCTGCTGCTAATGTGTAGTCATTCTATAAAGTTTTTGTTCTGTTATTTAGGTAAACATGGGCGACAAATTTGGAGAAGTTATGCTTCGCAACCTCCGAGCACGAGGATGTCCCCTGAATGGAGTAACTGCTTGCCAGAATTTGTCTACTCAGATTCAAAGGTAAGTTAATAGTTGTCAGGTAAATCCTAGGAGGAGTACATAACATGCCAATAAAAGAGCTCTCTTGTTTATATTGCAACAATAGCAGTTAGAATATGTTTGCTTCATGAATGCTATTGAAGTTCACGTGTTTGAATTCAGTAAGTGTAATTTGGAACTAGAGAGCAATTTCAATATTAATTCAATTTGGAATCGAACACAGTGAAACATGAGTTAATAATCTCTTCTGGAATGAAATATTAATAACAGACTAATAAATATACCACTGAACAAAGAAGAATACATGAACGAATATTTACAAATAATAGAAAAGCAGCTAAATCGAATGGGTTCAAAATATTAAATCCAGAAACAAAAAAGAATATGATAAATAACAATTTTGAGTAGTTTATCAGGGAAAAAAAACATGTACAAAGTTCACTTACCACCAGTCTGCCAATAAAAATTTTCAAAAAATTTCAAGGTACAATATCATCTTAGCACTTAAAACTGATACAATGTAAAAATTTTTTTGAAATTAAACAAAACAGATTCCAGACCCAAAGAGAAAAAAAATGTGGTATTTACCAGATTAATTTTAAGAGCTGTGTTTAATTAGGAAAGACAAAGAGAAATATAGGCATTAGGTTGAAAGAATGTAGGAGAAACATTCGTTATAAACAAACAGATAAATGTGCCTTGACAGCACATTTTTGGAATGAAAACCATGAAATAGAAATAGGCATCAAATTATGAAAAACAGTTGACCATCCAAAAGAATTAAACATATGGAAAAGGATTTATAATAATAATAATAAAAAAAAAAATAGCAAAACCTTAAGGCACTGAAAAACCATTGTTTGGGGGTTTTGTGCCACCATTGGTAGACAGCTTCTAGAATTTATTGTTGCCAAATTTTTTTATCTCATGACTATTCCTTCATGTTGTCGAATAAGGCATAATCAAATAGAGCAAGATCCAGTAAGTATAGTGGGTGCAGAACACAATGAACCCAAGTGATGCCAACTTTGCAGTCATAGTGTTGCTGGTGTGGGGGTCACACGCACATTTTCATGTTAGAAGAACACTCGTGTCAACCACTTCCCTTTTTGCATTGCTGAATCCTGCATCTAAGTGAATAAGGGTCTCCCAGTACATCTTGCTCTTGACAATTGTTCCTTGAGGAAGCCAGTTCATTAGCAGCAGTATGCTTGAAGTACACTAAAAGATTGTAATCATCTGCTTGCCCACATATGGAGCAGCACAACATTTCCTGGGCTGAGGACTCCCTGGATCATGAATTGTCACCAGGTTCTCCAAAAAATCTGGATTCTCATTATGCATTTGCAGTAGCCAACGACAGACTTTAACCCCTTTGTCCTTCTGTGCCTGTGTTAAGCCCCATGGAGCACAAAGTGCACACACTTTTTCCTTTTACAAATTATTGTGAATAACGATGTGCAGGTGTTTTATCTGACATTTCAGTTCACAAAGGTTATGCGCCTATTAGCCATAATAAATTCACACATAACCTCAATATTCCTGGGAGGTCACATTGTTGACGAACGACCATTTCTCACATTCTTGTGTGCAGATTCCTTGCTGCTGACAAACATATTGACTGTCATGGACCATCTTCTGTGCAGGAGCTTCTTAACCAATACTGCAGTTAAATGTCTATGAATTTCTGCAGATTTGAAGCCTTCCTTACCCACAAACCATGCAGTCCATCATAAGTCACCTTCCATCTGTACTGGACAACAAACTCCAGAAATGTCCACAGCTTCAGCAATCGCTTGCACCTTCTGTTTCTGATCACTCATCACAATGTTGTGGATTTTTCAATAATTTCAAGTCATTACCTCGACAGGATGTCTGTCATATTGCTTGTACTCGTTCAGCCACATCTAAACTTAGTAAATCATTTGTACACCATTCTAAGCCAAAATGAAGATTTGCCGTAATGTTTGTTCAGTTTTGTCTCAGTTACTGTGGGCATTGCATCTTTGTAAAACAATGCTTTATTAACTCAGAGAAATTCATGTTTCCCCATTTTGAAAATTTTTTAGAATTTTAAGCAGGAAAATGGCTGTCAAACAGAGACTAAGTTTCTTAGCTGTTTATAGTCATGTACAACACCCCTCAGTCAGCACTTAGCCAAGGTAATGTTGAAAATAATGTAGTTCTACACTTTTAAGTATTGAAAGCTCTCTTACTAGTCATAACAATAGGTTCAGGTAATATGTATTACTTTGCTGTTGTGTTGCAGGTTTGTATCAACTGGCTGGGGTGGCTCTCTGGCTTGGGACATGGTTGAAGTATACAATGCTCTTTCAAGCAGTGACAGACATAGAATCGAGCACATAGAGTTTCTGGATGAACAGGAACTTTTGATTCAGCTGTTTCAGCATTATTGCATTTCCATAGCCTGGAATGGAACCATGTTCTCTGACATCGACATCACATAAAATGGCTCTACAAGACAAGCAAGCGTGTTCAGAACTCTAATTCTGTGTGTTCCTTTATGGAATCAGTGTGGACTATTAAATGTAAATGCCAAGATTTTCCTCTGTAACAGTCACCATTTCAAAAACATAACATATTCACTAGCATGGTGAAGTAACTTAATTTCATAAGATGAAAATTAAAAGTTTTTGACTGCATGAGCTCCTTATAACATATACAGTGGAATGTTGTTAATAGATTTTTCTAGGAACCAAAGGATTTTAAACGTTATAAATGTAAAACATACTAAAAGTAAACCCAAAATTTAATTCCTAATAATATAATACATAAACTTAACAAGAAATTAGCACAATACAATCAAAATACGATTGAAATATGTATCAAGGATTAATTGTTTTTCTCTTTTCAGAGTTTCAAAATTGCTGAATCTATCTTTATTAACAAATACATGACATCATTTACATTGAAACTGCACACTTAATGTTTTTCAACATTCATTACTTGCATCACTTGTGACAATGTTGGTACTGGCTTGGTTATGGTTCATTAATATTTTCTTCTATCACCAGTACAGGCAATTTTGTCTATTGTCGTAGACTCTCGAACTGCAACATCGTCATCACAAGTCATATTTACCTGGAAGCTGACATAATTTCCTTCCTTGTCTCCATTCTTTGATATCAATATTGATCTTGGCATTTGACTTCTGTGATGTCATCAACAGCCACACGATGAAAGCCTGCATGCTTGTAGCAGTTAGATATCATGTTCTACTCCATGCTGCCTTGATAAAATGCATGGCTTCTAGGACAGTTATTTTCCTTGTTGGCATTTCAGTAGCAGCCGACTTTTTTTGAAGCAGTCCCTTTCTTTACTTCTGCTCCATGCATCTTATAATACCTTGATCTAACAGCTGAAGGTTGCTTATACAGTTGGGAGGAAGAAAAATTACTCTAATGTTCCTCAAGTACAAAACACCTGCAGAGTGAATGCACAATGGTTCAACAATTTAATCTTTCTGTTTTTCATGCCCAGTCTTGCATTCCATGCACATAGGCAATTTTAAACACAGAAGTTGTCCCTCATGCTATTGTATTTGATGTATATTTGCAGGGGAAAAATCATGGACTCCTTGCTTTACCAATAACCATTGGTACCAATTTCTCTGTGCCACTTATGTTGGAGCACAAGAGGACTGCCAGTCTTTCCCCTTTATACTTTTCTGCCATCATATTTCTCCCGTTCAAACTCCATTTTATCAGGCAAAAAGTGGAAAATCAGACCTGTCTCATTGGCATTGAAAACATCACTAGGGCTGTAGTTTTCCAGAATTGATGGCAGCATGGTATCCCTCCTTGATTTAATAGAAGTCAGTGCAGGGGTGGTATATACACCAGCAGCAAGCACACATTTGTACATCAGATTGTGCTGATTATAGAACCTGTATCCAGCCATTTGATGCTTTGAAGTCATGCTCATCTGTTGCTTCAAATAAGCTGTCTGGACTTGAACTATGGTCCTTCAATTGGTATATTAGATGTGTGGGCTGCTCCTTTAAAAACAGTATGAATTATTTTTCTTTTACTTGCAATCATATTTTAAGTGGATGGGATAAGGTTCAACATCTACACATTTCATGAAAGAATTATAATCCACTTCTTGAAACATTTTCAATTTTTCTTAATTAGTAATTTGATGCACATTTTTCGTATCCATAGTGAATTTTGACAGAAAAACATGAAGCATAGAAAAACTTGGCTATAATCAGTAACAAACGCAACAACTGAGAACTGACTGATTTGCACCAAGAACAAAATGCTGCTACTTACATCATACCTTTATAAAGGCCTGCTCTGACTAGCTGAGCATCTGACTTCATGCTTCCTCTTTCCCACATCTTGTGATGCTAAATAACTGATTGGTTGCTGAGTGTATACTACAGTAAGATTCATGTAATACTACTACAAAAAGTTGCATGTAGTAAGTGGGATGTGAGAAACATGTTAACAAAAAAATTTAATGTGAATGGGACTAAGACAGGAAAGCGTGGTAATGAGGAACGTACTAATGAGATTCCACTGTACATATATATTAATTTTACAATTTTTCTTGCAAAAATTATAAGTATTAAATTTCGGCAATATATATTAATTTTACAATTTTTCTTGCAAAAATTATAAGTATTAAATTTCGGCAATAATTTCACTGGAAAAACTTAACAATAAATGCACTAAATTTTTTTAATACAAATGCCTGGCTTGATTTTGTATGTTAAAGTAACAGTAGAAGAACTTAATCCATACGATCTCAGCCTCTATGAAGGGCACATTATTCGAAGGACAGTTGTGACCTCATACAGTCATCACATCTGCCCATATTTTTTATAACGACTGCATTTTTCCCGGTAATCAACTTTTATGTAATGTTACTGTTGGCTGTATTCACTTTAGATTTACTACTTTGAGCTGTGAAATTCATTGAATTGATGTTGTCCCAGTATATTGTGTGTATATAGATATATTTTCCATTTTCAATGGAATTTGTTTTAAATTAAAAAAAAAAGATAAAAAAAAGTATGTGATAATATTATATGCTTTGTGCAAGCTCCTCAGTTATTGACGCTGGTTTATTTTAAAGAAAATGAGCAGTTAAATAAAAGTGTACTTTCTCATCAAAATGGGAATATTCTACTAAATGTTAAATGTTTATAAAGCTTATTATGTGCATTTAATTTAAAATGCCATATTTATTCGCATATTAGACTGTTTTGCATTCTAAACCCCAAAATAATTTTTACAAAGTCCTAAATGGCATTTTTTAAACATGCTAAATATTAGTAGTGAGAAAAAAATAAGACTCACTGGATTTGGAGGTGAAAATCATTTAGCAAAAAGTTGAGATGTTTTAGGCATGTTGGAAATATTCTCTCTCAACTTGAATACAGTGTTATCTGTTTGGAAGCTTTATTAGTGCCTGACAGAATGTCTTTTGGGGTACGAAACCAGGAGTAGACAACTCTTGTGAATTTCATGCTGACAAGAAAGGTGCGATCAGAGGGCTTAAGGTCCAGTGAGAATGTGATATTTGAGAACAATATATCTAAATTACTTTAGTTTTGTGTAGTCATTTAAGACAGGGTCTGGTGTATTGTGTAACATTATATTTTAAATGTATAATTATGACAAGCAATCAATTAATTTTCACTAATTTTTGCCAATTTACTTGCCTTCACCATCAGCATGAATTCATTTTCAGTTTTCCAATGTGATAAGGAGATATCTCTGTAGATACTGTGAATTTAGAAATAGGTCATCCAGAAAATTAATTAAATTTTCTTTACTTAAATGTAAATTGGAACTTGCACAGTGAAGCCAATCATATCAATTAATAAATTTTCTTTATTTCAGTGTGTAGTTAAATTTTCACATACAATTAATTCTATGGCTTCTATATGAAATTAATAATATTTGGACCAAAAATGGTGCACTATTGCCGATTATTCAATGTAGCTGCATTTCTCATATGTTCTTATTTATTATTTACATGCTAAGCAAAATATAAAATAATTAAATAAAGGTCTGTAAGTTCAGGTCCTGGCCACATTTCTTATAGACCAATACAGATTTCTCAAATAACTACACAGTAAATTGCAAATTTTGCTGTATAAATTCCAGAATCTTCTTCCTACCTTATTCTTGTGATCAGTATTCTGTCTGGCCAGAAAATAATTTTCTTATTTATATTAATGATATGAGTTGCTTCTACCAGAAGATAACCCTCCCCCTTATCAGGTCATATGCAAATTAATGTATCTATTTCAGCCATTAATTAGCTTCAGTTTAATTTTGTATTTCATTACTCCATTGTTTAATAGTTAAGTTTCAGTACTCAAAGTTTCACTAGGCTGGACATGTCTTCATGATTTTACTATCAATAGTTCATCAACATTTGTGTTAATGCTTATTAAGTATCAGGGTCATTCAAATATAAACAGGATTTTATAAAAATAAATTTATTCTAATTATATATAATTACTAAACAATTTTTTTATTTTTCTACAAGTTTCCTTCAACAGAAATATATTTTCACCTCTGAATGGGTAGTCTCTTTATTCTCACGTCAAAGAAAAACAGCCAATTGCACATAAAATGCTCAATGTTTGCATTTTCTCTTGAATCTTTTCCTTCCAATATCTCCTTCATTGGCCCACATATGGCAATCAGAAGGGGATAAAATTGGACTGAAGGAGAGTATTCTGGAGCTGTCCAGTAAATTTTCCTTAATTCATCCTGGCTTATGATTGCTGTATGTGGCTTTGCATTGACATGCAGAAGCAGGACATTACGAGTGGGTTGCCAGCATTTTTCGTTGTGATTGGCCACCCTCATGTCAAACAGTTTGCAATTCACAGTCCTTGGTTTGTGAAGGGAATTGATGAGCAACATGCCTTTGGAGTACTAAAACAAGGTCACAAGAGCAAGAGTTTTTGCCTTGACTGAATCACCCTTCCCTCTCTTTCTCCACTCCATATTCATTCTCTTATTTTTGGGGTTGTCATGTACCCATTCACTTTTAATATCAAAATGCAGCCTAATTTGGTGTAGTTCATCTATAGGTGCTATAATTTCACAGTTAACAACTTCACAATTTGTATTAAACGCATAAGCCTCTATTAAGAAGAGGTATTAATTGGATATCTGAGTATGTGTATTTTAGCACCAGAGTGCCTGAAAAGCAAATGAATCCATATAGAAATACACTAATTTATAAAGCTGCATAATGCATCAACTAATTACAAGATTTTTTGAGATTGAACCAAGCATTGCAGCGGTATGAAAAATAGTTACACTTGGGATTCAGATTTACAATGGTCAAACAGTATTATGAAGCTTCAAGTTCATTGAAGTTAAAACCATTAATGAGGAATTGCACATTGCATTAAAATACATGAATAGATTGAAATAAATATATGGATATTGTATATAATGTGTTTAAAAGATAAGCCAACACTTTTAAGCTCTAAATTTTGTGGTGGATTCATATGTTGTTTTAAATTTTTGGGATTTTGAACATTAATACATTTAGATTGCAATTATTTTCCTTTTGATTCCAATATAATATGGCAGGGTTTATATAGCTAGGTGATCAGTAAGATTTTAAGAATTTCATTGACATCACTTTATAACGAGCTGGTTTAGCCCATTATAGGATTTTTATTTTTTTTTCTGTGATGCAAGTATTAAACTGACAAATATTTGCTTTACAATAAAATGATTGCAAATAAATTACAACTGCAAAAACATTGTCCTTCATATGCTAAAGGTTTACTGAATATAAAGCAAAGAAAATAATTTCTTTAAAAAAAAAAAAAGGACATAAATGTTCAACATTTATATTTTCTTAGTATTTGGTTAAAGATTCAACACAAAGTGTACACTTTTTTAAGATGAAGTATTACAATGAATAACTATGTAAATTTGCAAACTGACTGTTGTGAAAGATTTCCTTGTGCCCTTAAACACATTTTTATAGTGAGAAGATTTGCTACATAACAAGAAGTAAGTCATGGTCGCATACTTCATTGGTTCCCATTGTAATTGTTGGTCCTGGTGGTCTAATGGTAACCAAACACCCAAGATTGCAGGTTCATTCCTTGCCAGGGTCAATGGAATTTTTCAGGCATATGGCTTCCTTTGCAATGAAAGTAAAGCTGTGGGCCTACATAAAAGAACCTAAAGCCATAAAGAAGAGGCCTCTGAGTAAAAATTTATCAACCATTTCATGCCTTCAATCGAATGGAAGCTGTTGAACTGAGATGTTAAGGAGTGTCTGTAAATAAACCAAATCAACAACCCATTGTAATTCTTCAGTTGTTTCTTCTTCTTCTTGAAGAGCTGTATTCTCAATTTTCATCTTCATATATCCAAGGATTTTAGAGAGTTTTGAAGAGAGCACACTGCCCACTACCCTGATATATCCTTTTTCAATACTACTTGAACAAATTTCTTTGATTTGTTTAATGGAAGAGATGCACACACAGCTGTTCAATGATAGCAGGAAAATCAGCTAAGTTTGCTTTGATGGATGCTAAGGAAGCAATGCTTTTGTTATTATTAAGAGTATTTTTTTGCCTTTCAGATGCAGGAAACTTTGACATGTCAAATTTTTTTATTACATTTTTTATTTCCTGACAATAATCACTAGTCTGCAATGAAATTACTGCCTCCAAAGTTTGAATGTTTAAAGGATATTTTTAGCATACTAAAACCAAATTGAATGCCAGAAAGTTCCTATCACATACCATTTATTTTGTTATTTTAATTTTCTTGTAATATCACACTAGTGTTATTATTAAAACAGTAATACTTTAACATATATATATATATATATAATTTTAGTATGTCAAGATATAAAAACCAATATAAGGTGTCTATCTGAGTGGATCAGGAAGTTAGTGTGAGATTACACTCAGTTTTGTCATTAAATTTGTTGGAGATGGTAACATCAACCACCCTCTTTGTGAGATACGCTCTTATCTTATCTTTATAATTATGTACAAATTCCACCTGGTTTCTTTCACATTTTGTCTAAAATGAAATCAGTTTGAAGCTTATTTTTGAGTGGAATGTTTTGAGTTTTTGGTTCAGAAAAAGTATTTACTGTGTCGCATCAAGTATGTATAAATCCAGATGTGGGAAATTCACATTGCCTAAGCAGAAGCGTAATATCACAAATTTTGTAAAAAAGGCATATCATGCCTATTTTTGAATCAAAATAAAGCTTGGGCCCACATAAGGCATGTAAAGCACATTGAATAACTTCGTCATGGGTCAGTGGCAGAGGATCGTTGCTATCTTTTGGAGTACCGATGGTTTAGAGAGAGCAATCAAGTAATGACTGCTACTTCTGTTCATGTAATGTGAAGAGGAACAATTTTAAAAATATTATATATCCAGTTTGGTCAGCACTTTACGTGTAGCCACCATGGGCTTGATGTGCCAATCCCAGACCAGAAAATCTTGAACAATTTTCTTCAGAGTCTAATGTAGAAGTGAAGAAAATTGTGATGAATGACAGTGACTGCTATCTATCAGAATCATCTACTGCAGAACATGAGTGTTTTAACCGGAGTGAATTAAGTGACTTGGGGAGAGAACTTGCCCTCCCTAAAGATTTAGCTAAACTGTTAGGTTCTAGACTCCAAGAAAAAAATCTGTTGTGCCCAGAAACATTGTTCTATTGTTACCACCAATGTGAAATAGATTTTAAATCTTTAATCTCCGAAAATGCCATATTGTATGTTACAGTAATGTGAAAAAACTTATGCTAAAACTTGCACTTCCAAACAGTGACTCACATGAATGGAGACTGTTCATTGATGCTTCGAAGCAAAGTTTAAAGAGTGTTCTCCTTCATAACAGAAACATTCTTGGTTCAGAGCCCATTGCCTATTCAGTAATCCTCAAAGAATTGTATGAAAATTTGGAATTGCTATTATGACTGAACTACAGTGAACACAACTGGCAAGTTTGTGGTGATTTTAAAGTTCTTACTGTGCTGCTAGGCCAACAATCTATTTTTATCAATTGTCCGTGCTATCTATGTATGTGGGACAGTCACTGGAATAAGAAAGATTGGCCACCTAAAGAAAATTCCTGCTGTCACCTCTCCACATAAAGCTTGACTTAATGAAACAGATTGTAAAGTCTTTAAATAAGGAAGGAGACTGTTTTAAATACATATGTGAGAAATTTCCAGTACTATCTGAAGCAAAATTGAAAGAATGTAAATGGTTCTGATATAAGAAAATTGTCTAATACAGCATTTCAAAACTATGGATGAAAAGGAGAAAGCAGCATGTATACCTTTCTGTGAAGTGTTTCAATATTTCTATAACAATAAGAATCCTAATTACCGAAACATTGTGGCTAACATGCTTGAAGCATACAAGGAGGTTGGTTGTAACATGAGACTCAAAATTCATTTTCTATTTTCTCACCTAGATTAATTCTCCAAAAATCTAGGATTTTTGAGGGAATAGCAAGGTGAACAATTTCACAAGGATGTGGAGAAGTTGAAAGCAGGTACCAGAGATGCTGGAGTATTAAGGTGCTTGCTGATTATTGTTGGATGTTAAAGCAGGGAATACCTGAAGACAAATATAAAAGGTAGAAGAACAGGAGGACTTTCTCATCTAAGGAACGACTATACATCCATTAGTGAAGTAAACAAAACAAAAACACTCAGTGATGTGTATAAACTACCACAAACATAACTTCAGCAAACTTTTTTCACATAATTATACAATACATTTAAAGTGATTTAAATCCTGATGTTATACAAGCAAACTGATTGAAAATTCAGATTCAACACATCAAAATTATATAAAATCACTTTATTGATTTTAGGCATTAATCAGAAAGTGTAAATTTGCAGGCTAGTGATAATTGACATGGTAGAATATGGTTGACAACCATGATCCTTAGCAAATGATGATTGGCTCTGGAGGAAGCTTTAATTTCTGGCAGCATCTCTTTGAATGTGAGAAGGGGATTTAAGAAAAAGTTTCTTGACAAATGAAATAATCTCATTTACTCCTGGAAAATTGTTTCTTTCTTCTTTCACTAACTGATGTTAACACATAGCTAGACATGTTATATGTATCATTTTAAATAAAAACTTGCAAGACCTCTCCTGCCTTAATAATGTATCACTAATGAGGGGAAACTTTTTATTTCTATTTTCTTAAGGCTACAAGATACAAAGAACTTCTCTAACAACACAAGCTGTGGTGCTGATTCATTTTCTCTAGTTCTTTACAAAGGACTAGATGTGGTTTCCCTGGTTCTGTTGGATCTAGCTTACTAATGACATAGAACTTGTTCATAGGAGATGATATTAAGAGTTGCATAAATAATTTTTGCTTTCTTATGACATTAGTTTTTTGGGTGCTAGCCTCCTTATATTGCTCAAAATGTGATTTTTGTCATAGCTGAATTGTTTTTCATAAATATGAAAAAATATTACCCGTCCATCTGTTGAAAAATGGGAATTGTTAAGAATCCATTGCCAAAGCAAATTACTTTTTGCAACTTTCACCTTAGGCATGTTGCAGCAATAAATGCTTAAAGCTACACTAAATATTCTCTTCAGTATGCTAAATAGGAATTGAACTGCATTTTTTATATATAAATTATGAGAGCAGTTCAGAAATTTCATGGTTTGAGAAAGAGTACTTAAAATTTTTGACCCAACTTATTTTATTTTTCAAAATAGTTACCTTTTAATTCTATACACTTAGACCAGATATATTCTAGCTTTTTTATGCTTTCAGTATAAAATGTTTTTTCCAACTGTGCAAACTAAACATTTGTTTGAGCTATGTCTTAGTATCTGAAATAAATCTGTTGAGCAAGCCACTTCTTCAGATTTGGGAAGAGAAAAGGTCATTGGGAGCCAAATCTGATGTATCTGACAGCAGTTCAAAGTGCAAGTCATGCAACTTAATGATTACAATTGAAAAAGTGTGAACCTGTGCATTGCCTCGGTGAAAAAGAATGTTTTTTTTTTCCTAAACATTTGGCCTTAATATAATCCTTAGCTGCTCCAGCATTGCTACATAATACTTCCCGTTGATGATTTAGCACTTTTACAGGTAGTCTACCTGCATCACATCCCAAGCATCCCAGAAAACAGTGACCATCACATTTCCTGCTGAAGGAACACACTTGGCCTTCTTTGGAGGGTTTTTACCCTCTTGAACCCATTGTTTGGATCGCTGCTTCATCTCTGGCCTGTGATGGTGAATCCATGTTACATCCGCAGTGATGTAACATTGAGTTGCACCTATACATGTCCAAGCACTCATTCGGATGCACTTCTGGTCGACAGCAAATGCTGGAGCAAAATGTTCCAGATATAATTAATTAGATATTTGCAATTCCAGCAAGCCCTTGCACCTTGATTCATTGAATCCTTTAATAGGCATTGTGGATTTTATGTTTTCTTCAGTTGTTGCAGTAATTGGACATCATGAACTTTCATCTCAAAAACAGAACCACCACATTTGAACTAAGCCTTTCTTAATGGTAGAAAATGATGAAGTCTTTCAAAGTGGAATCCAATTTCTTTCATATATCAGTTGGTGTTAAACCTATTAAAACGAAGATCATTGTGCAACATTCAGTATTTTGCTGAAAAAGCCTCAACTTGCTTACTTTGCTGGACTATAGCAACCAAACAAATGATTATGCACAGTGCACCATCTAAAGAATCATGCTGGATAGCTATACTTGCTATTTGGTATTGAAAGTCCCATCTCTGTGTTAGGCTGAGAACTTTTCCAATTATCCTTAACTGTAATCTATTAGATTACAAAAACAATTTAATATTTTTTGCCATATTTATTGTTAGCTGTGTTGAAATTAATATTTTTTCTTTGTTAACACACAAAGTACTATACAACTTAACTATCAGCTCCACCCAGCATATAGCTATTGTCACAAACTCTGCATGACAGCATTATTTTTTTTTTCTTTCTGAAATGTTCATTTAGCCATTTTTGGGACCTATAGAATATGCATATTTGATTAAATGACTGAAATGAAAATAGTGACATTACCAAGTAAGGAATAAAATAGGTTCAAGTCTAAGAATCCAGGCTATAGTGAATTTGGTGTCTGATACTGGTGACAGAGATCTCTAATTCCATTAGCAAATTATTAAATACAAGTAATTATTTTTAGGCTGAAAACAAGCTGCCCAGCCAAGATCTTGCCGTTTGCTGCTTCTGTCCCATTACAGTTGTATTCAGTAACACTAATTATGTAGTGCACCAGCATGGGCACTGAGGTCATTACGGCACAGATTTGTGAACTGCAAGTGTGCTTGACGAGCAGGCATACAAGTTAAAACTGTGACATTAAGGATTAATTCTTTAGACCTATAATAAGCAGTTTAGTATGACACTCCCAAGAAACAATATAACTCTGCCTATGATTGGACTCAAATATTTAACATCTTTTGTATCAATCGACCACAAAATCACAGAGAGTTTTTTAATCCAGCATGTAGATTGTATTTTTGCATCCTTTCGGTTTAACTTTTTAGCTGTTTGATGTTTACAAATAAAAATGCTCCTTAACAAATATAAATAACATACTAATATGATAAAGTTCAAGACTATCACATAGTTTTGGATATTCAGTGCTATTGTCTTGCCTGGACTTGCTCTTGGTGGTTTGGTGACAACAGCACCTATCAAGATTGAAAACAGGCAGAATGATTGCACAGTATTGGCAGCTGCTTTATTTGCCAACAATTTTATGGGTTGCAGTGAAGTGATGTGAAACAGGCTTCAGTTGTTTATCTGTAGATTTGTATTGTGATAACACATTTTCTTCTATGTTGTGAGTAGCCCAGCTCTGCAATAAATGTAACTGCTTTGGAAGCATTGTATCTTTTACTCTTTCTTTTTATTGTGTATGTATAATTAAGGTTCGCTGGCACAAATAAAACTCTCCTTAAACATTTTTATAATGTTTTATTATACCTACCTGACTTCCACAAAATGACATCAGTAAGGATTGAAAACATGCTTAACAAGGATCACTGTGAAAGTTTTGAGAATGTACAACAAGAGTTGTGACAAGCCAGTGCATCAGCACTTCCCTGTATGTGTATGCAGGTGTTGCACAAGACACTAGGATACATCTCAAGCAAGATCATTTCTGTGCTACGATTTTCTACAACCTTAAAGTCAATTTGGATTTTCTACAACCTTAAAGTCAATTTGGAAGATAGAATGCCTTCAAAGATGCAACATGCATTTGGGGATCTTCGTCCTTCACAATCCACTATTTATCGATGGTGTGTAGATTCTGGGAATAAGGAATTTCCCTTGAAAATGAAGATTGTGCATAACAACCCACTACAGCAACAATGTATAAAAATATGATGAAAGCAGAGCATAAGTTGTGAGAAGATCAACGCTGCACATAATATCAGATTCAAGATACCCTGAATACTGATCGGCAGCAGTGAAAACAATCCTCAATAAACTTTGTCAGAAAGCTCTGCATTCGTTAGATCCCCTACCACTTCACAGATAAAAAAAAAAAAAAAACCATGACGTGGATTAGTGCTAGCAAATATTGGACTAATGTGATGAAGATCAAAAAACATATTTAACATCATAACAAGTGAAGAAAGCTGAATATACCAGTATTATCCAGAAACTAAGAACAATCACCGATCAAAGTGTTCCTAAGAGTGAGAAGTGTTTACAAGAAGATCTAATCTTTCTTCTCAGCTAGTGGCCACTTTGTGACAGTTCTACTTGAGGACAAACAACTATCACTGCTAGATGGTACACCATAAATTGCCTGCCCCAAGTCTTCAATGTACTGAAATGACTGGTCTGCATGGAATCCTAATGCCTTTGCCCCTGGAAACAACTCAATTTCTGCAAGAGTCAGGAGTCATAGTTTGCCCTATCCTCCCTATAGTCCTGATCAGGCCCCATGCAACTTTTATCTATGAGAGGTGTTTTAAAAGTTCTTGGCCTGACTGAGAAACATGGTGATAGTGTGAATGGTGCGCACAAGGTATTCCACACTATTACCAGCTAGGATGTCATGGACATATCCCATTGGCTCATGTGATTATAATATAAGTGCATAATTTTGAAGAAACAAGTTCAGCCTTTAAAAAGAAGCCCAGGTGATGTTCGATGGCAACTCGAAAAGGTTCAATCTTGTTTGAAGTACATAACCATTCTGTGCTACAGAATGAGCAAAGAGGCATACAAAGAATACTGCATGAAATAAAGTTCCACCTATATAAATTTCAGATTGTGCAGCAATTAAATCCTCAAGACCCTGTGTTGCATTTGGAGTTTGCTTAAAGGGCGTGAGCTATAGTTAGTGAGGATGCCAATTTCTTTAACAAAGTGTGAATGTCACATGAAGCCCATTTCCACCTTAACAGCTACATTAACGAACAGAATTTATACTAATGGCCATAGGAAAGTCCTTGCGAGCTTCATGAGCATCCATTACATAGGACCAACATAAAAGTTTTTCAAACAGTACAACACATATGGGCATCAAATTACCTAAAGAAAACAGTACTTGAAACAGCAACAAGGCTTTCCTGCTTCGTCACTGCTTGTACAGTGTAGATGAACACTTGAAATGGAATGAGGTTATGAGTATAGGTGTAGGTATATATAACTGTAAATAGCTTCGAGTTCATTTTTGCTATTGAAGTGTCCTACATCATATACACATTTGTGTAAACAATGATTTACAGGATCAATAAAATATGTTAGCTGGAAATTTATGAACTGCACTTCATACCATATGATTCAAAAAATAAGCAACAATCTTTGGTCTACATCATTTCAGGAGAGAATCCTCCAACAAAAAGATTGACATGGTTCGCAAGAAGAACTGCTCTTCAACTAGTGATCATGTTGCAAGGTTATGCTTGAAGGAAAAATACAGTCACTGCTGGGTGGTATTCTAAAAATGTATCTTAAGACATGACAATGCTTCTACCAATATAGCCAAGAGTCAAATGTTTACGCTACAGTTCAGACTCCCTGTTCTGCTCCTTCAATTAAAAAAAAAACTGGTCTCCATTTAAATTGCCTGAAACAGCATATAAATGTATGTTTGTAAGATTACCAAAGAAGCATGTTGTTCAGCATTGGTTGTTATGTAGAGTAGTTAAAAAATGCAATAGTCAACTCTTTTTTTCTATGTTATTGCTTCTATTCTCAAAACTTTAAAAGTAACTCTTGAATTCTACACTAATGTATTCAACATGTTCACACAACTCCACTTACATAACACTAGGATATGTTTCAAAAACACTCGCTTTCATCATCAGCTGTTGACCAACTACTTAAATTGATGGCTGGATCCCAAGATGCTTCTGTGGCGGTGTCTGATGGTTCTTGTAGGAACTTGCTAAGTCATCCCTAGGTGGAAAATCAAAATTCATTAAGTTTTTCTTATTTTTTAAGATGAAAATCTTTTCCCAAGTAGATAGCTCCATTGGGGTTGTGAAGTTGTTTCAGCAGCTTAGCCTCTGATCCAAAAGTGAGGCTACTTCAGAGAATATGGCATATTTTATCTCCAAAGAACAGATACAACATTAAAAACTTATTAGGTTGCACAGTAAAAGACACCATACCAACAGAACAGAAATCAGAAATTTATAAAATCAAATGTGATTAAAGATACATCAGAAAAAGGAAGAGAGATTTGGAAAAAAGAATACTTTAGGAATCCAATTAAATGTACTATTTACATTGTTTATATACTTTAGGAATATTTGTTTTAAGCAGGTTGATAAGTCAGCAAGAGCAGCTCACTTCTGGATTATAAATCATGAAATTAAACCAGAGGCTAAGCTGCTGAAACAATTTCACAACCCCAATGGAACTACCCACTTGGAAAAGATCTTCACCTTAAAAATAAGAAAAACTTAATGAATTTTGATTTTCCTCTATGGATGAACTAGAACCATCAGACACCACCATAGAAGCATCTTGAGATCATGTCCTAGTGTCATGTAAGTGGAGTTAGTGTAGGATATATTACCATTCCATGTGTTTCGTAAATTTCATAAGTACAATTTATTTAACCCTTGCATAATTGGAAAAAGTGGTTCTGGAGAATCTGGAAGAATTTATTTGCTTTTGAAATAAGATTTTACAACATAGACACAAAACATTACTAGTTTAATTACTTAATTTCTGACAATAAAACTGAGAAAGCCCTGTTTGAATACTTGAAGATTTTCAGCTTATATGCTTTTATTAAGTTTATTTTATAAATATCTTTCATGGTGACATCAAAAACAATTATTACTGCTGAAAAAGAGCTTAAATAGGTGAATATAATGTACACATGCATTTGTTTAAGTAATGATTGCTTAAATAGTTTTATTATTTTATAAGATTATAACACATTAATGAAATAATTGTGCATATTGAATATTTCAAGAAATACAATGTCATGGGCACCACATCATTTAAGATCTGAAACTGCACGCAACCTCTAAAGCGTAAGAAAGATATGCATCACATTTTTAACTTTTCTTAAACATGACTTGTGCTGTATATAAATTGTGAATTCCTAAAATGTTTGTGGCTCTTTTCAAGTATTGCTAGCTACTAAAAGAATCTTTAAAACAAATTCTTTAGAGCATAAGAATATACAATATGTTCCAAGAACTATTAATATAATTTAATTTATAATTTTTTCACATTAACAATTAATATTTTTAACAAACAAAATTAATGATTATAAGCAAAATATGTCATTTCTAAATTACTTTCCACTTTATAAACTTCCCTGCATACTTCTACAAGATTAATCTTCTTTTACTCTTCTCAATTGTAAGATGTATTAAATTTTTAATGCCAATGTCTTAATCATACTGACTAACTTCTATGCAATTATTTAAAAGTCAAGAAATATTTTATATTCATCTATAATTAAAAATCAAGTTCAATATGTTTTTTTTCCAACGCCCCTTCTCCACAGTCAGCAAACATGTAGTTGATTTCTGAGGTTTGCATGCCTAGTAGGTGTGGTTTAGAAGGGTAGGGTACATTTCTGGTACTAAGCCACCAACTCTCAAGGTACCACAGAGCATGTCATAGCTTTTGAAATGATATTTACCTTCTCAATTGCCCACACAAAATAGTACTCCAGTTCCAAACATTAACATTGCCAAGAGCCGAATCATAGTATGTTTAGTAGTATGGTAGGTATCATGGATAACAAACGTAATAATATTTCCTGAATGTGACATCAGCCAGCATCCAAGTTAATGCTAGCTGGCTGTTTATTATTTAAATAACAGTTTGTGGTTATAAGTTTATCTCAAGTTCTGAATATTATTAAGAAGCAATTAACATGCCTTATGGCTATTCAGTTGCTTTGTGTGACAACCATGGTATGAAAACAAAATCTTTAGGGATTTTGCATCACAGGTTTCCTAAAGATATTCAGCTATGGACTCAGTTATGAAGAAGGGCTGACTTTTTCTCTGCAGAAAATTCCCACATTTGTTCTGCATTTTCATAAGGAAGATTACAACAAAACTTTGAAAGTGGAGCCTCTCACACTCACTCCTAAAAAGATATTAGGAACTACTGCTTTGCCACATTTAAATTGAAATTTGTCTTGTTGCTTGCATTGGGAAGTTAACAGTCCTACTAAAAGAAGAAGAAAAAAAAACAGAGATACAAATAAAATAGCTGTACTAAATTAACCTGTTTGAAGAAATAAATACCATAAGTGCTCTGATGACTGAAAAAATGCACAGAATTTAATTGCTGCATTCGCCATGTACTCAATTAGTTTACTTTAAGTAACAATAGCACGTAATTAGATGCCACAATTTTTCTCAGAGCCTTTGATAATATAGTGATCGAGATTATCTGTTTGACTGCACCAATAATATTTTAGCTTCAGTCAATAACAATCTAGGATCAACTGGTTAGCAATAAGAGATACTCTATTATGATCATTATGTGATTGAGTCAAATTTAACACTTTTTTGCTCCACTTACTTATTTAAAATATGTAGGACTGGTTTCACAAACCCTTCATTCTCATTGTCAGCCCATTATCCACTCTGATGATGTGAACGAAGGGTTTGTGAAATTGGTCCTACAAATTTTAAACAAGTGAGTGGAACAAAAGAGTGTTAGTTCGACTCAATCACACAATGATCTTATATATGATTAGCTTCTCTGTGCAATGTTCCAATTTACAATTTTAATTAAGAGAATCTTTGTCTTACTGGACCAATAATATTTTAGCTTCAGTATTAATAGCATAAACCTACAGCTGCATGTTGGGACATTGAGTAATGATCATATATCAAAAGTTTGTCACTTCCTTTGATACCAGCTGGGCATGGCATTAATAGTCTCCATATATTCCTTACAGCCTTTGAGGTCAACTGTTTAGCGATACAGATTTTTTATCTTACCACACCAAAAATATTTTAACTTCATCCAATAGCAGTCTAGGATTTAACAGCAGAAAACTCCTCATGGAATGATGTAATAGCTTCAGTCAATAGCACTCTACAATTAACAGTAGACTAAGAGAGTTAACACCCATTTTTACTGCTGAGCCATCACAGGCGCTTATGATTGTACATAAGATGAAATGATAAGCTTGTAAAGGAGTTTTTTTAAAGGAAGGAAGCATTCCAGCCTGAGTTTAGAGTACCTTGCCAGCATCTGCCATTTACAGAACTAAGGAAAATTTGGAAAATTAGTTGTCCAGGAGAACAGTCCTGGTAGCAATCAAACCCCAGACCTCCCACTCATGAGTCTTTGCTTTAACAACCTCGGCCACCTGTGGTGGTTCAGCTATTGTTGGGATATCCAGTCATATATAAAAAAAGGTTGCTGCCTCTTTTGATACCAGTTGAGTATACAATGAGCATGTACAATATTTTTAGTGCAACAATGCCAAGCAAAATTGAAAATGATGGTAATGGGGAAGAAGATAGGAGAGACGAGAAAAGATACGAAAAAAAGTTTATTAAACTAGATTATTCACAAGAAACAAGCTGTAAATCAGACATACCTTCCGATTATTTGCAATTATTAGAAATGCTTGAAGTCTATATAACATTTAAATTAAAATAATCCAAAACCAGATGTAACTGTTTTTTTTATTATGGGGCATATAAGTCATTTTCCTGCAAAGAAAACTTGGCCTATTAAATTTATGGAACAGTGTCTAACTCTGTCATCAGTTTAAAGCATAACTTCACCAGTTTTTATGAAAGTGACGTAAATAATGTTCAAATGTAATCAAAACCCTGATTGATAAATTAACATTTAAATACTCTGACAGTCGGTCCTGGTGGTGTAATGGTAACCATACTTGCCTTCTAAATGCATGATCGTGGTTTCAAACCCAGCCAGGATTGATGGATCTTTTCGGGCGTTAAAATCCTATGTATTTCTTAAATTTAGGGTATCTCCCCAGCATGTGTTATTTTTAAGGACTGAAAAACCTCAAGCCAGGGAGGATGGTCAACCTTAAGACTTTTCACTGACAAATATGTGCCTTAATGACCTTGGTCACTCATATTGGTAATTGGTACCTTAACATAACATTCACATAAAATAAAGGCCATCATTTACGAAGACTTTCATCAATATCTCCACCAACTTTTGAATTTGTTGGTGATACCAACAAATTCATTTAGATTTTCATTTAGATTTAGAAACAAATAAAAAAAAAACTCTGAACATGTATTTTTGGCATCTTCAAGATTATTGCACCACCATCCTTGAAGAAATGTTGCCATGGTCTGAAACAATCCATAATCAGAAGGCGTAACATCTGGATTATATACTGAACGAGGCAGCAATTTTATTCTTTCAAATTCCTGGATTTTTGTTGGATCAATCTTTATTAAAGGGCAGAAACATTATTTGTTGCAATAGATTGTGATTTATAATTGTTAATATCAGGTAGTGCACTTTGCAGTGTAGTGCACTTGTTTGCAATACACTCTGCATCAACACCATGATCATTTCAAACCAGCTTGAAATGGATAACACATTCCAAGCTCCACAAAAAGCAAATCTTTGGTCCAAAACATGTTTGATGAACCACTGGCTGAAGTTCTTTTCCATGGGATACCCATAGCCTTTTCTTCTCAGAATTACGGAAAAAGAGCCACTTTTCATAGGGTATCATCAAAAATGAGAATAAAAAGCTTCCAAAAAGAGTACATTGTTCATAAAAAGAGGACACAAAATATCCATTTATATGTAGGCTGATATTATACTTAAAATTATGTATATATCTATTCTATATAAAATATTTATAATAAAACTTAACACTTGAACTTAATATTACTCTGTAATGCATTTCAGAGGTATTAAGTTGCAAATCCACAAATTTTAAATTCAACATAAAATTAATTTCTTTCTTTTCTGAATGTAGGATACTTGCTGGCTTGGACATCCTGAAACTTGCTTTGCTATTTTGGCTTTTTTAATGCTAACCACCTGTAGAAACATGAGGTTGGTAAAATATTTACAACATTGCGCTCATGAATGGACAGGCTGCATTTGTAACCTCAATTTGTCTTGATCTCTAGATTTACCATACAAATTTGCTGTAGCTATCTGTAAACTAAGAATATGTTCTGCTGATGCTATTGCCACATAAAGGCTAATTACTTTAAAATTACATCAAAACAGTTCATTTCAAAATTTCAGTCATACAAATTGCAGAAAGAACATTTATTGATTGTTAAAAATTGCCTGGGCCCTGGAAAAAGATGTAAAAAAAGGACATGACTGAACAAAAGAAAACATTGGTTACCTTAATTTTTTCATGTCTCCAGGATCAGTTGTTTAGGACATTTTTATGAAGTTGTTTACAAACATGAACTCATTTGATAAGTTCATATGGATCTACTCTTTGACTTTTATACATGTCAAGTTGATGCGTCAGCTTTGGGGACACCAACCCTTCCTGACAATTCACAAGTTGGCAAGTGGCTTTTATTCGAGTGTAATACACAGAAATTCTCTTTCTATAGCTGAAGGTCATCCAGTGTAGTTTACCTTCAAGACTAGTATCTCCATAACTGAATCACCTAAACCAGTTTAATGTTGTTCTCATACTGATAGCATCCCAATATATTTCTTCAGCATTCAAACCTTCTCTCCTAAAGAGTACAGAATATGAGGTCATCATACATCTTTGTTACGATTTGGAGAATATATACTCTATATAAATATGTTAACTCATCTTAATCAACAAATGTTAAAAAATCATCGGTAACTCTGAGACAAAAGAAGAAATAGTTTATAGGAAAAATTTACACAAAAACCACATACTAAATCAAAGTACAGTAAAGGAATAATTTTTAATGAAATTCACTATTAATATGGACAAAAATCAAGAGCACGTGTGCAATAATTATCCAATATGAAAGTACTTAATTTTTTTAAAAAATGTGTAAACTATAAACTTTTCACAAATAAAGTATTAGGTTTTTTACTATATACAATGTGACATATTTTCACAGAAAATTCACTTGGTTACTTCACTTTGATCCATATATCACTGCAGGGCAGAAAATTAGGCCACTTTTGAAACTGAAACAGTTAAAAATATCATTTACTATCAGAAATCAAATTACAGAGACTACAGATCCAGGCACATAATGATGCCATGAGCAACAAAGTAAATAAACAATGACATTTTTATATTTGTAATTTGTCCTGGAACATCATTTCTGTAATCATTTTATGATATATCTATTTGAAATGAACTGAACTGAACTAAACCTAAGCTAACCTAAGGTTTGTTTGAGTGTTCTATCAAGTAAATATACTTATGATCAAAAACAATCTTAAACATGTAACCTCTAGATAGGTTTAAGTTAATAAGTTGCATTACCAAACGTTTAATTTAAACAGCAATGATTTTCAAAAATGTTGAATGTCTGAATCATCCTTATTATACAAAAATATGCAGAAATGCATATTTCTTACTTATTTTCACTTTGCATAGTATACATATACACAAAACTACCAATTTTTTTTAAATATTTCACCATTGGTTGGCATCCATTGATGTTCATACATTCTTAGTGTTGGGAGCAGAAAGTTCTTATTAATCAGCCATGGATGAAACAATTGATCTTGAACATACATGGAATTGGTACTGGTTACCTAGCGATAACTATACTCATCCCAAAGACCCAAAGTTGCAGGTTCAAACCCAAATGATGCATTTTTAGGGCATAAAATCCTAATTATAACTTCTTTTGGATGAGCAGTAAAGCTGCCGATTTCATGTCATCGATTAACAGCACCTAAAAGAACCTCAAGTCTGAAAAAAATATATATCTGAGCAAAATTTATTTGCAGTCCACATCCTGCATTGTATGGGATTGTTTTAATAGTGTTAAACACTCATTTTAACAAGGCATCACATGCCATGGACATGTATGATACAAGAGATTAAATAATAAACTGGATAAGGAATTTTTTTAAAGGAGGAAATGTTCCAGGCCTAAGCTTAGGGTACCTCCCAGGCATTTGCCATTTATGAGGACTGAAGAAAACTTAGGAAAAACATCAGTCAGGGTGGATAGTTCTGGTGAGAATTGAACCCCTGACCTCCTACTCACAAGTCTGTGCCTTAATGACCTAGGCCACCAATGGTGGTTTTGAATGGGGTGCTAATGACCAAAAATGTTAAACAGCATCTTCAAATAAATAAGTGCCTGGCACTTCTGGAAAGAACAACATAACATTAATAAAAACCCAAAATTACTTAAATATATTAAAGGAAAAACTGAACTTACAGTCTGGGAAAATATCTATATTTGGAAGAATAAGGAGAAAGTTTTTAATTTCGAAATCCCGCCAAGTGATGTACTAATACAAAAGTTCATCAAACCTCCACCAGAGACGAATCGATCTATCACAAACAACGAGGCCGGCAGTCGACCAGGAACTGATGATAGGAGCGATGGCTCCCGAAACTAGTCTTCCATTTAATTCAATTTTAGTGGTGTGTATGTTACTATTTCGACTCAATTTCTCTTAAATGTTAATAATTTACACCACTGTTACAAAAGTTCACTATATTTTATATGAACATACATGTTGCTTCATTCATAATGTGCTGGTCTCCATTTTGTTGAAACTTCTTTCAAACATGGCAAATTTGTGATAGAAGACTGGTGGTTATTTTGCTACAATTTTAACAATTGTGTCAACAATTTCAACATTAAAGAAACTATTAGGACAATAAAATATTAGAATTGCAGAGAATATAATATTTCCATGCATATTATAATAAAATACTTTTGGCCTGAATCACCTCTTGAAAAAGAACCATGTAATGACCTGTAAAATTGCCTAAACTCTGCTTTATAACTGAAGTTGAAGTAATGGTACAAATCTTTTTTGAAATGTTGCAATACATAAAGAGTTGTTTGCTTTTTGACAATAAGAATGTTTTCTCAACAGTGGATGTAATCTTGCAGAAACAGTGACTTTTGATAGTAATTGATTATAGTTTCAAAAACAACTGTCTTTTCTATGCCGCCCTGTATTTACTAAGGACTTTTCAAAATAGTTATGCGCGACCTCTTATAAATTATAAAACAAATGCTTCTAGAATCATTTTACAGTCTTCAAGGCACACTAACCCAAATATGTGCGTTAAGATTTCCAGTAGAATTTGCAAAATTTACCAACCTCTGCCACTTCAGTGTTTCGAAGCTGAGAGCTAAAAAAAACTTGCACTTATTTAAAATGTTTAGGTGCAAACACTTTCTTATTAAACAGTGTAACCTGCTTATTATTTAAGTATCAGGTTTTCAAACAGATTCACATTTGATTATATAAACAAAACATTTTCAATGCAAAAAACATTTAAACAAGAAACAAAGAGGGAATTTTATCTACACAAAAACATACAATAATTACAAAATATAATTACATTCATTTGCATTTGGTGTGCTTGCATTGTAATGTACAATATTTTACATTACATATTAAAAAAATATATTTTACATTTTCTATCATAAAGTAACATTATTTAGGACCAATTCATCAACTAGAAATGTCATGTTAATAATGCCTTCAGATAAACTGCATATGCTAGTTCAAATGTACTGATGCCTTCCATCCTATTATGTTACTTGTGCAGAATTTCGAAAGGAAACAATGAGCAAATTTAATTCCTATAAGGGCATTCCAAAATAGGCGGTTTGGAGACCAGAAATGAGAAATATATTTCGTGATTGTTACAACAGACAATTTCCTACAGAAAAGTACACTTGAGATCAGAATATTAGGTTTAAAAAAAAAAAAAAATATATATATATATATATAGGAAATTTAATATCTAATAAACCTTAACTCCCTTTTTTTTTTTTTTTTTTTTTTTTTTTTGCAATCAGCTATGAAAACAAATTAATTTATAGTTTCCACACATTAAAAAGCAAATTTAATGTCATCCACCTGTAATATTTGTTTTATTCTTGAATTATTATAAACGTATTTGTTGTCTCTGCCTGAATTCACATGACTCAGAGTTTGATTCTATTTATTGTGACATCTGTCAAGTAAAAGTCTAGATAAATCAAAGCAAATTTCAGTCAGGAGTCCTCAATTAGGACAGAATTTTTGGCTAGCATTAAACCAGTCTTGTACAAGTGGAAACTCAAAGGGTAAAATGGTAAAAGACATAAAATCTGTAAATGTAAATTCTGTTACAAAGCAGAAGAGAACTGCATCTGTGAACTTTGCAACCAAAACTGTGACTAATATCACATTGAGGAAACATAGGCTTTCACAATTGGAGTCGCAGATATCACTAGGGGCATCCTCTGGGCCCCTAGTTATGCCGTGGTCTGCTGGAGCTAGGAGTTTCCAGACATACCTTCCCAGTGGCTTTCAAGGCCACTGAAGATGTCTTTCACAGTTGTGGACGAAACGTCTAGAACTCCTAGCTCCAGCAGACCACAGTATAACAGCCCGGATGTTATCCGACATCACATTGGTACATAATGTAAAAAAATCATGATATCTACATAAACTGAAATTGTTATTTGCAATTATTATTATTATTATTATTATTATTATTATTATTAAAATTGGTTGAATGCACAAGTACTGTAAGAGTTACATTTCAAATTACTTTCCCAAAATATTGATTCAGCTGCCTAAAATCAAAAGATGCAGACTGCCTCCATGATGTTATTAATACATCAATGGTTAATATTTCAGAGGTCCTGGGTTCGATTCCTAGTCAAGATGTACGAGGGTTTTTTTTTTCTTTCTCCCCTAGAAGGTGATTGCCAGATAGCTTTAAGGTGCCAAGGACTCCAAGCACATTTGCACCTTTATTAATTTCATTCAATGTTTTGGCAGGTGCAAAATGTCAATTTAGACTGTAAGGCTGAACCTACTTGAAAATAGTGTACTGACTTGTGTAAGTTAATTTTATTGAATAATTTGCAATGCTAATTTGAACAAGTGCATAAGTAGCCAATCAATAATATTGTTGAAGGCTCAGCCTGTCTTGCGCAAGTGCATTAGTGATTTTCTCTGCCCTGAACTGTATATATAAGCAGCTTTACGAGGATCAGGTGATATGCTCAGTTTCACAAAAACTCAAAAGTTTTGAAATGGAAAACTGTATGTCATTTTTGTTGTAATCACTATATTGCGAAGGTTTTAAGGTATCAATTCACCATTTACCCCACTTTCTCTTACATAGCCAAAGTAAATAGTGGACTATATACTTAAGGGAAAGGTGAAGAGATCTTTCATGGAGTTTTCATTACTTTTTAGGCCAGCCTAGGTCATACCCATGCAATTATTCTGCCTTCTTCTGGGATTTTAGAGAACCTGAAGCCTAAGGGAAAGTGTTTCTTCCAAAGATTTTTACTCTGAGGAAAAAAAGCAATATATAAATACAAATAATTTTTAATTCTTGAATGGGTGGGCTTGTTTTGCATTACATTCAGCACATTTAATACAATATATATTTGGTTGGATAAGAAGTAAATCCCTATTGTAATATGCATTTTCAATAATTGTGAACTTAATACATGGTTTCTTTTAAAATGGTAGAATGTGATCTGTAAAATGTGTAGGATATGTTCACCAGCAGTCTCCAAAAGTCAACACAAAAGCCGCTCATTAAAGTGATCTTTTCTGCCACACAATGTAATTCTAAAAAAAGAATTACATTTTTGTCTATGGAAGTCGTATTACTGTGAAGAGCTATTGCTGGAAGATTGTGGCCTGCTTGCTTGGTATGGAGACTGGCTCGAGTTGTTCAGGAACAGCATTTGGAGCAATTAAGCCATTTTTCATATCAGAGAATTTGTTAACCGCCACAATTGTCACTACTGAGCACAGCAGGACCCAGGGGCCATGATTTAAAAGTCCAAAGCTGTTCTAAGGTCACAGTGTGGTGTAGCATAACATTCAACAAAGTTGTGGGTCAGTTTATTCTTTTAGACACCATAAATGCAGAACAGTACCATACCATGCTGGAAAATGAAGTTTGGCCTATTGTCTACACCTAAGATAACACCAACGGCCAAATTGTCATGCAAGATGGTACCCCATCTCATTTTTCACTCAATATTCATGGCTTGACCAACATTTTCCATGAGTCTGGTTGGGTTGCCCTGATCTGCATAAGTGGCCAGCACAGAGCTCCGACCTGACTCCATGTGACCTCTTCCTGTGGGGGCGAAGGAAGAAATGTACCGCACCAAACCAAAAACTTTGAATGAACTGGAGAATCACAGTTACCATATTCTCACTAACATACCACAGGAATACCTGCTGAAGTCAGTGAAACATATCCTCAATAGGTTACAGAATACCGGTCCCTAAGGGGAGTTTAAGTTTCACTGCATAGGTTTTCCCATATTAAACTCCAAAACAAAATGTGTTTCACTTAAATAGGTCAATTATTAAGAAAGTTACAATACAGAGTTACTTCTTACCCAACCTGTAGTTTCAAATTATTCACAAGCTTGTATTTTTTGTTTTATTTTCAATGTTTCAATAACTTAATAAAATATGTATTAAAATTTCAAATAATGTGAAAAAATGCTGGAAAATGGTGAGAGAGAAAAATAAGGTAAGAATCAGAAAGTACTAAGCTGCTGCTTTTGACTATGGAAGGCACTGTTACATCATTAACTTCTGATTATTGCTAAGTTTTAAGTGTGAAGATCTGTTTCTATATCTTTCAAAATATATAGTTCAGCAAAAGCTCGCATTTAAATATAATGCAAACATAATATGATTTGTATGTAACATTTTACTTGTTGTGCGATGCTACATACATGAATTAAAGCATCAAACTGCTAATGAACCGAAGACAAAGGTTCAGGAATTAGTTAAATAAGTAAAATTAAAGAAAATGTATATAATTTCTTAAGTGATGTAGTTTAGGAAGTATTAAAATTATCTACAAAGGTGAGAAAAAAAAAAAATATATATATATATATGTATATATTTTAATTGTAATGTCATTTGTTGAAATAAAATCATTCATTCATATTAAAGCATCAAGGTCAAATAACCATAGAGATCACTTCAGTCAACAGCAGTAGTTAAGTAAGAACTCTCCTGTTTTTTTTTTTTTCTTATTGTCACTATGTTACCACTACTTACATTATGCAATGAATAACAGTATTCACATTTTTTTTTTTTTACAACCTAGGAATTGGAACAATATAGGAAGATATAAAAAACCTATTTTATAATCTAACTTGAAGGCTTCCATGGTCAATGAAGCAGTTTTATAAGGAAAGGTAAGACTGCCCACTTGTGCTCCTATTGGCTGTGAGCATTCTGTTAAAATCAATTGCCATATCAGATTTAATGGTCTGTAACTGTTCAGATTCATATTATTTTTCACAGATTTGGTTTCGTCTAAAAGCCAAAGGTCTCTCAGATACAATTTTCAAAATTTATGGTATCTATTTTTATGTACATGAGGGATTTAAATAATTCAACCATCAACTGGAAGAGATTATTATAAGAGACAAAGAAATAGATTAATTTTTTTTGTAAGAATTCAAGATAAATGAAAATTATAAGTATAAACCATGTTGTTAGCATTAAAACTTATTTTTTGAAACCATGTCCATAATTATGACGTGGCATCTGTACATACAAGTTTTTGAAAATAATTCCAGAAAGCTAAAATGGAGTTTAAAATTCAAAATTCTGATCTTTAAATTAAACTTATTCATTTTCAAATACTTTCATCAAAGCCCATACAGAATTAAAAAAAAAAAAATCAAAATCAAACTTATATTCCTAACATTTGTACCTCTTTTGGAACACCCCATCCAACTCAGAATTTCTGCAAAATAATTTAACTTATCTGAAACAATTTAGAATAAATATAATGGTAACATTATCAACTCCAACAGCTGAGAACAAAAATCTGCAAGAGATAAAATACAGAAAATTGTTAAATTACATAATAAAGAAACTGGTAACTATAGGTCTTATTAATTTGGTTATAAAATTCAAACCATAATATATCATGCTTATTTACCCACCTAAAGAAGAATACTGTTTTACACTAGTAAAAAAAAAACTTTAGGAAGGCACTGTGGGATGGAGTATATATACAGAGCTGTAACATCTGAAAGCATTTATGCAACACTTCACTATGTTGAATCCTTCTTTACCATCTTAGAATCACTATTAGAGATTCAGTGGATTATTCTGAACAAGTCCTCCTGACTCGCAGATATTCTTGGCAATGGTACTCAAATGACCAAAGTTTTCCAAATTGTTTGCAGACTTCACAGCACCAAGGTTCTGGAATACTCGTTGAGAAGCCTGTGAACATAAGAAAATGTGACGTTCTCAATTAAGTGTACTTACGAAGCTGTTGACAATGGAGTGGTATATATATAAACAATGTAACATAGTTTTTTCACACTAACTCCATTCACTTACATAAAATTTGGAACATATGTTTCGGGAGCGATTCCTCCCATCTTCAGCCTGTTATGTAAATGAATGCAGTTAGTGTGAAAAAAACTGTGTTACATTGTTTATAAATGTGACGTTATTTACACCTGTAATAAAGATGCAATTGGGAATGATGAGAGACCAATATTATCACAACTATAAGTTACAAACTGATGTGGGGTAGCACATGTTTGAATGAGGCACCTAAGGCTATTGCCACTAGATGGTACCATTAGTCTGGTGGAAAATGGTGACATTCAACATGAGACAGTCTATGTTTACAATAGCAAAACAGTAGTTGCAAGATTTTTTTTTTTTTTGAATTGTGCTTAACACCTGTTTTTACAACTGAAGCACTGCAAGCAGTGAAAACTGATGATATATGAGATGAAATGATAATTTTGTAAAGGATTTATATTATTTAAGGAAGGAGACTTTCCAGGCCTGAGTTTAGGGTACCTATCCAGCATTTGCCAATTATGAGGACTGAGGAAAACCTGAAAAAAAACCCAGTCATGGAGGACAGTCCTGGTGGGAATCAGACCCCAGACCTTCTGCTCACAAGTGTTGCCTTAACAAGTGGAAATGAATATGAATTCCTCTTATACAATTTTTTTGGTATTTGACAGTCCTTGTGTTAAATGCAGGTTTATACTAAATTAAGGTCACACAAGATTCAGACTATACACTCTAAAAATGCTAACTATGGAAGTATTGTGTTAACATTTAAATTACAAAAATCATTTTAAATCTTGAACTTGCCAAAAAATTTCACATCTTTGCAATGATGGGCAGAAAGAAGCAGCTTATATCAAGATACTTTTCTGTTTGAATATTCTTGCAATTAAATGACAGTTCAAGTGCAAATGTACACTTTAAGTATTTGTACGACTTACCTCACTGCACCAAACCTTTGCCATGAGTTCCTCATGTTGTGCTGATGGAAGTCCCAGTTTTAATGACCTGCTAGCCCTGGATAGTACTACCACCATTGCATATGTGTCAATGGCTGCATTTGCCAGCCTGTTCAGAACAAACTGTTCTTCCACCACCCCTCTACCATACTTAATCAGTGTTTCTTCTATTACTTTTCCAAATTCATCAATACCCTGCAAAAAAACAAAAAATCAAACTGAGAAAAAATATTTTGCTACAGTACAGAACATTTAAAAATCAAGGAAAATGAATGTTAGAAAAGCAGGTACTGCCTAAAATTTGGCTTGAACCAGTTATTTCATTATTTTTACAACTTACTATTTCACAAGTTTCTGCTCTAACAAACCTTTCATAAGTGATGAAACAATCCTGAGATGACACAATTAGTTAGTTCTGAATAACTTATCATTATAAAGAAATTTAGAAATGTTCTGCTAATGTCTCATACTCTACAGAGAAGATTTTATTTTGTGTAGTTTGAGAGCAGTTCATAAATTATTTACAATAGTAGTTTTTTGTACCTCATTTTCATTGTCACGTCGGAGGAATACTCCCATCAACTACTTCTCTTTTGCCATTCCTGAATCCTGCATCTAAGTCATGTAAGGGTCTCACAGTACACCTTGCTGTTGACAGCTGTTCCTTGAGCAAGCCAGTCCATTAGCATGGCTAAAATGTATCATAAGATGGTGATCATTGGCTTGCATGAATTAGCACAAAATTTCTTGGGCAGGGAGCTCCGTGGATGTCTCCATTGCATGGATTGGACTTTCTTCTCTGATGACTCCATTACTTGTCACTAGTCAGCAGCTTCTCCAAAAAATTTGGATCTTCATTATATATTTCCAGTACCCAATGACAGACTTCAACTCCTTTATCCTTCTGTTTCAAGACTCATGAAACCAATGTGTGTACACATTTCTCATATTCAAATTGTTGTGAATAATGGTGTGCAATGTTGATAGCAAAGGCCTGTCTTAAAATTTGGTTTATTTATGAATGCTCTTTAATATCTTAAGTCATCAGCATCCAGTACATCAAAGGTTATGAAACAATTAGCCACAATCAATTCAGACACAATGTTCCAGGAAACTGCAATGTTGACAGATGACCATTACTTACATTCTTGTGTATGGATTCCTTATACTGGTGAACCTATTGACCCAGTCATAAAAGGTCTTCTGTGCAGGAGCTTCTTGACCACATACTATAATTAAAACATCTATGAATTTCTGCAGCTTTGATGCCTTCTTTCCACAAACTTCATGCAATCCATCTTGTCCATGTCTTTCTCTACTTGATAACAAATGAACACTATCCTTTTGCTACACACACTCTGCTTACAACTGTCAGTTAGCATCTGTATGGTGTACTCACTCCGTAATCCTATGAATAGATGTTTCCATAGATTGAACATTATTAGTAAAACCTGCTATTGTAAATTATTACTGAATGTCCCTCATATAATGCTTATTCAACTTTTGCAATTTTCACTAATGTTACATAATTCAATCCGCAATACTACCAACAATGCATTACGGAGAGTTGCTCAGTCAAGTTCAGAAGTTTTATTTACATTTTTTCATAATGAGATTTTTTTTCTCCACTACGACTGTTCAGTTAGATGTCCAAGTGCTTGAACTATGGCTCTGCAATGCAATTCCCATTGTACAAGACTGCACCATAGAACAGGAAGGTAGATATTAGCCCACTCCTCCCGGCAGACTTTCCAGAGACCCTGAATCATGGTGGGATGTCAAGAAGAAAGACACTGTTTCAGTAGACCAAAAACAAAATCCAGAGATGAACCTTCTGGTGACTTCACAGGAATTTTTTTAATGGTATCATGTATCCAGTTTTCACAGCGTTCTAGGGGTAGTAAGATGATTAAAAAGTGTGGCTGGTTACTTTATTCATGTGGATCCAAATATTTGGGGCATCCTAACCATATGAGGTCTGTTCAAAAAATTCCGGAACTTTGTCCACAAAATTTTTCTACACTTATCTTTTACTTATTGTACATGGTCTCCTTCAAAATACTCTTCTCCACAATTGATACACCGCTCCCAACGCCGTTTCCACTTCCGGAAGCAGTTTTGGTACACCTCTCTCTGGATCGCGCGAAGCGCCGTCTGCGATTTTTCTTTTATCTCGTCTATGGTTGCAAATCTTCGTCCTTTCAACGGGGTTTTCAACTTTGGAAATAAAAAAAAGTCTGCAGGAGCCAGGTCTGGAGAGTACGGAGGATGAGGCAGCGCAGTGATTTTGTTTTTTGCAATAGTCATGCACCAACAGGGAAGAATGTGTGGGTGTGTTATCATGATGCAAGGGCCACGAATTGTTTCGCTACATTTCACACTTTCTCGCAGGCGTCGCAACACGTCCCAATAGTACCATCGATTAACAGTTTGTCCCTGTGGCACGAATTCATGATGAACTATTCCTTCAAAGTCAAAGAAAACTATCAGCATGACTTTCACATTTGACCTGACCTGATGAGCTTTTATTGGTATTGGAGAACTTTTCCCACCCATTGTGAACCTTGGTCTCATCACCAGTTATGATTCTCTTAAGGAACATCTCATTCTCATTTGCGCGATCCAAAAGCTCCTCACAGATTGCGAGGCGATGGTCTTTCTGGTCTTGGCTCATGATCCGTGGGACGGCCTTGGCGGCAACACAATGCATTCCAAGAAGCTGTGTCAGGATTTCATGACATGATGCAATTAGAATGTTATATTCTTCTGCAATCTCTCGGAGAGTCAGTCGTCGATTGGCACGCACAATTTCGTTCAAGTGCCTGATATGAGCGTCGTCGGTAGACGTCCTGAACCAGGGTCATCTTTAACTTCCGTCCGGCCATTTTTAAACCGCATGAACCATTCGTACGGCTTACGTACTCATCGCCGTAGGCTTGCTGCATCATTTGGTGTGTCTCTATAAAGGTTTTCTCGAGTTTCACGCAAAATTTAATGTAGACGCGTTGCTCTTCTAACTCTGCCATCTCGAAATTCGCCAACTGTGCGACACAACGTTCTACTCAACTGAACAACCCGCATTGAACAACAGACATACAACAATGAAACTTCCGGCAGATACACATTAAACACAGGCGTGTGCAGGGATGCCAATCGCATTTCGCTCCAACACTCCATTTGCGCGAAATTACGAATGTTCCGGAATTTTTTGAACAGACCTTGTACAAATGGGAAACATCTTCATCAAAAATTTGGTCCATGATATGCTTTGCAGTAGACTGCACTAACTTTTTCATTTTTAGCAACTCTTTGAATGTTAAGTTTCTCCAAGTAACCTATAACCACCATGAAAAATTTTTGTCTTCCCAGATGAAGTTAAAGCGCCCCTTTTGGCCCACTTGATGTTAGTAAATAGCACAGAGTTTGTTTATGTCATCTAGATAAATCCTGCTTCAAACAAAGAAACCACCCACTACCACTTTTTACCTGCCACGTGGTGTTCATACAGTTTTCTTGCATTGGTGAAAAGTTCTCTGATGTGCTGTTCTTTTAAGGTGTCCTCATGTGCTTTACATTACTGTTCTCGGCCCAATCTCGGCAGATTATCCTATAAATGGTCTCTCTAGATTTTCCAATGTGGCTGGTAATGCTTGTTAGTGCTGGAAGGTTTTCTTTTGTCACTGCTGCCCTTGTCTTGGTTACTAGCCCTTAGGTCTCACTGGTTTCACCCTTTTTCTTGTTATTTTGCAGATTGGACCTCAGAAGGAAATAAATTTTTGTGTATCTGTTTTATTTGGCCCATATATGACTTACTTACAGCAAGACTTTTCTCTTTACACCTTTCTACTACCATCGAAAGGTTGTAACCGGCATCAGAAAGCCCTTACAATGTACCCCTGCTATAAATTAGCAAGTTTTGAAGCTATTAGGGAGTAATATTTGCATCACACTGTACCAGCAGACTGCAGTCACATACTGATGAACTAACACTATAGCACACGAAGGAAGGAGTGGGAGAGAAATTCAAAATCATCTGAGCTTAACTGGGGCAACCCTTCATATAAGCTGCTTCCACCAGTGCCTTGAAAGCATGCAAATTTCATAGTCTGTTGCCATTTTGTTCTCTTTAAAATATTTGTTCCCATGACAACTGATTTTATAGTAAAACTGCCTGTTTTAATCATTACTTTTTGCATATTTTCATTCCACATTTAAAATACCAAAGAAAAAAATTACAATTATCAGACACTTAACAATATTAATAAATGCAATTTGTATGTGTTTACCTTAGCTGCAAGTACTGCAGATGGAGCCAGGTTGGAATGAACATACTCTCCCAGGGAAGGTGGACTCGAAAGACCTACAGATCTTATTGCACGCTTTGTTGCCTCTCCAAATACCAATCCCAAGTTTGTAGCAGGATTCTTGAAGGCCTTTTGAAGTTCACGTAAATGGGTTCCTGCATATTGGATTCCTGGAGAAAATAAATCAAAACATGCAAATAATTACTTTTGAAGCAAATTTCTTAAGTCTCTCTTTGTTCTCAGCAACTAAGGCATGTTTCTCTGGTCTGGTCTAAAACATGGCTGTAAATTAAATTCCATATTATTTGATTATAGCTATCGGAAATAGTAATACTATTAAACTTCACTTACAACACTACATACAGATTGATAAAAGTACCACTTGGTAAAGAGTACAAGGGGCATTTAAAACTTTTGCAACAGTCACCTTAAAAGTCCAAGCTTAGAACTGGATTCAAAAACTTACCCTCTCAATCCTTCAAAATACTCTCCATCTCTCTCCACACAAGGTTGGACAGTACAACCACTTGTCAAAAGCACTATGGTACTCGGACCGAGATATTGTCAACAAAGCTGAATTTATAGCTTGAGCAAGGTCTTGCACTCATTTAAAAGGTTTCCAATAATACAAGATCTCACTTGAGGAAATGACCTAAATTGCATGGTGCAAGGTCAGGGCTGTAGGGTGGGTGGCCAAGCAACTGGACGTTGGCGACTTCCAGGTTCCTGAAATATGCAGCTGTTCTGCGAGGATATGCATTGTTGTGCAAAAGCAACAGCCTTGAAGTTCCTGTCTTTGGGTGCCACCGTCTCAGCTCTTCAAATAAGGATCCAAAATATAAGTATCATAGTATTCTCCATTCATTATCATACCTTCTGGCATACAGTCAATCATACTAATGGTCCTTCATAGTTTAAGAAAACAGTGAACATTCGCTTCCAAGGACAAAAATCTTGTGGAAGAACAACTGGTTTTGGGTCATTCTCATTTACCCACACTCAGTTCTGACCTCTATTTAGGGTGTATAGTAATAAAACCAACTTTCATCACCAATGTATACATCTGTCAACTGTTTAGAGATCTATTTGGTGGAAACATACTCAGCAGTTTCCTTGCACATTCCTTTCTCCTATTCTTCTCTTCATTGATTAAGGAATGAGTAAGCCATTTTACACAGCTATTTTTGCAGCTTTAAATGTTCATGGATTAAACTGTCAATGCTGCCAATACTTCCATACTTAGAATTTCAACAGTAATATGTCAATTTAGTTCCACCAAGTTCCTTGCATTTTGAATTGTTCTCAAGTTCACAGCTTCCCAAGGCCAGCCAAAGCAAAAGTTGTCTTTCACCCTTCTTCAAGTTGGTCCTGGTGGTGTAGTGGTTACCATACTTGCCTCCTAAACCCAAGATTACAGGTTCTATTCCAGCCAGGGTCGATGGATTTTATGGGCTTAAAAATTCTAAGTATGGCTTCCTTCGAAAACGAAGTAAAGCTGCAGGTCCTGTGTCATTTTTTTATGCTTGTGACTATAGCCACAGAAACAAACCATCTGCAGATGCAGATGTGTAAATACATAAGATTAAAGTATGAAAAACACATTAATTAAAGTTGAAAGTTTGCAGCATATAATATAGTGTGTTCATTAGAATTATTACCAATAAAAAATCTGAATATCCACACATTCAGTTAAATAAGAAATATGATTTTCACCTTATCTTGTGTAGAAGCTCTCAAATTTGTGTAAAAATGAAAATTATGATGTTAGATCACTTGCCATGTGGTATGATAACACATAGAATTAAAATGACGGAATTCACAGTTCAGCAGAAAGTGAAATATTATTGTTTAATGGAATTAAAGTTCTCAATTGCACTACAAAGAAGATTCAGGCAGGTTTATGGCATGAATGTTCCAGAGCTTCACATTATTACAAAATGGCATAATCAACTGTTAGAAACAGATTCTGTGTTAAGAAAGAGGGGAAGTCACAAAAAAACAGACTCTGCAACTAAAGGTGAAGATGTTAGGCAAGCATTTCAGCCCAATTTGCCAATTCCATGTTATTTCATATTGATGATGATAATGGATGCCTCAATCATGTCGCATTTTCAGATGAAGCCACCTTTCATATGTCTGGTAAGTGCACCAGCATATTTATATTTTTTATTGGCAGACATTGTTTTTTTGCCATATCCCTTCTTAACACAAAACCTGTTTCTAACAGCTGATTATGTCATTTCCCAAAACTCTAATGTTGTCTTACCACTTGTTACAAAACTTGGAGAGTTGCTACACAGTCATATTTGTAACTCCATTGGGCAAGGAGTATTCACATTTCTTATTCGTAGTGATTCTAACGGACAAGCTCTATATCCTAAGTACATTATGTCCTGTCTACATTCAATAATTTTGTTATCATGAGTACACCCTAGGGAACTTAGAAAACTCTGCACCTCTGTTATGATGTAAATTAAAATAGTTATAATGCCATAATTTTTCACATGAAAAATTTTATTGCAATGTTACAGAGCCATTTTCATGGTATTTTATTGAAAGTTAATTTTGACATCCCATATCTCATTCTACTCTACATAAAAAGCAATGCTTTGCCACTGCTATTAACATTTATAAGATTTATACTTAAGTGGAATAAAAAATGGATATATTAAGGAGATATGTCCTATGTGTGAAGAACCAGATAGTACTTGGCATTGCACATTAGAATATAAGCAAACCAAATTTTGGGAAGAACAGTTGCTATTACGAAAGTGGGAACATTTACCAAATGAAATCAGAGGCAGAAGAATTTTAAATTTAAAATCAGTAGAAAATTTTAAGGAGCTGGGAAAGTACATAGGCAAAGCAAGACAAAAATGTTATGGAAGGTGGGTAAAATAAATGGAAATAACAATGCTGACAATTTCACTATTTAGGAGTGAATATAGATCCCCATTATATACTCAACCTGGGGTTAATTGTAATGGGGTACAGAAGGAATGCAACTCCATAAAGTCAGGGTCAGCAAATGGGAAATTTATAAATTTATTAACATTGTAAGTTTACATGAACTGAGAACATGAAATGGAAAATTGTTTATTTTCATTTTAATATTTTTACTTGTTTGTTTGTATATAAGGTCCAAAGGAATAAGCCACTCTCAAGGATAGAAATTTAGCTGAATGGGTTTAATTGGAAAAGAAGGAAGATTCGTAAATGTAAACTAATGTTATACCGAATATATAAATTATTTATAGTATTCTGTTCTTTGGTTGAATCGGAGCATGGTCCCCTGGATATTCCAGTTGGTAGCTGCTGATGATCCGGGGACTGGAGAGCTGAGCCAATCAAATTGGAATAGATAAGAGTTAGTGCCTTCTGAAATTGCCAAAGGCACTCATCGTACTAGTTATATTTAAAATGAATGTTTTTCTTTTTTCCTTTATTTGTGCTCATTATGTTAAAAAGTTTTGTATTCTGATGTATGAGAAACAAAATTCATATTCATATAAAAGATTTTTAATTAGACAAGGTATTTGGGAAGTTCTAGATATTTCACTTACCTGTCAATGCAACAAACAGCCTAAGAATGTCATTGGTTCCTTCAAAAATCCTGAATATTCTCAAGTCCCTCATAACTCTTTCCAGCCCACAGTCTTTCATGAAACCCATGCCTCCAAGGATTTGGATAGCTTCGTCGGTTACCAGCCAAGCAGATTCTGAAGCAAATACCTGCACAACAAGTGCAACAATTGCATTAGTTTAAGCAGCATTCTTTTAGTGTTTTCTCATTCAATTTTTCTTACATAACATACAAGCAGCAGCAGTTATTATGATGGTTAATTACCGAGAGTCAAAGCCCTTGCATGTGAGCCTTCAGGTATATTGTACTTTCCTTTATCTTGCACAGAAGATCCAGCTATGCATTCTTAACAAACTCAGAAACACTCACTTCCTACAGCCTAATCATCAGGCTCCAAAGATTTGAAATCTTTTCTCAAGGACCTCATATATACATGGATGGATGGGTGGGTGAGTGGATGGGATGGGTGGAACAGGATGAATGGATTACGGGGATTTAATGGAGTTTGAACAACCTCTAGCACGTCAGCCTATAAGGCTTATTGCGCTATTCCATTGGAAGAGATGCCTTCATTGTTTACCAAAATTTGTTGCTTAAACAAGTAGCAGTATTTTGATTCCAAAGTTGGTGTCCATTCCCATTCAGGAACCTCATACTCAAGCAGTATGTGTTTAGCATATCCTATAAGATTGTATTAAACACTATTCACACTAACTCCACTTACTTACATAACATTAGAATATGTTGTATAATCGCTCCCATCATCGCTGTTAACTGACTTAAATTGGTGATGGATCCCAAGGTGCTTCTGATGTGGTCTCTGATGATTCACATAGGAACTCACCGAGTTCATCTTTTTTTTTTTTAATTGGTGTTTAATGCCTGATTTTACTGCTGAGGCACCACAGGCGGTGGACACTGATGATATAGTAAATTGGGAAAGGGTTTTTTTTTTAAAGGAAGGAAGCGTTCCAGGCCTAAGTTTAGGGTACCTCCTCGGCATTTGCCATTTATGAAGATTGAGTAAAACCTGGAAAAAACCTCAATCAGGGAGGACGGTCCTGGTGGGATTCGAACCCCAAATCTCCCACTCACGAGTCTACACCTTAACGACCTCAGCCATCTGCCAGCAGCTGCCACTGCTGATTTAATGATTTAAAACAAATATTTCAAAGTGTTCCTTTCTCTGAATAACTTCTAAATTTTCTTTGTTTTTCCATTGTATCTTTGGTTACAATCTTCACATTTAATTTTGTAAATTCCTGATTTTTGTTCTGTTAGTATGGTGTCCTTTACTGTGGAATCAAATAAATTATTGATATTATACTTGTTCTTTGGGGCTAACTTTATGCCATGTTCTTTGAATCATGTTGAATTTGTTGTAGAAGTTGGATGATATGTGAAGCTTTTGAATTTGTATTTTTCCTTGATGCTCTTAGTGTGGAAACCTTTCTTATAGATGCAAAATCCTCTGTCTCCATTGCTAGCAGATTTGTTCATGGGCTCCTTTGAAAGACATATCTCCAAAGTCTTCCCTTTAATTTTCAAGATATGATATAGATATATGCAATAATATCGAAAAACACTCAACAGCGGCTCTGAAGTTCCTTAATTTACTACATAAATCTATACTGTTTGCCATGAAAGAGGAGTGAAAAGGGTGGTTCCCATTCACAGATTTAAAAATTATAAGAAATGAAGACAGAATGAACTTTGGAATCCATAGAAAACAGAAACAAAAAGAAAATTACATTAAAAAATAACAGCCATAACCCCACTCCACACAAATATGAAGTGTTCTACAGCTTGGTACAGAATAATCAACATCCCATTCACAGAAAAGATACAAAACAGAATATCAACAAATAATTAATACAGCAATAATCAATGGTTTTCACAAAGACACAATAATTAAAATGATCAATAAATTTAAAAGACAAAAATCTATAAGAGAGGTTTCCACACTGAAAAACATCAAGGAAAAATATACAAATTCAAAAGTTTCACACTCCATCCAACTTACCACAACAAATTCAATAGGTTATTCAAAGAACATGGCTTAAAATTAACCTCAAAGAACAAATATATCAAAAAAATATTAGGTTGCACAGTAAAAGACACCAAACCAACAGAACAGAAATCATGAATTTGCAAAATTAAATGTATTTAAAGATACATTTGAAAAATAAAGAGAAATTTAGAAATTCAAAGAAAGGAACACTTTGAAATATTCATTTTAAACAAATTGATCAATCAACATGACAGTTCACTTTCGAACTTAAAATCACAAAATTAAACCAGAGGCTAAGGATGCTGAAAGAACTTCACAAAAAAATATAGCTACCTACTTTGGAAAAAAATGTTCATTATAAAAAAAAGAAAACACTTAATAATAAATTGTGATTAAAATGTAAATTGGAACTTGCACAGTGAAGATAATCATATTAATTGATATTATTGTATGATTCAGTTGAACTACACACTCTTAAAGCTTCCCTTACTTTTCATAAATGTATGGAACCGGTTTCGAGACATTTAGTTCCCATCTTCAGTCAGGCTAAAGTTCAACTGTTGGATCATTCGTTGAGCTGTGGGAATGTATATTCTGCTCTGGTAGCGGTGTGAAAAACTTGTAGTTTATGTTTTCATCCCCAGCAATATCAAAGTTCATTATGCTGTCTTTGTATTTGTAGATGTAGATTTTCTCCCAGGTTGCTAATTCCGTAGGACCTTGTATTGATTTTAATAATTTTGCTTTATTTATTATGTCGTGATTTTGTGTCCAAAAATGATATGCTACTGCTGATTTCTCTATTTGCTTGAACTTTATGTTCCTGAAATGTTCCTTTAACCGTGATCCTATGTTTCTCTTTGTTTTTCCAATGTAGATTTTTTCAAACAAAATAATTCTGAAAAACCAATAATTACTTTTTATAAGTAAAAATATTCAAAGCATTAACAATATTAAATTCTTAGGCATTATGAATGAAAACAATCTAAAATGTGATGCACATGTACAATACTTGATTAAAAAGTTAAATGTCATTTGTCTCTACTTTAGACAACTTGTGCAAAATGTAAATACAGCAACTTTAGAATAGCATACTTTGCATGTGTACATTCCATATTAAGATATGATATAAGTACATGAGGTAACTTTCCTTCCCCTGCAAACAATTATTCATAATGCAAAAAAAACTAATGCGAATAATGACTGAATCACGTACAAGAACACTTGTTTCAAAAAATTAACATTTTTCCTTTTGGTTGTTATGTGCGCGCACACACACATATATAATATAGATGAAAAATAAAATAACTCAATGAAGTATAACTAAAATAGCAATGACTAGATAAGAAAAACATTTGGAAAGTCACAAATTTACTATTGCAGTATTCTATAGTGGAGTATTCTGAAAGAGAAGAATTTTTGTTTTAGCTGTATTGACCATTAGTTTATTCATATCAAACCACTTTGCTGCTTTGTGCATGAATTTATTTAGAAGAATTTTTTTAGTTTCTTTCCCTGAACTCTCTGCTAAAATGGTTGTATCATTAGTTGTTATTTGAGATATTTTAAATGTTAGGTCATTTACAAATAAGAGAAAGAGAAATGGTCCTTATAATGACCCCTGTGGAACTCCAGCAATGATACTCCCTTTAGTTGAATGTCAGTATTTTATTTCACCATGCTTCATGTGCTTATTTCTATTATTTGTTCTCTCTGGTTTAGAGCATGCCCTCTTATTCCTGAGTTTTATAAAAAATAATTCATGGTTCAATATGCCTTTTTGTTTGTTTTTTTTTTTATTAGTGTTTAACACCTATTTTTGCTACTTAGGCACCACAGGCAGTGGACACTGATGATAAACTGGGAAAGGATATTTTTAAGGAAGGAAACATTCTGGACCCAAGTTTAGTGTGCCTCCCCAGCATGTCATTTATGAGGACTGAGGAAAACCTGGAAAAAACCCCAGTCAGGGAGGACCCTCCTGATGGAATTTGAACCCCAGACCTCCCCTCACGAATCCATGCCTTGACGACCTCGGCCACTGGTGATGGTATTCAATATGTAAAAGTGGTTTATACATTGACGAAGCGGGACAATGCAGTTTCTGTTTCTGAAGCCATGTCGGTTTTTACATTCTATAAATTTTAATACTTTATTATAGACTGACCCCAGACAGTAAAGAGACTGGTCTGCAATTTCACTTTTCTTAAACAAGGGTTTAACTTTTATTATTTTAAGAGATTGAGGAAAGCCTGGTTGTTTTAGTGAGCAATTGATGTAACTGTTAGCGGGTGCACTAAGACATTTCTGATTAGTGTTTATTTTTAATGCTGGTTTGAACCTCTCTATGGTCAGTTCGGTACAGTATTTGTCTGGTTCTGCATATAGTGATAATTTAAGTTAGTACATCTATCACTGCAAACAAATAGCAATTCCTGCAATTAAAGCTTTAAAAAATACAATTTAATATAGCTTACCCAAAGCATTACAATTTCTAGTGATCAAGCGCATACTACACATAAATTTTTGGAATATTTCTCCTTATTAAAAGCTAAGATCTCATCTCACCTTAGAAATTGCAGCTTCAAGATGGTAGTCCTTGCAGCCTGTATCCATGTTGCCACTGATCATGTATGCCATAGATTCCGTGATATACTGCAGTATCTGCATTCTTGCCAACTTCTCCTGAATTGTTCCATAAGAATCAATGCGACGACCAAACTGCAGCCTTGTAGTTGCATGGTCAACTGCCTTTCGTGTAACTGCCCTCATTGTACCAGCAAGAGCAGCTGCCATGCCGAAACGGCCATTGTTCAAAATGTTCATTGCTACCTGTAATAACAGAATGCTAAATTAACATACAATGAGGTGGGTGGGTAAGTACTCTCCTTTTGATATACCGGAAGCAGACAACATATTGTTTAAGTTCATTAACAAACCACCAGAGCAAACATAGCGACACACATACCTTACCAAAATTGACTCGTCAGTCGTAGATTGGTTGACAATGTGAGGAATGTACCTTAGCAAACATGTCAAATTACTTTTATAAGTGTGTTTGTGAAACTTCAAGAGAGTTTTAATGTGATGACATGATTTTTAGTGTTTTACTTTAAACCAAAATAAGATTAAGTACTCTCCTGTTTATTTGATGAACTTCCTGATTACTGAGATGGGATTTCAAGTCATTGCATATTGTTTATTTTTTGTTATAAAATTATTTCTCAATCTCTTAATTCTGTGTGGGTTCTTGCTGTTTTTAATAATTTTACTTCTGTATCTATTTCATAATTTCTTGAGCAAAAGTGTGCGGCTAGTGCAGATTTTTCTGTTTCTTTGTATCTGACATTTCTGAAATGTACTTTTGTCCTTATAGGTAAATTTTGTTTTGTCTGAACAATATATACTTGGTTACATTCTTTGCAGCAAAATTTATATATTCCTGATCTATTTTCAATGCATCTTTTTGTGATTTTTTAATAGATTGTTTACACAAAAGTAAATTAAAGTAACAAAGTAATTTTAGATAAAGAAGAGTACAGAGAAAGAATGAACAGGCTATTACAAAGGGAAAAATTCACAGAAATCAAATCAGATCTACTTTAAAAAAATGTATCATTACATTATGATTAAGTGGAACTAAACTAAATACTCTTATTGCTCCACTTTTTTGTCTATAAATGTATGGAGCTTCGTTTGCATCGTCAGCTTATAAGTTTGTTTAGTTTGACTTGGCTTCACTGTACACATTCCAATTAGCATCTCTAGTTACACACACTTTAGTTTCAACAAAAAGCAGGCCTAGCTATGGGTAATCTACTTTCCCTTTAACTGGTAGACTTGTTTATGAGTCATAATGAGTTGCATTCTACATAATTGTTCCCATGGATATTCACTGATTCAATGATATGTGATTGACATTTTCTCCATAATAAATGGAACACATGTAGAGTTTTTTTTTGTTTATTTACGGATGCTCATTAACATCTCAGGTCATCAGCATCCCATTCAATTTGGGCATGAAAGGGTTGATAAATTTTGCTCAGAGACCTCTTTTTTCAGGCTTAAGGTTCTTTATCCTGTACGACATGGGACCTATGGCTTTACTTCCCTTCCGAAGGAAGCCATACTTAGGATTTTTAGGCCCGAAAAAATTCATTGGTCCTGGCCAGGATCAAACCCACGACCTTGGGTTTAGGAGGCAAATATGGTTACCACTACACCACCAGGACCGATGGGACACAAATAGAAGATGCAGTCATAGAGGTACAAATTGCAGACTTCTTACCATTCCTAGATTTAAAAACTATTAGAAAAAGCAATAGAATACAGTTTGGAATTTACAGAAAACCAACACACACATAAAATTACATTAAAAATCACAGCTCCAATCACGAGCACACCAACATGCAGTTTGGCACACAGGCTGTCAACATATCTCTCAACAAAGAGGGGTACTAAAAAGAACAACAGTAATCATATACATAATAAACAATGGTTTCAAAAAAGAATGAATAGATAAAGTGATATAAATACCAAAGACAGAAACTCTTAAAATACAAAAGTTTATTGGAAAAAGACAAAGGCAGAGAAAACAACTTTTAAAAAAAATTCATATATATCTTGAGCAGAAAATAAATTCAGAAAAAAATTCAAGCAATACAATTTTGTCGTAGTTCCCCAGAAGAAACATAGTCTAAGTCAATTATTAAAAACATCATAAAAAATATAATTAAAACAATGGATAGATCAGGAATATATAAAATAAATTGCAAAGAATGGCACCAAATATACATCAGCCAGACAAAATTAAATTTAGGCATAAGGATAAAAGAGCATTTCAAAAACATCAGATACAAAGAAATAGAAAAATCTGTGGTAGCCACAGACTTTTAGTCAAGAAATTATAAAATAGGTATGAAAGAAAAATTATTAAAAATAGCAAAATACCACACAAAATTAAAACTGTTAGGGAAAGAATTTTAAAATCCCATCTGAGGAAGTTAATCAGACAATTAGAAGAGTGAGATAGCAGCAAGACAACAACAGTTGGAGAAAGTAGTTGAGGATGAAGTGCATTCAAAACATGTCCGAAATATAAAAAGTTTAGTGAAGTTTCAGTGTTACAATTTCAACCAAATATCATAATGAGAATCTTACTTAAATGTCAAAGTACACTAGACAATTAGCACCAATTATAAATTTATATAATTTAGATACCAAAACTTAGTCTATATATCAAATTTTTTATATTTTGCAAATACAAAGCTATCTCCTCTTTTAGCTTGTTTTGATACAAATCAGAAATAACAAACTTTTCAGTACAATCTATTTAACTTTTACTTGCCATGGCATTTCTCTGCTAGTAAACTAAATATAAAGGTCCAAAGCACCCACCTTGAACCCTTGTCCAAGGCCACCCAGTACATTTTCAACAGGAACTTTCACATCTTCATAGTATACTTCAGCTGTGTTAGATGCTTTAATGCCCATTTTCTTCTCTGGTGGACCGTTTGTTACACCTCCAAATGATCGTTCAACAATGAAGGCAGTAACCTTGTCTTGTTCCTGCCCTACAAAAAGTACAAAATGTTATTTGCAGCCATAAACATACAAATGCAAGGGTTAATAGTTTATTATCACAAACCTGTCTTCTCATCCTTTACAGATGTTTGTGCAAATACTGTCATGACCTCTGCCAATCCCCCATTACTGATCCAAATCTTGCTTCCATTTAAAATGTAGTGTTTACCATCTGGAGAAAGCACTGCTCGTGTCCTGCAAACATCGAATCTAATTCAACAACACAGCATCTATTTTCAGTCTCAATGCTGATTCAGATTAGTAACCTTCCCATAATAATCAAAACCAACAAATTTATTTACTGTCAACAGACTCGGGTACACAAGTTTCTGACATTGTCAAAATCTAGAGTTAGCAAAGCGTGTATAAATTAATTAAATCTGTCGTCTTAACTCTTCATGCTTCACTAACCTTAAAAATATCCAGAACCGGTTTGAAAGATATGTTATCTCCATCTTTGGCCATGGACGACTGGTGTGAAGGCTTGTTGTTACATAGTATCAGAAGCAATGTTCCGCTCTGGTGAAACTTTTATGAACTTAAAATTTATATTTTCTTCTTTCGGAATGTCAAAATTCGTCAAATGATCCTTATGTTTATAGATGTAAATCTTTTCCCAAATATCCAGTTCTACTGCTTCCTGTACAGCTCTCAATAATTCAACTTCTTTTTTTATATCATGATTTTCAGTCTAAAAATGATATGCTACTGCTGATTTTTCTTTTTGTTTGTATTTTAACGTTCTAAAAACATAGAACATATGAGAAATTTAAAAACAAATAAAAAGATCAGCGGTAGCATATCATTTTTGTGTGGATTAGCCTTTCCCAATGTGTAATAGGTATGTTATTGCCAGCATGTTGATTGCTATTTACAATTAATCTATATCATGATCACAGTTAACAAGTAATTTTTTCTAAAAACTTTTCGACATGAAGTTCTTTTCTTATACATCAACACTATAAATATCTATACAAACCTTATGGACCCAGCATCACTTCCAGAAGAAGGCTCTGTGAGACAGAATGCTGCAAATTGCTTTCCAGTTGTTACTCGTGGCAAATATTTGGCTTTCTGTTCTGGTGTGCCAAACAATAGGATACCCTAAATTCAAACATTAAAGTTTAATAATCATAATTTTTACTCCACCTTCTAGTTATTCATGACCTTCCATTTTTAAGTAGACCTTTATAGGTGTCATATTTATGTGCAAAATATATTTTATGTTCAGAATAAACACTTCTGTAACAGCAGTGCATGCCCCATATTTTTTCTTAAAGTGATGTTTGAATATGCTACACTTTATTCCAGGGGGGTTGAATGAGCGATTGTGGGAGTGAAACTGCTGTGCATGTTTGTGTAGCAGAAAATGGAAAACAGGCTGTTATATATGTGAACATGGTACCACAAAATGTTCACATATATAAGAGTGCATATAAAAACCACATGTAACACACACTGGGAGACAGAATATACTTGTTTACAGCCATGGAAGTCAAAAACAAGTATTTCCCATAACTGACAAAATTACAGAATTACATGCATTTAAAAACATTTTATAGTAAACATGTTTACATATATAACAGCCTGTTTTCTGCTACATGAGCATACACTCTCACTTCACTCCAGCAGTTTCACTCCCACAATTGCTCATTCCAACTCCAGTGCATCATGGGTAATGTAACCTCTGGAATAAAGTGTAGTATATTCAAACATTACTGCTTTTTAAGCAATTATGACAAATAGCTGTAAACAATAAAACACAAATATATTTTGATTATCCTATGATCATTTTTTCCTTCAAGGACTCACAATAATAGCTTGAATCAGAACTTTTCCCTGGTTTCAAACTAGCCTATTATAAACAAATTACTCTGCCATCATGAGCCTCATCCAGCTCTTTGTATCTACAGTGAAATGTTACACGTGTTTTACAAGGGTCATCCAATAAGTAAGTTTAACTATTAAGGGAAAAATATTAAACTCACTTTATTTTTAAATAAAGTCAATAATGTTCATCCTATGCCACCATTTCACATAATCAACATCTTTATTCCAAGCATTTTCATTCATGTGTTCGTGTTTATGCAGTCAACTGTCTATTGTAATTTTCACTTCATCATTTTCAAAATGCTGGCCTATGAGTTTGATGTGAAGATTAAACATCTCTCAAGGCAAGGTTAGGACAATAAGGTGAATGACAGAATATTTCCCATTAAAATTTCCTAAGCAAGTCCCAAGTTCTTTCAGATGAAAGTCATACAGTAGCAAAACATTGTCAGCCCAAAAGTTGCATTAAAGTATCTTTCAGCACTCATTGTAGTTAAGTAATGCATTAACAGCTCACATCCTTCCATGCCAACATCAGATAATGTCAATATCTGAAAAAGTTATCCAGTCTGCTTTTTGGATGTTCCATCTCTTCAGTCAACTAACTTTTAAATTGGATGGTTTCAGTTGTGGTGATTCTATGGTCACTACCTGTCTTCTAATGGTGTGATTTGCAATATCTGAAGAAACAATTACCATATCAGAATATGTTCAGTCCCCTGTACAGTAAATAAAATTGACTACATTTGTTTCCAAAAATTCTTCATTTTTTTCCTACTGCATTGGAGGAATTGTACTCCCACTATTTTGAACGTCCATTCAGGTCTCCTATAATTATGGTATTTTGTTTAACTTCTATTAAGTCAAGATTTAGTTGGTGGTTATTTGGGGGACTGTGTATACAAAGATTGTATATTTTGCATTCTGTAACAATACTTCTGATCAAGTGATATCAGCAGCACAATCTGTGGAGTTCATGGTTTTCAGTATAGTTGTTTTACTTATAAGGGATTTTTTGACTCCTACTAGTATGCCACTTGTTGATGTTTATGTAGACAATATATGTTGTAGTTTTTAAAATTATAAATTTTTTCATTATCAATATTAATTCAAGAATTACAAAGATATCTACATTATATTTATGTAATAATATTTCAATTTGTGATTTTTACTGAGTGACAGACCACCAGCATTTCAGAGTAATATTGAAAAGTGCTGTTGTGTATTAGAGCTCTTATATCTTGGAAAGCTTGCCATGACTTAATGCGCTTTTTTTAGCCATGAGGAGGTGGTAATATTGGGTACCCTCTGCCAGAAACAATTTTTTGCGATAGAATTGGTGTTCTCTGTTGGAATTCATGCAAATAAGTTCACCATCAACGGAAGTAGGTATATGAAGTCATAAAGGAGAAATGCATGGAAAACTGACAGCAGGCAAGATAATGCACCTTGCAACATATTATTATCAAGGATTGTGAGCACTTGGAGCTTAACCTACAACCTATAATCCAGGCCTCCTCTGTGATTATATTCTCTTTGAAACCTGAAGAAATTTCCTCATGATGGTGATGTTTGAAGATGATGTCATGCAGGACAGGGTAATGGGCTGGTTGGAGGACCCAGACATATCCTTAAATTCCAAAAGCATTGCGAGATTACACTGAGGTAAGGAGTATCACCATCAGGTTGATAACTTACTTTGAATCTCATGTATATTTCATTGAACTGATACAATTAAGCATAATACTAAATGATTGAATTATTATATAACAAATTATTTATGAGAAAGTCACTCAAATTTCACTAGTTTTGTTCCACTTACTTGGACATGTTTCAAAGGCAAATTTTCTTCATCGTCAGCACGGTTCCACTGTCAGCTTTCCAGTGTGGTATTAAGATGTTGCTATTTGGATTTTATAAGCTTTTTGAAGAAGTTACTGTTGTTTGGAAGATCAAAATTAACTAAATTTTCTTTGGTTTTGATCAAGAATATATTTTTCCACTCCAATAATTCTATGGGATTTTGAAGAGTTTTTAAGAGTTTTGGTTCATTGTTTTTTTGACAGAAATGGTATGCAACTGCTGATTTTTCAATATGTTTATAATTTACACTTCTGTGTTCCTTAAACCGTATGGTAATGTTCCTTTTTGTTTTACCTATATATTTATTATTGCAGTCTTTGCAACTGATTTCATAAATGCCTGATTGTTTTCCTGGTGGGATTTTGTACTTTGTGTTGGTTTTTAGGAGGTTTTTCAAACTGCTTTTATTCACTGGATCCAAAATAATGTTGGCATCTTTAAAAATCTTTTGAAATTATTGGGTGTACAAATGGATGGAATGTAAATTTTGTATATATCTGCTCTCCTTTGTAACCTTTCAATGTAGTGATTTCTTTTATTTGTTTTTTGAATTTTTCTCTTTTTCTTGACCAGATCTGTTGTGTAGCCATTATTTTTCTGTACTATATCCATGATTTTTTGGTACTCCAATTTGAATTCTGTCTCACTTATTGGTAGGTTTGTTAATCTGAATGTGAGGCTATTAATTATAGCAAATTTATTTGGACTGTGGCTGTTGCTTTTTATATAATATTTATGTGGGTATTCTTCCTGAATATGCCAAATTCCAGTATGTTATCATTTTTTATAATTTTTATATCCAGGAAAGGCAGAACCTTGTTGTTCTCCATTTCCATTGTGAATTTTATGTTGCTGTCTTGAAGGTTTAGTAGTTTTATTGCGTCATCTTTCCATTTTTCATCTACTATTGCAAAGACATCAACATAATGATACTAACATTTGTATATATGTGGGAAAGCCTCTACTAATTTGTTTCCAAGAAACTCATGTATATGTTTGCTAAGAATGGTGAAAGCGGATTATCCATTGCTAAACCTTTCTTTTGTGTATATATCTTGCCTCTGAATATGAAGCAGGTTTGATTGATACAAACAAAAAGGAACATTACCATATGGTTTAAGGAACACATGAGAAGTGTAAAATATAAACATACAGAAAAATCAGCAGTAGCATATCCTTTCTGGCAAAAAAAAACTATGAGTTCCGAAATGAGCCATAACTTTTAAAAGTTCTTGAAAGACCATAGAATTATCGGTGTGGGAAAATACATACTTGAACGAAAACAAAGAAAATTTAGTTAATTTAGATCTTCCAAAAAACAGCAACCTCATCAAAAAGTTTATAAAATCCAAAGAGGGACATCTTAATACCACACTGGAAAGCTGACAGTGGAACTGTGTGACGAAGGAAAGTAAGTGGAACAAAATTAGTGAAATTTGAGTGACTTCCTCATATATAATTTGTTATATGATATTATATTTCACTGTGAAAATCCTGAACTATTCATATTTAGATTGAATTATTGTTTTAAAATATCAAAGTGTTATAGTTCAGAAAACTTAGCCCCAAAAACTTTTTTAAAAATAAATTTAAAAAATATAATGCAAATTAAGATACATTAGTAATCATCAAGGTATGCATTTAATTTTTTCAAACCATAGTTCAAATTACTTTAGTTGGCTTCTCTTCTTAAAAGTAATTTGCTAAATGAGATTAATAGTTTTGTTACAGCCATTACTTGTTCTCTCTAACAAGAAAGACAGCTTATCTTTTTTTTTTTTTTTTTTTGGCAGACATCCATAATCACCTATTTCTCTAATGTCTGTCCTTGACCATTTCACAATGTAGAGAACACATTAAACTTATAACATGCACTGATATTGTGTGTGTGTGTATATATATATTGTGCTTCTTTTGGATAAACTATTAGCAAGATAATTGGTGCTATTGCTTTAGAACTTTTATGATGTTCCAAATGCCATACAGTGATGTAACAATAGTGAAATTCACATTATGCAATTTGAACTCCATTGCCAACATTTTAAATGGCAAGATGGTTTCATAAGCTACAAATACTCAGTTCAGTTGTTCTGTTACACATTTAAACTTGATAACTAAAGATCAATTTTTAAAAGGAAATATACATATTAATCAAAAAAGGACAAAATAAGAGAAAATTACTGAAAAAAAAAATTATTGGAGTTTTATGGAAATTAAAAATAACACATTATCAATTCCTTTTTTAGTTTACTGCATTCAGAAAGAGTCAGAAATAATTACATTCAGTGTGAAGCTCAGATTTTCTCTTTAAATTTACAATATTTACTCAAAGTCAGTTCTCATTTTAAATGGCCCTAACTTTGGTAAATTTTTAGATTATGAAAAAATAAAAAACCTAATTTGTTAATAAAGAAATGAGACTTTATTAAAACAAAAATATTATAAAATAAACAAGAAAGCTAAACATGACCAACACCATGTTATTCAAAAAGAAACATTCTTTTTTGCTATAAACAGCACATTCCTAGGACAATGACATCTGAGATTGATTGTTTTAGTTCCTCACAAGTAGTAGGTGCAGTAAAAAAGAGGTAACACCATAACCAACAGTCAGCCAGATCTACATCTGAGAGGCATTGGAGGCCAACTGTTTGAAAAATGCCTTTTTTATTACATGATCATTAATTGCATTCCTTTGTAATGTGTACATCTTATTCATCTTGCATAAAAACTATGTTTTCAGTATCATGACTTTATAAAGTGATGTTACAATCTTATTCATTGCCTGTTTTTACTTGTACATTTTCCATTTTTTCATAGGAATAAGGTCCTACTGTAACCTTTATATCATGTTTAGCAATTGTGTTCATGTTCATGTCCATATCCTGTAATTGTAGGTGTTAACACCTCTATGCAAATGGGGGAAGCAAATGAAAAAAAACATTAGAAGAGATTTTTCCAATTTTTTGCTTATATTTTTAAATTGAATTTTGAAATGTGTTTACCATTCAAATACAACTACAAAATAATTAACATAGAACTTTTTATCCCTAAATCAATACTTGTATTTTAACAATAATAACTGATCAGTAGTTTTCTACTGGAATAACCCTAAAGCTTTGTCTTGGTTCTTCTATAATCCACACCTATTTCCATATAACAAAAAATCACAATACCATAAAACAGGACCGACATAGAGAGTTAGTGTGAATGTGTTTAATACATTCTTGTAGGATAGGTTAATTCTAGATTATTATTTGCTGTTTTTAATAGTTTTGCTTCTCCATTTCAGATTTTTAGACCAAAAATGTGCAGCCATTGCAGATTTTTCTGTTTCTAAAGTGCTTTTTGTTCCTATGTTCAAATTTCATCTTGTCCAACCTATATAAATGTGGTTACATTGTTGAAATTCATTTTATATATACCTAATCTGTCCTTGTTTAACTTTTATCTTTATAATAATTCATTTAGGCAGAATTTTTTCTGCGGTAACAAGATAATAGTTTGTTTTTCTAAGTTTATTATATGGTAAGTGTATAATAAATAGAAAACACATTGAAGATGCAGTCAAATTATTAAATTTACTACCAAATAAATAAATCATTTAATTTCACTGTAGAAGTTCAGACATCGGATCACTTACCTTTTCAAGACTTAAAAATAATTAGAAATGGATTAGAATTACAGTTTGAAATATTCAGAAAAGTGGTACGTATACTAAATTACATAAAAGGGGACAGTTTCAACCCTAGACTACACTAACATGCAGTATTTCACAGCCTAGAAACAGATTAATTAACTTACCATTCAGCAAAGAATAGTGCCAAAAATAACAGGAGTAAATTATGAAGATTGCAATAAACAACAATTTCAAGAAGGATTTTATAGAAAAATTAAAAAAATACCAAAGACACAACTTAGAAAGATATTTTCAAGGAACAAAACTTTATCTTGGCTTTGCAGAGCAAATTCAGTCTAAATAAATTATTAAAAACCACAGAAAAAGATGTCGAAAAACTGTGAAATATACAGAGAGGCCAACTATTAAAAACACAAATAATAATATAGAAGTAACTTTCTGGGAAAAATCTTAATATATAAAAACTAACATCAGGCAATGAATTTTAAAATACCACCAGAATATGACCTCATCAAGGAGTTTGTTGCAAACCATAAGAGGGAGAAAAATTCACAAAACAATAGTTGGAGAAAGTAGCTGAGAATGGATGCAATGGTATTCAAAACATGTCGAAACATTAACAGGCTATTGAATTTCTAGTGTTAAAAATATCCAACCAAATATTAGAACCTCTACTTAATTTGAAATATGCTCATCTGTCCACAAGATTTTGTCCAGCCTTTCACATTATTCTGAATTTTTGTTAACATTGTAAGTATAATGCTGTACCTTGTTCTTTGAGCTCAAGTTTTATAATTAAAACAGTTAAAATTTTCTGAGCTGTTTTGCCATGGTCCATGATTCAATATGCTACCATTGCTTTCACCAACTTCTGCGGTTGGTATCATCAGTGAACAATGAAAAACAACAGAATATTTAAATGTGGCTGCTGTTAGTTATTGTACAGACAATATGATTTAAATGCCTTGCTGGTCAAGTCAATTTTCATGCAGATTTCAAATCTTGTATGCTTTGTATTACAAATTATTATTGAGGAAATCACTCAAATTTCACTAATTTTGTTCCACTTACTTGGACATGTTTTAAAGGCTTTGAACAAAATTTGTGAAATTTGAGTGATTTCCTCAATAATGCTTTGTTATATTATAGTATATTTCATCATGAAAATTCCTGCTATTCAAAACTACTTGCATGCTTTGATTTGTTTACTATGAGTGGTTAATTTACTTATCTTTGCAGCACTTTAAATGCAATTCTTTTTCTCATGAACATTATATATATTAGAAAATAAATCAAGGCAAACAAGTAAAATGTGTATGTAACTGACTTGACCAGTAAAGTGTTCAAATCATATTGTTTGTACAATCTCTAACAGCTACCACATTTAAGTCGTCAGTTCTGTTTATCATCTACTGATGATGGTGAACTATGATAGCATATTAAATCGTGGACCACAGAAGATTTTAAATATTTTAATTATGGCACTGGTCTAGAAAGTGTATGGTGTATTATAAAGTTTTATAAGGATAGAGCTGTCTTCTCAGAATTCGTCACACTATTGAATAACTCATCTCCAAATGCTTTGCAACTTGATTAATACTACAAACCCTATATGCAGATATATTCTTAATTAGCTGGTGAATATATAAGTTGCTTCACTGTATTAATTCAGATACAAAGTTGGTCTTTAATTTAATTATATGCAGAATTTTTAGAAACTTCCTACACTTCTTGTAAAAAGTAGAGCCGCATTCACTTTTTTCTATTAATTTTGGAATATTATTAATAAATTCTCTCTCTATGTTTTATATATTCAGCCACTCATGTATAAATGTTAATTTTATTATAATTCTAAGCTTGAATGAATGAAATTATTGCTGCTAGTGGGAGTTATTCCCTAATGACAAAAAATAAAAACAAAATAAACCATCATATACTCAAAATATGTACTGCAAAAAAATGAAGAGTTAATACCAAATATTGTAACATCCTTAAAAACTAAAGCACTAATTTATTTACATTCTTTTTCTAACTACTTAAGGATGCGCCTGAAAGAACCCCTGCTGGCAAAATATTTCACTCCTCTGTCAATAAAGGAAAATTTTCCAACATCAGTTCTTCTTTTTCAATTCCTAATTTCAAAGTTGCAGTCATTTCTTCCAAAGTATATGGAATTTTCTACCCTCTATAAATGTCCACCCATGTCAAAATCTTCATGTGCTCTATAGGTATGAATCAGGAAATTGAAATCAAATGTCTTGTACTGATCCCCCAATTGTGTTAAGATTGCTCTCCAAATTAATATAATGGCACTTTGTGTTTTCACTTTTAGTTCTCTTAAGAGAAGTTCAGTTTCACCTATAGCAAAATGGCCTAGGCAATGTTACAGGAGGTCTTTACAGAGTTTGAGCTTCCCTGTAGGACAGCTTGAAGACAGTTTAAAGATGGAAGTCAATCAATTTCATAGGAAGATGAACTTGGTACTCCAGGTAGTACTCTAACAAAAGAAAACATTAGCAGGGCTGCTGTCATTCTGAGAGAGGATGATCAAATATCATTATGAACACTTTCACAAAGTCTGAAAATTTTCACTAGTGACACCCACATGTTGGTAACTGAAAAGTTGCACATAAGGCATGTTTGTTCACGATGGATTCCAATAGTGTTGATTCTCATACAAAAGTGAAGATGTGTTACAGGGAGATGCAGAGTATCTTTCAAAGATAATCACTGCTGTTGAAACCTGGATAAATCATTTTGATCCTGAGAGTAAATAGCGAAGCTCTGTGTGAAAATCTCCATCATCACCAACACCAAAAAAAACAGAAGTAGCTGCATCTGTTGGGAAAGTTTTCCGATATTCAAGGAATGGTTTACCAGCTTATTGTACCTACACACACACACAAATCTAACTGGATAATACACAGAGATGTCCTCAAAACTCTGCTAGTCCATATCACACACAAAAGGACACATTCTTGTGCAACAAACTGGATGCTCTACATAGTAATGCATAACCTCACAATGCAAATGTTGCTGAATATCTCACAAAAATCAATGTGAAGTGTGTCTCTCACACACCCCCCCCCCCATAGTCCAGATTTAGACCCGTGTTATTTTCTCCTTTTCCCCAAATTGAAGTAATGCCTTTAAGGAAGAATTTACTATCATTAGAAGTAGTTGTGAAGGCTGCAGAGGTGATACTGAAGGACCTCTCAAAAAATGATTTCCAGTATGTCTTTGGAGATTGGTAAAAATGCTGGGACATGTGCACTGCATCCGATGGGAATTAAGTTCAGAAAGATCATCAAAATTATCAGGATGAGTAAAGGTGTGTTGTCAAAAAATTATGATCATTCTTTACTGAACAGCATATTAATGTTACTAAACAGAAAGCTTTGCAGATTCCATAAAGACATATGTAATTATTAAGAAACACTAATTATGTACTAATAAAGATAGTTACAAGAGTTTTACCTTGAAGCCAATGGACTGATGCGCTCCAAGAGTGATGCCTACACCAAGATCATGAGCTCCCACGATCTCCACCAGTCTGGCATACTGTGTGTTGGTCAGACCTAGACCACCAAGATCCTGTGGCACCTGTAGTCCAAATGCTCCCAGTTCCCACAGCCCCTCTAGTGCCTTTTCATCTACCTTTTCCATAGCATCATTTTTTGCTGGGTCGTTCACCTCCTTAAAGGAAAATAAGACATTTATTACCTCTTGTTACAGCATCAATTAAACATTAATCAGCTTTCTGTGATAACAGAATAAATAAATTAAAATAACATTAAAACCTGATCCTTTAAGTTTAAAACCCAAGATAATTTTATTATGCTTATTGAGTACATAGTAATGTCTCCATGAACAATACTTGTGATTGTATGCAAATATTTTAATAAATGAAAAGCAGAAATAATTCTTAGAACGTGCTCTTTAAGTATCTGCATTCTTGCTAAACACATTTCCTCCTTGCCTGAACTTCATGATTTTCATTTCTCCTGTATTTATTGGTCCATTATTTTTATTTCATCTCATCATCTGGCAGCCCAATAAAATATGGACAAGTTTTTTCATTACTGTTGGTTGCAATCAAGTCTTGAACATACAAGAAGGAGATCTTCCTTCATCACAGTCTTGCATAAGTATCTTTAGTGCACATTTGATGTGTGTTAATGGAGCTATAATACATAATTCTGCTTCTTTTTTTGCTAGACTGTCTGCCTTAGTTACTTTATTTAATTTAAGGATGCTCTTTAATGTCTTTGGTCATTAGCACCCCATTCAATTTTGCTTAGAGGGCTCTTTTTTCATAGTTAAGGTTCTTTTATATGCCATAAATCTACAACACAGGACCCACAGCTTTACTTCCCTTCCAAAGGAAGCCATACTTAGGATTTTTATACCTGGGATATAACCCTTTGGGTCTACGAAGCAAGTATGGTTACCACCAGACCACTACGGCCCATTGCCTGCCCTTTTATAACCTTCAAGCCCAATGTGTGAAAATACCCCCTATTGTTTTATTCATAGAATTAGTATTTAACACCATTTTAACAGCTCGTTATACATTCCAGAAACAAGTCAATCCCTGCCTTGTCTCCAAGAAGATTATGGCAACCACACAATGAATATGCCCACTGCAGTCGTTTTGACTAAACGTATTGGAAGATGAAGAAGAATCCCAATAGGTCACAGCCTTACAGTTCGGAAGACTCCGTTCACCTTTTTCTTTTTTTTTTAAATTGGAGTCTTGGTAGTAGAGTTGGTCTTGCAATAGCCCATACGACAGATCCACTCGATCCTGGTTTGAGAGAAACATTCCTAATTTTATTGTTGCTCATGAATGACTCTCTAATAGCCCTGACCTCAACCTTTGACTACTTGCTGCTGGTAGTGCTTGAGGATGTTGTTTATAAGAAAAGTCACCCTAATATTTAATCTCTCAAGCCTTCCTTGGAGGCAGCAATGGCTGATTTTCCCAATGCAGGTAAGGTGTACGTTGCTGATATGCATGGCCTAATGGGCTTAGGTCCTATATTAAAGAAAAAGGAGTCATTTTGGAAAATAAAATTCACACTATGTTCAGAATACATGTCAGTGCTAAGTATCATAATCAATTTTTACAAACAACAAAGTAAATTGTAACTATTATAAATAAATTGGTAATTGAACTTATGGCCAGGCTATGTATATTAATAGGAGATTTATTATTGTCCCTCATACCATAAATATTGGTTATTTTATTTCATTGCATACTCTAATATGTAAAACAATTGATTTCATTTATTTTTTGATTACAATAGTGAACTTCAGTTGAACTTTAGCCTGGCTGATGATGGGAACGAAATGTTCTCAAAACCAGTTCCATAAATTTATAAAAAGTAGGTGAAGCTTTAAGAGTGTGTAGTTCAACTGAATCATACAATGATATCAATTAATATGATTGGCTTCACTGTGCAAGTTCCAATTTACATTTAAAAACAATAGTGATTATTAACTAATCCATGTACCAATGATAATCTTAGACTCACAACAAAATTAATTACAATATTTATTTAACACAGTAATAAGCAATACAGTACTAACCAATAGTTAGAAAAAATCATGCATATAAGTAATAGAATGCTTAGATTACAATTTAAAATACATAGAAAAAACTAAGAGAAATTTGGAAATCAGGAATAAGAATATTTTAGAAGTCATGAAATTAAGCAATAAGCTAATAAAACTATCCACAAGGGGGGAAAATGTCATTCTAAAATATAAGATATATTATTGAACTTTGAAATCCACCTTTGGATGAATTCCGTAAATTCCTATTTCAACCAACAGATATTGGCAGAGTAGCAGCTCAGATTCAGTCACAACATACCAAACAACCTAAAACTTATCAAGCAGTCAATCAACAGCTAAAGATTGTTTTTTATAGTGTTTAACACCCGTTTTTACTACTGAGGCATCATAGACATTGGACACTAATGCTACACGGGATGAAATGATATATTGGAAAAATATTTTTTAAAGGAAGAAAGCGTTCCAGGTCTAAGTTTGGGTACCTCTATTGTATTTGCAATTTATGATGACTGAGGAAAACCCCAGTTAGGAAGGATGGTCCTGGTATGAACCGAACCCCAGACATCCCAATCATGAGTCCACACTTTAATGACCTTGGCCACCTACAGCAGTGTTATAAATAATGGAGTGGTAATATAACCTATTAAATAAGTTCACACTAATGCCATTTACAGAGCCATTGAAGTGGTTAATGAATTTGATTATTTGGGGGTGAGCTTGTCAAGTAATGGAGGGTGGGAACCACAAGGGAAGAATGTTATTGTTAAACGTAAAATAGCCATGATAGCAATTAGAATATGTTTGAAGAAAATTCCAAATATGTCAATAAATTGGTTGGAAAAATTGTATGAAATGGTAGTGGAATTAAAAATGTTAAATGTAGTAGAAATATGGAGAACTTCTAAGAGATAGTTGAAAATAGATTTAATTCATTGGTTATTTTGTACAGAGGTGTTGGAATTGCCTAAAATTTTACCAAAAGGACTAGCCTTAGCAGACTTAGGCTGGGCAGGGAAAAGGGTTTTGAGGGTAAAGGGAATTTTAAAATATTGGTACAGGATAGGGGACCACTTGATTAGTATTTAATGCCCTTTTTACTACTGAGGCACCACAGGCGGATAGGGGACCACAATGTTTTAAAAGAGTGTATGAAATATCAAAGGGAAGTAATGAGAGGTAATGGGTGGATGGAAGAAGTGGGAGAAATATTGCAAGAATGTTGAAGGAAAGTGCAAGAAATTGGGATGGGAGAGCTTGGGAATTTAAAGATAAAAGCAGACAAGAGTTTTGTAAGGAAGTAAGGCAAAGAAATGAAGATATAGACAGGCAAGAGATTTGGGCTAATTTTAGAGATAAGTTCTTTGAAACTGTACAGAATAATTATAAATGAGTAGGGGAAAGAGAAACATGTGGATTTTTGTGATAAATTTGGGAGGAAAGGACCAGCCTGGAAGTAAGCAGGAGCATTATTTTTAAAGGGTTTCAGAGGAGAAAATGGGGAAGGGTGTGTTATGTGTAGACAGCCTGAAGGAATATTTCATTGTTTATTAGAGTGTGAAGGGGTAAAGAGATGGAGGGAGAATGTATTGGAAGCAAAATGGAATAAATTACAGAAAGAAAGTATAACATGTAGAATGTTGACTGATAAGGCGACAAAGAGAAACAAAATGATCGGGGAATACTTAAGAAAATTAGGGAGAAATGGATTAGGATAGTTAAGAAGGATGAGATTATTAAGGTATGATTGATAAAAGTATAAGTAGGGCAGTATATGAAGTGAAGGATTTCATTATGCAAATAACCCGGATGTTGTTTATAATGAAGGCTCATACAGAATGATGTTAGATTTATAATATAAATTAGGTTAAATATGTTACTTTGTTAAATATTCATAAATGTTTACTATAAAATTGGTAAATAAGGGGATTTATTTGCTTTTGTTGTATATATTTATGAATATTGTAGCTGACCCCGAGTCTTTAGGAAATTCCAGTGAATAATCATTGATGAGCCGAAGACCAAGGTATAGTAGTTAGTGAATTGAAAATTGTTAACTATTTATGTAGATATTATTGTTAAATATTCAATTCAATTCAACTCCACTTATATATACAACATCAGGACATGCTTTGATGAAAATACTTCCATCATCAATTGTTGATGAACATAGTTAATAAATTCTATAATCTATATCATTTACTCTATTTCAGGGATTCCCAACCAGTGTGTTGCCAACCCTTAGGGTGCCATGAGATCAGCCAGGGATGCCACAAGATTGGCCAGGGGTGCTGCGAGATAACTTGGAAATAAAAAAAGAATATAGCAGGAGCTACTTAAAACATACGTTGAAATCACAATGTATCAATTACTGGTATTGGTCATGATGAAGAGAAAGACAAACCATTAGTTGGATTAAGTTTCATTTCAGGTGTCCAACTCGTGGATTAATTATATGAGATGGGCTCTTAAATTCAACATTTTATTTTACTGTTAGGCCAGATATCAAAACATTTGTGTCCTCAGCATCGATCACAAATCTCACATTAATAAGACAAAATTTGTTTTAATGATTTACAACTAAATTGTAGTCCTATTATTTTGAAATTGTATTTGTTTCATTTAATAATTCATATCAGTATGTATTGAATATTTGTATACTATATTCTATCCAATGAGGCCATAAACTGTATTTAGGTTATTATTAAAAGAAACTATATTCTTATGTAATTATGGAGTGTTATTTGAACATAATTTAACACATTATACATCACAGTATAATGAAACATTTTAAATAATTTAACATGTTCCTAATTTAAAAAATTTATAAGGGCTGCCCCCAGATTCTCATGCACAAGGTGCTGCAAACATAAATATGTTGGGAATCACTGCTCTATTTGTTTTTGCATTCTTGATGTAAATTATGGCCTGTATTGCAGCTTGAGAGTGAATTAGTCGGAATCCTTTTTGAAAATTATAGTATTTGTTGGACAGCACTATAGATGGCTTCTATCTGCCCATCAAAGTTGGTCTTGTTTCTTCCCGCTGATTTGTAGTGGGAAAATAGTATACAGTGTACCCCTGACCCAGCTAATTTTGTCTTAGCCATGTGAGATGCATCTGTATAGGATAAAATACGAGGATTTGTGAACACAGGCTGCTAGATGGGCTCAATGCATATGCCCCCAAGGATAAAGGTGGCCAGGAATCCAAGGAGGTGATGCAAGAGAGCTTACATCAGTGGTCCTCACAAGAGCTCATTCTCAGTCCTCTTGGTAGCACACTAGGAGTCCCATGCAGACACTAGGACAGAAACTATTCCAGAAAGCAGGATACTGCCCACCACACCTAACCTTTTTTAAGTGAGACTATGGAATGAAGTAAAAGAAGACAATAATATTATCTGTGAAGTAAACACCGCAAGGTCTTCTCTTCCATTTCACTGGCGACAATTACCATACATTAATGGCATTAATAAGTTGAATATTACTTGTTAAATTCTACATTCTACATAATGAGACCTTCCAGTAATATTGTAAATTTTCATTGTGACTGGCACAGAGTTCCAGAGATGAGCAACGACAACTGTGAGGGATGAAGAGGTTTTGTGTAAGGGTGTAGAGAGAATGAAATTGTTATTTGATCAGATATTTAAATTGTAGAAGATAAGTAGTGAAACTAGATCAAAAGATAGTACGGATGTAAGTGCATAGAATTTGAAGCAGAAAGTGATACAATCCGATTTACATAGGTCACATACGTAGCAAATGCAGGAAATGTGAAAATGCTGTAGTCTTTGTCCAAGATTGGTTAAAATGGTGTATGTAAATTGAGTTTTACAGCACTTAGCACTGGCACAGAAGGACAAAAGTGTAGAAGTCTGTTGCTGGCTACTGGAAATGTATAATAAAACTGATGAGTTATGATATCACTACCATACACCAGAGAAGAAAGTCCAATCCATGCAAAGGAAACATCCTTGGAGTCCATGGCCTAAGAAACTTCATGCTGCTATCTGCAGGCAAGCAACCTACCACCATCTTTTGGGACACTTTAGGTATATTGCTAATGGACTGGCTTCCTCAAGGAATGACTGTCAACAGCAAGACCCTTACATGACTTAGATGCAGGACTTAGCAATGATGAAAGGGGTAATGATCGACAGAAGTGTTCCTCCATAATATGCAGTCACCCCACACTAGCAATACTATGATTACAAAATTTGCATTCAGGAGCTTATGGTTGTTCCACACCCACCTTATTCACAATATATATCTTGTTCCACCTGATTATGCATTATTCACAACATGAACTTACTGCAAGGTAAAATATTTCACAACAATGAGGTAATTCAGGCAGATGTCCATGAGTGGTAGCAGAGTACTTCTAAACAATGGCTTCATCATGCCATAATGAAATGACCAAGAATATGGCAATGGTGACTTTGGTAGAGAGAATATCGAGAAATCCCACATGCATTGAACCATGTTGCATAATAAATAAGATACAAAATCTATATTATAAATCATTTCCCTTCATATGATCTGAAAACAAAGGATAGGAGTACGATTATGGGGAAGAAAACAGTGGTAACATTCTTCTCCTTTAGGGGCATGAATTTTCCTTTAAGATCTAAGAACAGAGTGGTATATAACAGTTTCTCTCTTGAAAGTAATCCCCAATTGTGTGAATACTATCCTTGTGAAGCTTTAGGGTGTGCAGCGGTATTTAATATGAGGAGGTTAATTAAATGTGTAATAAATGGAGGGAAAGATTTTGAAAAAATGAAATTTGAATTGTTAGGTTTTGGATGTAATCTTAGGGGTAAATATTCCTTCCTCTCCAACGCTGGTTACCGCTGTCTTATAGTTTTGCCATGCCTGTTGAGGCTCTGCTGCTGGATATTTTTACAGTCCTGTGACCATAGGGGAAGGAGTCTTGTAGATTAATAATATCAGGGGAAGGAGTCTTGTAGATTAATAATATCTTGTTAGGGAAGATGGAACACAATTTATTGTTCTTACACTATTGTACATTAACTATTACACCAGGGCACTTAACTAATAAAGGTCATCCTTGCAAAACTAACTATCACTTTCCACTAATTTATCGGAACTGAGAAAGCCTTTCCACTGACCTTGCCCCTCTGAATACTCTTGCCACACTGCGGGCCTCAAAACTGCAAAACTAAGTAAAGATGGTCTGCGTGACTTTTTCATATAGCGGATGGCTTCTTCCCTTTCTTTTCATTTCTATAGTCACCAAATGTTTTATGGTACCTTGCTACAAAGGGTTACAGAAATTTCCAGGTCCGGTTTTATGACTAACGTAGCTTTCTGCATCTTGGCAAGAAACTAACATTTTAGACACAATATTCAACACTTGTACAGGAAAAAGAACAATATACAGGGCTATAACAAAGTTACATAAAATTATTTGTTACAATCAATCTAATTAAATGTGGGGGGGCAGCTATTAAATACTGCGTCAGGTGCCCAATAATTCCACCTGGGTAACACTAAGTGGTTTACAGTCATGGAAGTTTCCCAAGATGTAAGAAACATGGGCATCCACCAATAATACAGAAATAAACACTAAAAAGACAGTTTTCCAGCTTTTCAGTCTTCAACACATTACTGATGATTTGCAACTTTAAATCAATAACTAGATATCTTGTAATAACACTTCCCAATAAAACTTTCCTTCTCTGAACAATATAACTGAGAAAGTAAATAAGAAGAACAACATATTAAGAAGACTAGCAGCTATCAAAGAGGGAGGATCCACAGGTCTCCTTAATGACATACAAAAACTCATAATGTCCAATTTTCTCTAAGGAAGTTAGATAATATCCAGAATAATCAACCAACCTTAAATTAAATTAGATACAACACAACCTAGGTCCTTAAAGGATCCATAAAACAAAATCAATTACTGCAATGAAGAGCATAACTAACAATTTGCTAATTAAAACACAACTAGATAATAAAACTGGGACAGAAATTAAAAAGTAATCAACACAGGAATAAATGGTTTCATATTCTTGAAAGCATTCAATGATTAAAAACGCGATAGTCTTGCAAAAATTACATACAGAAAGAAGATTTAGACAAAAATTTTAAAAATAAGCACTAAATCTGCCATCATACCAACTGACCCTTATAATATATAGATATCTACTTGAAACTAAATCTGGATACAATGGTCTCCAAGAAGAACCACCTACCTGAAGTATTAAGATTGATATTACTGAACAACTATAATCAGACTGAGACATGGTGTAGAATATATGCAAACGAATTGCTTAAAATAGAGAAGCACACCTTGGATAATTCTGTGAAGAATTCTTGAAAATATATATCTTTTGGATAGTATGCTTTAGTACACTAAACAACTATTATCCGACTGATACATGGTGTAGAGTATATACAAATGGATCACTTAAAAACAGAAGCAGGGTTTGGAATATACTGTGAAGAATTCTCTCAATATACACCTTTGGGACAGTATGCTTAACAATTTTGATGGCAAAATAATGGCTATTAGAGATATAGAAAATCTATAGACCCAACATAAATAAAAAATTGTTATCTTAAGTTACTCTAAAGCAGCAGTATAAAGTATAATGAATTGCAGTTACCCACCAACCTGCACTATAAATTAAATAAGAGAACTATATCATACAATCCAGATCAGAAATAGTATTACAATGGATTCTGGACCATGTGGGATTAAAGGGGAATGAAACTGCTGATACTTTATTGTAATAAAAAAAAAGAGGGGGAGTCACCATAAAATTAAAACCAATTTATGAACGAGAAATTTCTTCTAAATTGAAATTCATAAAAAAAATTAATAACTGAACAAGGACGACAAAAACTTATAGGAAAACCATATAAAGATCTAAAGAATTTAAACATCTTTTATTGAAACCAATAAAAATGGAGTTCAGCACAATTCAGCTTAAATGTTGGGCATGATTGCCTGTTAGAATATTTCTTCAGGATGAAATTAATCAAGGACAGCCACTGCCCATTGTGTAAGGTTGTGAATACTACCCTAAACAAGGATCATCTACTGAAATGCAGTCAACTTAATAGCAACAAAAGTTAAAAATAGTTTTAAAATAATTTTGAATCTCTTTGTTGGGAAGCTATGGAAAAAATGATTATTATCAGCATCCCCAATGCCCATTAGCAACCAACAACAAATCAACTTTTTTTTGTAAGGAACTGACTGAGTAGGATGTGATTTTCAAGCCCAGAAGTATACAAAAAAGCTTAATACCAATGACCAGTGCTTATGCATTTCAAATTTTCATTAATATGAAGGCCATTCATGAAGTTAACTCCATTTTAATGACTAAGCACAGGCAACACCAGAAGTATTTAAATAAATTGATATGTTTTTAGTTAGGTGAAATATATTTAAATAGAATTTAATTAATTTAATATAGGTAAAATTAAGTTTGACATTTATTTTGATGTATTTATCTAAATTGACATGTTTTTAATTAGTAAAATGCATATAATTAAATTAGGTGAAGTGTATTTAATTAATTTAATATACGTAAAATTAAGTTTCATGTGTACTTAATTAGTTTGATGTATTTAACTGAGTTAGTGTGTGTAAAATTAAGTTGACATATTAATTAATTTGACATATTTATCTTGGTTGATGTGTGTTTAACTAGAATGAAATGTTTTTAATTAGGTTAAATATAGTTAATAAACATAATATATGTCAAATTAAGTTTGACATGTACCTAATTAGTTTGATGCATTTAACTAAATTAATATATGTAAAATTAAATTGACATGTATTTAATTAGTTTGACATATTTAACTAGGTTGATGTGTATTTACCTAGATTGATGTGTTTTTAGCTAGGTTAAATGTATTTAGTTAAGTTCATTTATGTAAAATTAAGTTGACATGCATTTAACCAGACTGATATATATCCAACTTGATTAGCTTGTTTATAATTAAGGAAACATATTTAATTAAGTTAACTGGCATATAAATATGTGTAAAATTAATTTAACATATATTTAAATTAGATTGATTTGTTTTTTTCTAGCTTGGCATGTATCTAGTTTCTTTTTAAAGTATTTTACTGTAAATAATCATTGTATTTTCATTATTCTTCACTGCCACTCTGGCAATTAGAGGTAGGTAAGTGAAAGGTGTGTGCTACATAAACATTTTCTACCCTCCTTGTTATATTCATGCCAATAAAAATAAAGTGCTATCAGATATTTGCTCATAGTTAAAAGTCCAGCAGACATACAAGATACATGTCTGAGAGGTCCTCATTCATATAGCAGCATTCCATATACACTCATATATGTGCAGATAATCAGTTCAAGCCTCCCTGGCACTTCAGCCTGTACTCGCCTTCTTCTGACCACCAGACTGTACAAAGCAATGTTGCTGGATTTTTAAATGTATTACTTATATTTTTAATGTTTATAAAAGCCAATGAACAAAATAAAAACTAAATACTTAAATTACTGTTTTTATTCTCAAAACACAGTATAGGGAGAGTACAAAGCACTTAAAATAAACAAAATATTCTGGTCGTTGTACTCTTAATACATCCTAGTGTCAGATATTGGAAACAAATAAATAAAGTGGCCTATTTTCATACTTTATCAAAATTCTGCATTTTGCACATAAATAAATTTCTATAAGCTGAGATAAATGCATGAAGGTCAAATACTTTTTTTTTTACAATGCATTAAAGTTAGGTGCTTTTCTCTGCAACATACTCGTGTACTAATACTAACCTCAAAAAACTTAGAAGTGGCATCAACAAGCATATGGAGGGTATCTTTCTGCTCAGCCGTTAGGATATCTGGGTAAGGAAACACTTGGCTTATTTCCACTACACCACGGAAGAGATTCATCGTAAATGAATTTGACTCCTTTGGACCACTTGATGCTTTCTCTGCTTCGTTTGCCTTCCTTGCGGCTTGGGGGGCAGCTGATGCAAGACATCTAGAAGCAAGTCACAAACTGATACAATCCCTAAATACATTTTTGAAAGTCAGATGCTTATTAATTTGTTACCATTCAAGTAATTTGCGTCCCCCTATCAAACGCACGCATATACAGTATTTGGAACATTATATTATAAAGATATGAAAATGCAATTCAAACAGATACTTAAAATATAATTATTTTCCTCCTTTCACATAATTAATTATTTGAAAATACATATAATAATAAAAGTAACTGAGTTTTTTTTTTTTTTTTTTTGTTTTTCCCCAGCATTGTCTTTAAATCGTTTCATTCATAGTGTTTTCACATCAAAGTTGATCATAAGAACCCATAAATTTTGCGAAATCAAGAAAAAGTTCGAGAGAGTAATGCCTAATTAACTATACTGTAGCACTAGCAGCATGAATTGGCATTTTTATTACTGCATTGCTTACCTTGAACATATTTCTGGGCACTGAATGAACTTTTGTCTCACATATAGCACACGCCCCAATCGCAGCATTCTGTTGATCTATACGAAACAATCTACTACAATTGATACAATCAAATGAACTTCATTCGCAATTACTAGTCTAACTTTTGGCCTTTATTTTTAGAGGAATGACGTTTCGTAATAACAGCTGACAAATGCTGACCTTAAAACAGTTGCCAAATGACGTGTTTGAGCATAATGTTGTTGGTATTACCGCACGAGCTGTTTGACCTATAAGAAATTATATGTTGTAGTGTTGTTAGCAATGATCATGTATAATATATATCTGCTCCATCCCGCAAAAGTATCGTTTAATACATTCCAGTTGTAATTAATAGCTAAATATTTCAACAGCAGTATAAATAGAAAAATATATTAGAAAATGAATGAATATACCAATTGGCGTGCGTAGTAATCTGTGGCATAGAGGCATTAACAGATTTTTTTCTTCTCAAGTGAAGATGCCTTGATAGATTATGATTTTTCTCATGCTTAATAAATTAATATAATAATAATAATAATGAGAAAAACTCATTTTAATATAATAATTATGGAATTTGTAATGAATTATGGCCGCATGCTTATGCTGAACGTGGTAAGACGCGTACTGAATGTAACGAAAGGCGCTTTTAGGATTGATTGTTTTATTTACAGACGCTCTTTTAACATCTCAGGTCATCAGCGTCCCATTCAATTCAGGGCGTGAAACGGCCGACAAATTTTGCTTAGAGATCTCTCTTTCAGGCTTGAGGTTCTTTTTCGTGCCGTAAATGTACGACACGGGACCACGGCTTTACTTCCGTTCGAAGGAAGCCATACTTAGAATTTTTACGCCCGAAAAAAATCCATAGCTCCTGACCGGGTTCGAACCCGCGATCTTGGGTTTAGGAGGCAAGTACGGAACCATTACACCACCAGGACCGACACGCGCTTTTAGGCAATTGCTGTTCTTTACGGTTTCACTTTTATTTTCATTTATTTATTTCGAACATAGTGCTAAGTTCAATCTGTGAAGAAACAGAAACCAAGGTATATTTATGCAGTTTCCAGCTAATACACCCTCATTAGATCACGTGTATAAGCTTATGTGCACAGGTTACTACTTGTGTACCAATATGAGTGTCATAGAACACTCGGAACGCTCTATTGCTTTGGGATAAGTCAAAATACAATGCAATGTGTGATTTTCTGGGAAGGAAAAAAAAAAACTATTCTTAATTGCTTACACTCGTATTTACAGGTATTACAATGCATTCAGTTCTTGCTGCATGCAAGAAGAACTGTAGATTTACGTATCCAAAAGTAACCTCATGCGCAATCTGGACATGAACCTATGTCCTTTGGATTGAATAACCGCATTTGCGTGAAATATATAGTTGACCGCTTTTATTATCCAGATATATTACAAGTCCATTACATATTTATACTTTCTACAATGATTCTACAGCACTTCTACAATAACAAAACAAAAATTAATCCAGTTAAAGCCATTCATTTTTATATTGCTTTATATTTTCTGGTGGCATATACAATATTCGTTATTCAACATTAACAGTTTATCAGCAACCATTGTCTCAAACCCACATCTGTAATAATCACAATGGATCTTCTGTTATGTGATGTCAAACCCAGCAGATTTTAGGGAAATGTCTTTGTAATTCATTATCCCTCTGGTGTTGTTCTTTCACCTTTCTTGAATGTCATCTGCAAGGTTTTGTTCATATTTAGTAAAATTCTCAGTAAAATTATATTTTTTCATCTCCATTATAAAAATACCTTCATGTAACCGCAAGGTAATGTCTGTCAATGAAGGAGAGATTTGTTTTAATATACTGGTAAAAATAATCTGCCATTATATGCAATCTTTTGAAATTTATGAAAGATTGATGGGTGGTATGTGAATTTATTGTATATTTTATTTTCTTCTTTGATAGGGGTTAGTGTAGTGGTGACTCTAATTTTCTTTTTATTCTTTGCTCTATTTTCTTGTGTACAATCTCTTGTTTGAAGCCATTTTCTATAGCTATATCCACTATATTATTCATTTCACATTCATATTCCTCCTTGTTCATAGGAACATTAACCAGTCTGTATACAAGACTATTTAAAACTGCATGCTTGTGAGGAACTGGATTAAAACTATTATATTTAATGTAATTATCTGTGTGTGTAGATTTCCTGTATATGTATGAACTTACAGCTAGGGAAAACATTTATATTTGGAAGAAACAAGCAGAAAGTTTTTATTTTGAAATCCTGCCAAGTGATGTGCTAATACAGAGGTTCATCAACCCTCCACCAGAGACGAATCAATCCACCACAAAGAGCAAGGCCGACAGTCGACCAAGAACTGACGATAGGAGTGATGGCTCCAGAAACTAGTCTTCCTTTTTATTAAAATTTTAGTGATGTATATGTTACAATTTGGATTCAACTTTTTTAAATGTTAATATTTGACATCAGTGTTACAAAAGTTTACTATATTTTATTTAATATATATTCCTTCCCTTCCTACTCTTCCTGATTACCATACTTAACCTCCTTGGTGAACTTTTTGGTAACCCCAGAGCCTCTACAAAACATTATTTGCACTACATCAACCTTTGTTCACCTATTTGACACTCCCCAAATTCTCAATGAATTTTTTTTTTTTTAAAGGACGTTTCACATCTCAGGTCATTAGTGTCCCATTCAATTCAGGGCGTGAAACGGCCAACAAATTTTGCTCAGAGGCCTCTTCTTTCAGGCTTGAGGTTCTTTTTCGTGCCGTAAATGTATGACACAGGACCCACAGCTTTACTTCCCTTCCAAAGGAAGCCATAATTAGGATTTTTACGCCCAAAAACATTTATCAATCCTGGCCAGGTTTGAACCCGCAATCTTGGGTTTAGAAGGCAAATATGGTTACCACTACACCATACATTATATTTGACTTAACTACAGCCTCATATAGTCTTTCTAACCATTTCATTGACAATGTCAGAACTTTACACAAGCTATCCTAACACAGATTTCATAGCTAAATCTTTTACTTCTGCACATTTAGATTGGATCTCCCATCTTCCATGACTCATAAATCTCACCTCCAAATAATCTAATTCTTTCACTATCTGAAATGGGTTTCTATTTATAAACCATCTCCCATCTTTTCTTAATTTTGTTCCCTTTTTCAATACCATTATCTTTGATTTATTACTATTTATCCTCAGGCTCCATTCTGCACAATATCTAATAATCAATGGCATGTTGTAACCCCATCACAATTACTGTCCCTATTATAAGATCATTCACAAAAAGAAATCCTGATACTTCATTCTTATAATTGGGCAATGTCTATTTTTTGCTTAATCCTATCTAGGATATCATCTATAAATATATTAAATAATATCGGGCTCAATTTACATCCTGTCTCAAACCCAAATTTTGAATTCTATAGTCTGTGGATCTACTTATTACCTTCACATCTAACATAATACCTGCTTCCTTCATATAATTTTTGAAGTCCTAAAATAAATTCAGTACTAACTCCCTCACATTGCAATTTGTATACAATGCATCCCTATTTATTGTATCAAATGCTTTCTCAAAGTCTGCAAAGAAAATGTATCTCCTACCCCTTATATTTCTTAAATATTTACTCACTATAGAATGAATTATCATTATGTTATATATTATTCTTCTTCCTTTTCTAAAGCCTGCTTGAAATTCTGATAATTTATTTTCCATTTCTTAATTAAGAATATATTAGTTGCTTCACTGTACTATTTCTGACACAGAATTATTTTTAATTTATTCTTAATTGTTAATGGTTAGGTTAACAAGCATGTGCATTAAGCTGCTGATTACTGCATGTTTGTGTGTTTTGGGGGTTAAATCCATCAGCTTTGATATAATTGTCTGCATGCGTGCACTTTCTGTAGATTTCAAATTCTAGGTTGCTTTGATGTTTTTTATTTTAATGTTCAACAAGGTAGCATGTTATTTGCTTCTGTTTCGTATATGAATAATATGTTTTTATCATTTATATTCACAAGATCCATATCATTAATGTGTTTTTTGTTAACTATGGCAAATATATCATAACATATCTGTACAACATTTTAATTATGTATGGGAATGCTATGTCAATGCGTGTTTCACATCATAGGGTTGATCATGCAAATTGCATTTTTTTATGTGTGCATCATTAATTTCACTTGTTCTTAATCAATCACAGAGATAAATTAGAAGTTTATCTATAGATATACTTGAGAATAGAGATTCTATGTCAAAAGTGTCAGTAGGTTGTAATTTTGTATCCTTAATTTTTTTTTATTAACTAAAATGAATTATTTATACTTCTGCACAATGGTCTTGCAAAATATTATCTAAATATAAGCAAGTAAGTGATGCCAATAAGAGTGCCTAGTTTGATTCAGTCATACAATAGTATTATATGATTTGCAACCAGGGTATTAGTGTGTATAAGGTCCTAAGGAATAAGCAACTCTCAAGGAGAGAAATTTAGGTAAATGAGATTAATTAAAAAAAGAGGGAAGGTTTAGTATTGTAGGAAATATAACTTAATATTGTATTGTATGTATAAATTATTATTTACGTTGTGTTTTGTTTTTGTTTGGATCAGGACCTGGTCCTCTGGATATTCCAGTAGGTAGCTGCTGATGAACCGGGAACTTAATCCCCCCAGATTAAGCCAATAAATTGGAATAAATTTTTATTGAGGTTAGCGTCTTCTGAATTGCCAAAGGCACTGTTCCTAATTGTTATATTTAAAATTCATATTTTTTATTTGTGTTTATTTTGTTAAAAATTTTTGTATGTTGATGCATGAGAAATAAATATTAAAAACTAAAAAATACTATATGATTTGCTTCACTGTATAACCTTCAATTATGACTTCAATAAAATAATAATCATGATTGCCTTTCAGAATTGCAATGACTTATTACCCATTTATTTTACATTTGGCAATTTTGCTGGAAGCATGGAAGCAATGATAAATTCTATGTCCATAAGTTTCTGTGACTGCTTCCTAAACTCAATGAGTGCTCCATGAACTAAGCTAAATTGTTTACATCTTTTTCTCATTCTTTGATTCCATACCTTTTGCCTGCAAAAATCATGCAATGTAATGGTGCTATTTCACTATTGTAAACATAGATTGTCTCATGTCGCCAATCACCATACTAATGCTGCTATCTAGTGTTAATAGCCTTGGGTTTCCCATTCAAACTTGTAGTACCCCACACCAATTGGTAACTTACTTATGACTTAATCGTATTATGTATCTACTAATTAAAATTGTAATTTCTTTAAGGTTAGAAAAATGTTACTGTATTTTACCTTTCTCCCTGTCTCTCTCTCTTTTTGTTTTGTTTTTTGATTAGTGTTTAGTGCCCGTTTTTACTGCTAAGGCCCCACAGACAGTCTTTCTCATTTTAAAAACACTAAAACATTAAGAGACAATGTTTATATGTTTGGTGTGTTGTAGTCTAATCATACCAACAATGAAGTGTACAGATGAATTTTAGCCTGGCTGATGAAAACGAAATGTTCTTGAAACCGGTTCTATATATTATGGCAAGTAAGTGAACCATTAAGAGTGTGCAGTTCAACTAAATCATGCAATAATACCAATTAAATGTTATGAAATTCATCACTCACAGATCTCCATATCCCCATATTGATAGGAAATTCTAACAGTATACTTATATAAACCAAAGATTAAATTCTTTGGTTTATTAATTGATAACCGTCTGAATTGGAAAGACTACATCGATCTTATCATATCTAAACTTAGCAATGCATGCTATTCAATTAGGCATTATTAACGTTGGATTTGAAAATTAGTTTATTATGCCTATTTCAATGCAATAATGAAATATGGTTATATATTTTGGGGAAACTCAGTTAAAAGTGAGCATTTCTTCCTATTACAGAAAAATTCTTACAAATAAATGCTGGTACACAAAGCAGACATTCATGCAGAAACCTTTTCAGCAATTTGAAATTTTAATTCCTCCATATGAATGTATATTATCCCTCATGAACTTTTATATGAGAAATAAAGAAACATTTGACAAAATTAAAACATACATGACAAGAATACTAGGCAAAAAGGAAATTTACATAGAGTAGCTTCAACACTTTCCTGCCATCAAAAAGGAGTTTATTATGAATGCATTTTAGTACAAAATGTTCTTCTGTCTAGCCTAACAGACCTAATAAACAATGGCAACTCTTTAAATCTGCTCTTAGAAAATACCTGCGTAAAAAGGCCTATTATTATTTAAAGTAATATATGAGTGACAATATATAATGATGTTTTTACAAACACTAACGATTTATATCAATATATATGTAAATATGTTGATAGCAAAATTTGTGTGACTGAGTGATTTGTCTGTTTCTACTTCTCTAGTTTTTGTTGTTTTGGCTGAGTTGTTCTAGGTGCGCTTTTTCATTTTATTGTAATCATACATACAGATGTATAAGATATTTTTTGTATATTTGAATGTGTGCTACTGTAAATGTCAAATTCTATGTTCATACGTCTTTGTGACTGCTTTGCAAACTCGCGGAATACTCTAGGAACTAAACTAAAAGTGCAAATAATGTTTTGTATTTATATAACTACAATAATTGTCTGCAATGATGTGAAGATGTTAAATTTGACCTCAACGAATTCCAATAAAATTGCTTGTTAAATAGAAAGATTCATTTCAAATAAGCGTTGGTCTTATTAGACTAAAGCCTGCTTTTAATTAAATCTTGGTTAAACCTGTACTAGGGTGAAGCCTCTCTTACATGTTCTATTTTATACTTATACAATTACAATTGAATTTAAAATAAACTTGAAAGCCTCAGCACAACACAATGTATGTAATCACAAATAACTATTATTAAATCACTTATTGCTGCAGAAACAGCATGTGTTTAAAACTTCAAATATCGCTAACACAGAGTACCTTGATGCTAATGACCTAATCTAATTCGAACCAAGTATGTTTAGGTTTATATTAGAATTATTAGCAAGAGATGACTCTGTATGGCATGCCATAGAGTACATAAATTAAGGAGGCTTTGAGATTTCACATGTTTCCAAATTCTGTATTAAATCACAGTTTTGCTTTTGTTCTTTTTTTTTTTTTGTTTATATTTATGCATTTTGTTATTGCATCTATTATTAAGCATATGGTGATGACAACAAAAACAATAATATTCATAAAATGTAAATTAAACGAATTCTATGTAATTTTTACGATATTTCATAGTGCACCAAAGTTAAATTTTTTGTAATTTACTTGGGTTCTGTTGAGAGAGAACCAGAAACCTAGTAGTAATGTTGTAAATAGAAAGTTAATAAATTAGTTCGGTATGATTAAACTTTCTGGACCAATGTAATATAATTGTAAAATATTTACAAAGGTAATGGCCAATGTCACAGTATACTATAAAACTTATCGACTAAAAATTCATGTTATTATAACATTTACATTTAATTATTGCTTGTTATAAAACATGCTAGTGATGTAATTGCTGTTTTAATGATTATTATTGCTATAATTATAAAATGTTTGAAAATAAATATATGTTATAAACTACGGATTTTTCCTTAATTTTTCTTGCTATTCCCCTCACGCTCATTAAAAGATCGCAGTAAATTTTAATAAACGTAGGGATAATAAAAAAAAAGCATATATAATTTTATTGCAAAAGTAACAGCAGTTTTGACTCTACAGTGAATCTACGCTCTGAATTATAATGTAAGACAATATTTAAACCATCCAAGTTTTAGGCTTCGGAACGGAGGAAACAATAATACAAGGTAATAGGTATAGACAAAACTAAACTAAGCTAGGAGAATTTATGAATCGAACTATTGCAATACAGGAGCATTGTGATAAGAGTCATCTGTGGCACAGATTTACTAAGCATTTTGGATGGAAGCGCGTCGGTGTTAAAGCTAGTCAACTACTTCGTGTTGTACTAATTGCATCTACCACTCTATTACCACTTTATCATGTATATTGTAGAAGTGGTCGTGATGAAAATGGCAACTGATATGTAATGTGTTAGTTGTGTCAAATTGTAGTATTTAATTGTTGCAATCGAGTGTAACAGAAGTGGTGGTAACCACTACCAGCAGAAATGCCGGAGTCTTCGGAGCAAGCTTCTGGCACTACATTTAATGCATCGTCAGGTAAAGACAACATTAAAGAGAAGAAATTGTCTTCGGGTTCCCTCGGCGGGGGTGATGGCGCCAGACCTAAGGTAGTTACCGTCAAACATCCAGAATCCAATAAACCCAAACCTACAGTAAAGAAGAACAGGCCTGTTCCTGCAGATTTGGACGTTGCCAAGGACTTTTTGAGGTGTAAGGAGGATGGAGTTACGCGGTTGGATCTTAGCAAATCCAGCATCACTCAGTTGCCCGCTTCTGTTCGTGACCTAACCCACTTGGTTGAGTTTTATTTGTATGGAAATAAATTGGTGACATTGCCTCCGGAGATTGGGTGTTTGGTTAATCTTCAGACATTAGCGCTCAGTGAAAATTCTCTAACAAGTTTGCCCGATGCTCTCGCAAATTTGAAATCTCTAAAAGTGCTCGACCTGCGGCACAACAAACTGAACGAGATACCTGAGGTGGTGTACAAGTTGACGTCATTGACGACTTTGTTTCTGAGATTCAACAGGATTAGGGTTGTCGGTGAAGGCATCAGCAATTTAACGAATTTAGCCATGTTAAGTCTTCGCGAAAATAAAATTAAAGAATTACCAGCAGGAATTGGAAAGTTAGTTAATCTGGGTACATTTGATGTTTCTCACAATCATTTGGAGCATCTGCCGACGGAAATTGGTAATTGCATTCAACTGTCAAGTTTAGATCTACAGCATAATGAACTGTTGGATATTCCTGAATCAATTGGCAATTTGCAAGCACTGACTCGACTGGGCCTGCGTTACAACAGGCTAACTTCCATACCCAAGTCGTTAAGCAACTGTGTACACATGGATGAGTTCAATGTTGAAGGAAATGCAATTTCACAGCTCCCCGATGGCTTGCTATCAAGTTTATGTGATCTAACGAGCATCACACTCTCCCGAAACAGCTTTACATCATACCCTTCTGGTGGTCCAGCACAGTTCACGAATGTATATTCCATCAATTTGGAACACAATCAAATAGATAAAATTCCATATGGAATATTTTCTCGTGCAAAGAATCTGACAAAGCTGAACATGAAAGAAAATCAACTCACATCTCTTCCTTTGGATGTCGGCACATGGGTGAACATGGTAGAGCTGAATCTTGGGACAAACCAGCTGACAAAAATACCGGATGATATCCAATGCTTGCAGTGTTTGGAAGTTTTAATACTGTCCAATAATCTGTTGAAACGAATCCCAGCCAGCATTGGCAATCTGCGCAAGTTACGTGTTTTGGATTTAGAAGAAAATAAGATTGAGTCTCTACCCAATGAAATTGGATTCCTTCGCAACTTGCAGAAGCTCATTGTGCAGTCGAACCAAGTTACTACACTGCCAAGAGCCATCGGTCACTTGACAAATCTTGTGTACCTCAGCGTTGGAGAAAACAATCTGGGTTATCTCCCAGAGGAAATAGGAACCTTAGAGAATTTAGAGTCGCTTTATATCAATGATAATCCAAACCTTCACAACTTACCTTTTGAATTAGCTCTTTGTACAAACTTGCAAATAATGAGCATTGAAAACAGTCCACTGTCACAGATCCCCCCAGAAATTGTTGCAGGTGGTCCATCACTAGTTATTCATTATTTAAAAATGCAGGGTCCTTATCGAGCTATGTAAGAACAGGCAACATTACTGCATTACTCTGACAAATGTCAAAATCATAACCTATAAAGAGGCTTTTCAATAGCAACATTAATCTCATAAAATGTATAATATCTTGTGAAACAGTGGCAGTAGTAGCATAAGGAATGAATTTTTTTGTGATATGTCAACATCTGTTGCTGGGTTTTGTACAATTACAGAGCAAGAACTGAGTACATATAAAGGGATACTTGATTTGTAAAGTATACTATATGACTGAATTCTAATTAAAGGGATCCACTGTATTTGTCATTATGACTTGCTGAGTTGTTTGATATTACAGAACACAGAGAAATGAATTTAAATTTTGGGATGTTAAAATGTACACAGTAATAGATAATGGTGCCTATGTTAATTTAGGCATTAATAATGGCACAAATCACAAACAGATTTTTTTCCTTTCCATCCATGCCTATTATTTGTTAAAAGAATAATTTATTGATTGTTAAAGGCTGTTATTTTAATTCAAAGCCAACTGGTGTATGTAACATAATTTAGCAGTATACCTATCAGAAAATTTGTAGTGTAGGTAAAGAATATAAAATTCATTATTTTTATTTGCTTTGCAATTCTCATTTGCTTGGGCAGTTCCCACTTTTCAGAAACATCAGCAAATAACATTCAATTCCTCCTTAACTTGAATTTAATCAAATAAAATGATTGTTTGGTGATAAGCAAGTAGACAAGCTTTTTGTTAAAATCAGTTTTCATGCTTTCAGTTTAAAAAACAACCCTTTGAGCAAATATTTCTCATGTGATGTTCTCTGCAATCAAAGAAATAAGGGTTTATGTTTATATCTTGGCAAGTTTTTAATATCTTCAAAACATATGTGAATTTTTGTTTTCAATTTTATAAGAGCTATGGCAGCAATAGCAGGGTATAAAATTATTGATGATGATGATGATGATGACGATGATAAAGGTGACTAATTATTTCAGATAGGAACTGCAACTGATTTTATTGTCAAAATCAAATAGCACTATTAGCTGTAAACTTTCTGAATATGGTTTTTTCTCTCTCTTTTTAGGCTATATTATCTGACCTAGCAAATTTTAAACAACCAAGCCTCTTTAGCTAAGAATCAAGCAAGTGATGATGTCTCAGAAATATCTGTCAAGCAAAAGAATGTTCTCATTTCTGTTGGAACAGCAGGTAATTCAAATAGAAAGTGCAGTGCACACATATTGAGAAATAGCATTTCACTCTAAACATTTATGAACATGGGTGGTCAAGGTCATTAAGGGCACTGACTCATGAGCGAGAAGTCTGAGGTTCATTTACTCAGGACTGATCTCCCTGACTGCAATTTTTTCAGAAAACCTCAGTTCTCAGAAATGGCAAATATTGGAAAAGTACCCTAAACTTGTCCTGGAATTCTACCTTATTTAATTTAAAAAATCCTTTACCTATTTATCATTTCATCTCATATTACAATGTCCACTGCCTATGATGCTTCAGCAGTAAAACACTATTAAAAATAACAAAAAGATTTACTGTATATTAAAAATAACTTAAAGATTTACCATATTTCTTACCAGTTATTTAGAATAATTTGTTGAATATACAGATACATAGGAGCATAGATTATCCAAATTAATTGAGACCAGCTATAATTAAAATATTTTATATTATTCAGATAAGGGAACCTAGAAGAACAGAGTGAAGATGTAGATGTCCTTATTCTTTGGAGAACAAAGCTCAAGGAAATTAAACACATTATATGAATATAATGCATTGAACATAAGAATTGATAAACCATTACCATTTATAATAATACAGTAACATGCAACTTTACAACCATTAGCAGTAAAGGTCCACTAACATATTAGATATCACCAACTTAGTGCATGATAAATTCATTAATTATGCTATACTGAAATTAAAACATTTGTCCATATTATAGAAGACTTGAATATTTAAAATTTTTTAATTTATCATGAAGAGTTTTCACTTCATTGAAAGATCCACCGCAATAGTAGACCTCACAGCTTAGTGCCATAACATATATTCATCAATTATGCTATATTAAAATCAAAATATTCTTCCACATTAAAGAAAGGTTGAGTATTTAAAAATTCCTTTTTTTTTTATTTTATTTATTTTTAATTATTTGTTTATTTATTATATATTTTATTTTTTTTAATAGAGAAAGTTGCTATTCTGTGAATTACATACTTTCAGTGAAGCTGGAAGACAGTTATTCTGGAAAGTCTAATCGGTCTATTCAAGCCAACATATCTAGTAATTAAGATCATTGTATGATTGAATTGAACTAGATCCAGCAGTTGGCAGCTGAGGATGTGGACAATGGTTTGTGAAACTAGTACTACATATTATAAACAAGTATAGTAATAAGAGTGTGTAGTTCAACACAATCATGCAATGATCTTAATTATATGATTATCTTCACTGTATAAGTTCCAATTAACATTTTTAGTTTTTAATCATATCTATTGTTATGATTATGTACAGATACATTCAGTTTAAAGTTATTGGTCATAAGCTCATCAGAGAATTTATTTTTCTTTTTCTTTTATATTATATATATATAAAAGAAAAATAAAAATAAAGTAAGACTATTAACAATGTAACAAATTAACAGTAATTATAAAAGCATAAAAGGATAAATCAATAAGAGAAAGTCACACTTGTAATTGCTCTATTTCGAACTACTAGAGTTCTTCTATGGCAAGAAGACAAGTCATTAGTGTTTTATTCTTTTCTGCTTTTATAATTATTATTCATTTGTTATAATGTAACTAAATTAGCAATAATTATAAAAGCAGAAAAGGATAAAACAGAAAAAATGCTGGCATGTTACAATGTAACTTCTGGTGGTTCCAATACACAGCAAAGAGGGAAACTTATTGATGGGATTTAAAAGTTCATAACAGGATGCTTATTCTTTAAACTGAAAATCTTTTCCCATATTGCTAATTCCCTGGGATTGTTGGTAGCTTTCAACAGTTTGGTTTCTTTTGTGATATGATTGTAAGTTCAAAAGTCCCTTCTCTCCATTTCTAGCAAATTTATTCATGAGGTACAGTAGAAAAGCATTTCCATTTATCTTTAAAATATGGTTTTGTTATGTGAATGAAATATTTGCAATAGTATCAAAAAAACAAACAGGATGCCTTAAAATTACTAAATCTGCAAGACCAAAGCATAAAGTTCACTTTGGAAATACAAAAAGGAGGTGTTTGGCCTTTTTGAGCCTTAAAATCTACAGAAGGAACAATATAATTTTGTTTAGTATATATAGGAAACCCATAATAGCTTCAACCCTAAACCACACCAACATGCCATTATAAACAGCTTAGCTCAGAGATTAGTAAACATCCCACTCAACAAGGAGAATACACAACGAAATACCGGTACATCATCAACATTGCCTTAAATAATGAATTCATTTGTTCTTAGTGTCAGTTCTGATGGTGTAGTGGTAACCATACTTGCCTTCTAAACCCAAGATCACGGGTTCATACCTGGCCAGGATTGATGGATTTTGCTCGCTCATAAAAATCCTAAATATGGCTTACTTTGGAAGGGAAGTAAAGCCATGGGTCCCATGTCATACATTTACGGCACAATAAAGAACCTCAAGCCTGAAAAAAGAGGCCTCTGAGCAAAATTTGTCTGCCATTTCACCCCCTGAATTGAATGGGATGCTGATGACCTGAGATGTTAAAGAGTGTCCGTAAATAAAACAAATCAACAGAAATATCAATTGTTCATTAGTAAATAAGATCAGATATTTCAAAAAACTTAAAAGATATGAAAAACATCATCGCTCTTCATAATAAAAGGGACTTAAGTTTTAAAAAATTCACATATTATCCATGGCAAACGGCATTCATGAACATTTTTAAAAATTTTGATATTGTATTGCGGCACAAAATAAATTTAACATTGAGAGCCTTTAGAATAGAACTGTAAGGAATGTTTTTCTGTCCAACAAAAAGGCAGGAGTGTATCAGATAGATTGTTTCAATTGTGATCAGATATACATACAGGCAGAACAATAAATTTGGAGATGGGACGAAATATAAGATATAAACAGGTGAGTAAATTGGCAGTTGCACATCATTTTTGGACTTATAATCATGACATCACAAAAGAAACCAAGCTGTTGAAAGCTACCAACAATCCAAGGAAATCGGCAATATGGGAAAATATTTTCATTTAAAAGAATAAGCACCGTGTTATGAATTTTGATAACCTACCAAAGAACTTCCTGTTTCGGTATATTGGAACCACCAGAGATCACATCGTCACCTGCCAGCATTAGTCTGTCCCCAACTGAAGATGAGAGTGAAAGCCCTTGAAACATGCTCTGATAAAGTAATCAGTTAGTTAGGTATAGAGTCACCTAATATTGACCTCTTTATGTCTATAATTTTGATTGACTAACTTTACTTTCAAATTAGCTCATTAAGTAATACCGCTTACTGTATGCTGTTACTTATAGCATGAAGTATGTTTAAATTTCTTCCAGGAATGAAAGAGACATAACACATGTAAACAACAGAGAACAAAATTGTGGAGATAATAGCTGAGTTATTTTTATGTGGCAGTAAACTTGAGAAAATGGTAACAAAAAAGAGGGCCAAGGGGGGAAATGCAAAGTAATATAAAGTTACATTGGACAGATATAGTATGTGAAACTAGTGCATCATATGTACTGTACAGAACTTTCACCAATAGATTATCCTATTTTACTTCCCTTGTGGAACAAAGCACCATGTGAGAAGTAATAATAAGCACAAAATTTTAAACAGTTTCAGTGTATCCAGAAACCAGATATTTTTCAAGCTGCTTTAATGTTGGGGCAAACACGCTGATTGTAATGGATACTATTTTCTTCAATAAAGTTATTTTGTTATATAGAGTTGGTTTGGTGACACTTAACTTTACTTGTTTTTTAATTGTACATGTTTTGAGAACATTTGCTCCCATTATCAGAGAAGACCAAATGGTAGAAGCATACCCGACAGGAAATCAGAGATATTTATCAAATATGTCCAATGATTGTATTTTGACGTTTTTATTTTTGATGATGTAAATATTTTGCCATGTGATGCTGAAGCAACTGACAGAACTGTGCATCTGGCAGCATTATTTTAGTTTCAATGGTAAATTTTAACAACAAAGTTTGACATTGTTTATGGGTAACCCTCTTTCACCTTTATTGCCCATTTGTTTATGAGTAACCCTCTTTCACCTTTATTGCCCATTTGTTTATGAGTGATTTTGAATTTGCCTAATTGATTCTTTTCCTCTAATATTTAAGACTTTGCACAGAGACATGAATGGCATATTTTCCATTATACCTAAACATCTGGTTAATGATGCCTTAAAATTATTAAATTTAAAAGGAAAATGAATACAGTTTACATTAGAAATTAAAAAGAATTTATGGATCCCCTTTTCATATTTGGAGGTTATATAAAGCAATAACAGTTTGGCCTTTGGAATATGTAGGAAACCTACCCACAGGGACAATTAAATTAAGCTTAATACCTTTAATCCCAAAACACACCAACATACCATACTAAATAACCTTGCATACAGATTAGTGAGTGTTCCTATCAGAAAAAAAATACACATTCATACAGCAATACATAATGGTTTCCATAAAAAATTAGTAGATTAAATGATTTTAAGTTTAAAAGAAATAAAGATATCAGAGACAGAAATTGCTATCACAAATAAAAGAAAATATGCAATTAAAATTTTTTTAATAATCCCTAGCATGTTCAATAAATTTAAAAAATGGCAAATAATGTTGACTCTTCAAAACATCCAGAGCATTAAAAATATGTTACAGTCTTCCTGTGAAGATCCTATTTCTTCTGACAAGTTGGGTATCTACCATATCAATTGCAAATATTGTGATCAGGTATATATTAGAAAAAGGAAAATAAATTTGGAAACCCTTACCAAAGAACATTTTGAAATATCCATTTTAAACAGATAGAGAAATTGGTGTGGTAGCCCACTTTTGATCAGAAAATCATTAAATTGATGAAAAAAAATTGTTGAAACAAACTTGTAAACCTTTAGAACTATTAACATGGGAAAAAATTTACATCATCAAAAAATAAAAATTGCATCATGAAATTCAAGACATCATCGTTGGATATATTTGATAAATTTCTTCAACCCCCTACAGAAGAATGTTTCTATGAGCTAGTCTTCTGCTGATAATGGAGTAAATGTTTCTGAAACATGCCCATTTAAAAAAACAAGTAAGTGAAGTGTAAGTGTTATTACCAAACAACTCTACATCATTATTTTACTACTTCAATATTAATAACTTCAGGAGTATAAGTTCATGTCGTATTACTTTGTTATGTTTCTTTAGGTCTATTAAAACCACCATTGGTGGCCAAGGTCGTTAAGGTATGGACTTGTGAGTGAAATGTCTAGGGTTCGATTCTCACCAGGATTATCCTCCCTAACAGGTTTTTTCCACTTTTTCCTCAGTCCTCATAAATGGCGAATCTCGGGGAGGTACCCTAAAGTTAGGCCTGGAATGCTTCCTTTCTTAAACTCCTTTCCCAATTCACCATTTCATCTCATTTATCATCAGTGTCCACCACCTATGGTGCCTCAGTAGTTAAAACAGGCGTTAAACTTAAAAAAAAGTCTTTTACGGTTATTCTCTGAACAACCAAAACAGGCTTTCTTGGTTACCTGTTTAACATTCTCAAACTTAACTTCCCATCTGTGGTGCTTCAGTAGTTAAGTTAAACACTATTCCCCCCCCCAATAAAAAAAAGCTTTAACTCCCTTTTGAAAGTGTAAACCAACAGGAAATGACATCTTTCTGCAAACTATTTTGGGAACCTCTTGATTTACAGCTTAATTAACTCCAACATGTATGATCTTAGAAATTTGGAATTTGGGCTTGTTCTTGTGGGCAGAATGAGAAGTCTTAGCTCGTAGTAGCCATAGAATTGTCACTTGCTAAATAAGGCTACTACACAATAAGCTGCCAACCATCCATACTGCAAAATATTGCAAAGCGACATTTTATATAAATTCTATCTAATCTGTCATCTAATACACTCTTTTGCTTCACTTACTTTTAAATATGGTGGGATCGGTTTCGAAGAGACATCCTTGATGACCATCTTCAGTTGGTTGAAGATGGAGAGGATGTCTCTTTGAAACCAGTCCCACCATATTTAAAAGTAAGTGAAGTATAAGAGTGTGTTAGATGACAGAATAGATAGAATTTACATTTAACAAGCTTCACTGTGTGAGTTCCTACAGAAATTTTTAAAAAATTCTTATAATTTTTCGAAAGTTTTTAAATGAATATAATTTTAGTCGTTTACCATCTATACAAATGTTCCAAGTTAAAACACATGTTAGTTTTGTTGTGTAATATCTTTCTACTGGTCTTTTAGGACTTTTAGTAGCTTTCAATATGAAAGAGGATCTGGAAAATATGTATTGCTTTGTTGGTGTACATGCTAGTTTGAAATTTGAAACATAAGCAGGTCAATAGTATATTGTTGCAAAGATTTTATCCAATAAATAGAACTGATCTTTTAATTTGGCATTGAGGATGTTTTTATCCTTCATGCAAATGTGATGATTCACATGTGTTTTGGCACATTTGTAGTGGACCTTCTAATTTTGCAATAATTTCTGTGTATGTATGTATGTATATATATATATATATATATCTTGTGTATTCAAGTATATTAATGTAAATTAAATTTTAAGTGCTATATATACCTTCCAGGGAATGCTGTCATTTGCAAAAATTTTGTATAAAGTGAAGTGTACATTTTATAAACTGTAAGGATTTATTTAAATATGTTTGAGGTAAGTATGGGATGAGTCATTGATTTTTTCCTCCTTCAATAGTAGTTTCTCTTTGGGGTATGCACTGAATTTGAGAGCTTAATGTTGCGTGAGAATTATGAGAAAGGTGTTTTATTTAACTCATTGATGAAATGTCTTGTAACAACTGTCCTGGATGCTGATTATCAAATACAAAATAGTAAAAATGACTAATTCCAAAGTATACTTTCTTATCTCAATCCTTATTTGAAGTTTCAACAGATACAGGATTTTTCCTACAGTATTGCTGCCACCAAGTCTTGAAATTGGAGCTAAGATTGTCTTGCCACTAAAATGATCTCCTGAATTGGAAAAGATTGCATATATTCGTGAACCTTTATTTTGGTGTCGGGCAATATTGTGAAAGTAGTATATTTCCCATGTTTGTCCACAGGACTTTTACTTTGAAGTTTGAGCACTCTCAGTCTTTGAGTGTGGTTCTGACAGGATAGAAGGAAGTAAAATTAAACATACCTCTGTTATTTTTGTTCCTACATTAAGTGATACCTGTTTTGCTTCTGCAGATAATTTTGTGGTCTTAACCTCTTCACATCTTCATTGTCTATTAGGCTTTGTAGAAATATGTCCTGTTCATCCTTTGAAGAATAATTGCTATAAAAATTGTGGAAGATATCCGGTTGATTCTTTTCAGAGATAACAGTACCAAACATTTGTTCTTGTATCTAGAATCAGAATCAGATTTTTATAAGTATTTGGACACACACACACACACACACACACACACACACACACACACACACTTGGATATAGTAATTGCAAATTGTATATTATTTATATCTCGTACGTACTGACAATCATTCTCAATGCTTTTAGCTTAATAACTTTCCCAGCGTGGTTACCATATGCTTTACCCACTAATTTAGCCTTCTTAATTATGTTTTGTGTATATCCACTAGGATTAGCTCTTCATAAAAACCTCATCTTTATCTTCAGAACCACTCATCTTGAACAGAAACTGTTAACTCTGGGAATGTGTTATGTGAACAAGTCAACAATGCACATTATTGTGCACCATTTATTCACTTTGTTTTAGTAGGTTAAACAACTACTTAATCAGAAATAACATTTTTTGTTAAAAGGCCGAAGTCCAGGACTTCCACCCTTTTAACATAAATTATTACATTTTACAAATGAGTTTTAACCATTCGTACTGAAATTCTTAAAAGCCATTTTAATCATAAAACAATGTGACTATATAGGAGAGAGAGGGGAAAAAGAAAAAAAAAAGCAGCATGCACACATACAGAGGAATTAAAAAAAAATGTGACTACCACTCTTTTAACAAATAGCGATTCCATTTTTTCTACATGTTGACATTTATTTTGCAATCATCTTGCATGGTCTGTTACTTGTTTGTTAAATGAGTTATACTAAATGCATCTCTTAATTTATGTACATACTTGTGCAGTGGCCTCAAAGCAAATCTCCTTCCCAATGTTTAGTAAAGTCTGTGGCCAACTTCAGCCACAAAACCTCTTATGTAAAGAACTGTTCAATAAATTTGTGTTGTTTAACAGCAATGTACATAATTTTAGTAGTGTAATTTTATGGATTTTAGTCCACTGATTTAGAGTTGCATATGTTTTACTTTCAGTTTACACTAGGCTATAGTTGTTGCTTTGTTAAAAATGTTTGCTCATCCCGTACATACCTGACTTGTTATGTTTAACATAAGTTATGATGCTAGTAAAGTAGGGACATTAATTTTCCTGTCCCCCATTTTAAAACTAAATTTACTCATGTCAGGAAATTTTTTTGTTCCTGCTTAACTGCTTTGAATGAAGATTATTTGATTGTTTTGCTTATGAAGTACAAATGGTTTGTGCTTGAAAGTTCACAGAAAACCAGTATATTTGTGTGAAATACAGCTGTAAACAAGAATGAATATATTGTTTAAGAGAACAGAATCTAAGCATTTGCTTCAACAACAGAATTAGAGATATTATTTCCAATTGATATCATATTTTTAAAATATTTTCATTGTGTCATTTTGGCATTGTCAGAATTTCATAAAGCAGCGTGTTGAGTTTATTAAATTATTGCAAATTCAGGCTTGCAGTTGACAACACAGTGTCCGCGTCAAACAAATTGCACAAATAAACTAAATACGAGAGCAATATGAAACTTCCTTCTCTGCATTGCTAAACCTTCAGAGTAAGCATCATTCACTGTCATTATGCAATCTACATGATGCCTCTACTCCTGGTGGAAGAAATACAGTTTGTGTTTAAATGTACTATGGTATGGATAAATATGAATTAGAAGAAACTCAGAAATAGAATTTGCTAATTTTTCACCCAGTTGTACATGATTTTCTGTGATGATACATGTTTACTCATTGTCACCATTGCCTGTGAATCTCTGCAGTGTTCACATCTGCTTTCCAGAGAAACCAAGACGTCCAGCACTGCCCATGTTGATCACTCTCCAAGGTGTCTGCTCCTATATTGATGGAGCCTGGAGGAATGCAACATGGTGTTGTTAATTATTTCTTAATCAATTCTTATTGATCCTTAATATCTTAATAAAATCATAATTTCAATATCTTTAATTTTGATTAAACTAACTGCTGAACCCTTATCTTTGGTTCATCAGCAATTTCCCACTGGAACACTAGAACTAAAAATTAATTCACCCTATCCCAAATCAAGAAAACATTAGATATTCCAATTTTAAAAAAAATTGGAAAGCTACAAATAACTGGATTTAAATAACTGGAGTTATTTGCAGCTAATAAAAATCTCTATGGTGTGGTCAAATTGTAACCTCCTGTTCTGTTTTTTCACCCGAGTCATAACTAGGACCCAAATTTTTATTTTTATTAACATTGTTTTAGGCTTAATAAAGCCTATAATAGGGTTTATTTTTTCTGTCATATATTTATTAAACTGACAAATATTTGCATTCCAATGAAATATATTTCAAGTAAATTACAACCACAAAAACATTTTCCTTGTTATGTTAAAGATTTTTAAGTAAAGTAAAGAAAATGGTTTCTTTAAAAAAATAAATATTAATAGTTTATTCACCCTTAATTCAGCTTTTCAATAACCAGAATCTTCTTGAATAGTGAAATGATGTAAAAATTAATGAGAAAGGCCATCAGGCTGAAGCCAGAATGCCTACTTTCTTTTAACAAGATGATTAGATATTTGTCATCATTAGGCATTGGGAACATTAACTTGCACGCTCAAACTACTGAGTCAACCAAATAAAGCACAAACACAAGATATGAGCTATTCCTGGAAGGTAAACAAAAACTGATGAATAACAAACTTAAGAGGGGTGGTTTGTAGTTCATGATATATAGTACCTCTCCTACCTGTTTACAGTCCAGGATCAATATAACTTCATTTTGCTTTATTCTGGTTTTAGTGCTTAGTGCTCATTAACTTAGAAATGTAAAAGACAACAGTTAGGTTCACATTTTTAACTATAAATGTTACATACAGACACTTTAAGCTTGCAGTAGTAATATTTGTAACTCTTACTATTAAAGCAAACAATTTATTTTACAATCTACTGAAAACTGATAAAGCTTTAACTATGTTTTTGTTTTTTAGTTTTGTACGCCATCAGATTGAAACAATATCAGCAACTGATTTTGAAATATAAATACAATATGCATGGGCTGCACATGACATACACCATTTTGTCATGAATTGTTGCAACTTTGTGAAAATGCCTCCACTGTGCTTCTCTTGTTGACTTTTTGCCTCAACTTAGCTGTGCAAAATGTTGCTAATGCTAATTGAGATCTGTGCAATGCACAATTGGCTTGGAGCATCTGGAAAGAAAAATAAAAAAAATAAACAACTGAACAAATTAACTGTGATGAAGTTTTATATTATATGAATGTTAAAAAAGTATGGTGTTTAAAATATTCCTTTTTGCAGGTATTTAAATGAAGTTAATGTATAGTTATAAAAAATATAGTAAGTTTTGAAAACTCTGCCCTGAAAATGACTGAATTATATGGGCATGAGGAAACATACAGAGACAAATTTCATTGTTTGAAAACTTAGTGGTTGTTAAAATTTTCATTTTGGTAAATTTTTAATGTTAATAAAGATTCTGATAATATTTTGTAAATGTTACCAACTGGTATAAGTCTTAATGAAGTGATATATGACAAATGAATGTAGAATATTTGTGTTTTAATAGCATTTAATGCCCCTTTTCACTATTGAGATATAACAGGCAATGAATTCTTATGATAAAAGAGTTGATAAATTGAGAACAGATTTTTAGGAAGGAGGAAAGAAGCATTCCAGGCCTAAGGTTTAAGATATCTCCCTGGCAGGAATTGAACTTAAAACTGCTGTTCATAAGCAACCCCAGCCACCCTGTCAGTAAGTCTGGAATCTGGTGGCACCTTAAGTTACCTAGCATTCACCAGTTCAAAATGAGGGAAAGGTTGAACAGCTCGACCAAGCAGATTTTAAGAGACATGCTCTACTTTTGTACCTGATTTTGGATCAATGCTTAACTATATCTTTATGTAAATAAATGTGACTTCCCTCCAAAGTGGTTTGACAGTTGAAGCTAAGCATCATTCATTCATTCATTCATTCATTCATTCATTCATTCATTCATTCATTCAATGTTCTGCTTAAGGGCAGTTCCTTCACTGCACACAAGGCATCATTATGCCATGCTTATAGCCTTTCTGTGGAGAAATACTTCAGTAGTTTCCTGTTGCTTTCTGAAATGATATAGCAACTGGGAAATGAATAACAGAGGAAAAACCTGCCCAGTTTTGTCTATCACAAATCTCACTTAAAACTGCTGGGATCGAATCCTGGGTCCCTTAGTGAGAGGCAAACAGTTTCAACCATGGCACTGTCATTGAAAATGATAATTATTAATACTGTCAATAGACTAATTTATAAGTATCTGACATCATCTTAGTAGATTCCAAACACAAACTTTAATATACAACAGTAGTAAAAATTAAATTCATGTAAGTATAAGATGTTTACATTTAATATATTCTGTGAAGACATGAATAAACTTTTTAAAAAGGGATCTTTACTGGACACACCTTTGTTCATACATGCTTTAAGAGTCATGGCTCCTCTAATGTTTGTTTGTGTACCCTTAGACAAAACAAATAAGCAATAACCAAAAACCAGGAGCAATAAAAACATCAGAAACATTGAGTTTATAATGCATGTTATAACACTGCTTTTAGTTCTTGTTCAAGTTATACCATAAACAGGAAACGCTTTTATTAGGACCATATGCTCTGGTGGCGGTACAGGCAAAAGCATGTGTTTAATATTGAACCTTGCTATGATTGAATTTTTTATTTGTTAGACTTTGCAAGTAAAATTAATGTTTAATATACAGTTTTAATTTCTCTTAATGGACAAAATATATTATAACTCAAACATTTTCAAAATAAATGCCAAATTAATAAATATTCTAAAGTGAAAAACTAAAAAAGAAAATATAAATTGCCATTATTGCATTTATAAATATTAATTTTTTTATTTATTTTGAAAATAAAGACAATATTATAGCATAAATGCCATAAAATTCTAATAAGTCTTTGCAATTTGAAGTTAATTATCACTTGTTTTACTTGCCAAAAATAATTAATTCAAGTGCAGATAGGACTTGAACTTTGATAGTTTTCATTGTTGCTAGATCCTGTTTTTAAAAGTTTGACTTCAGATACATCAGCCGTGGAGAATGCGATGTGACGAAAGATGGCAGAATGAGGCTGAGGGCTTTAAAACTCATGCAAACATAATGTTTCAAGAGTGTGCTCACTTTTTTTTTTTTTTTTTCTTAGGGTATTAATGTTTAGTCCTCCAGATTTCTATACCATGTTCTAAATGTGGATAGATAATTCCATAATAAATTTTTAGTGTTTCACTTTCAAATGTTTTTCTAACAGCATGAAGAAATAAATCCCTGAATTAATTTCATCACAAAAAAATTTACGTATTCAGGCAAAAAAATTCCAATATGTAACTAACACTTGATACTAACAGGATCAAAGTGCAAATGCCTATGAATTTCTGGGGGAAAAGCCTCCACTCTCCACTAAAGGTATCTCTCTGGTCGGGGATAAAACATCTGGAAAAAAAAGTTAATAGTTGACTACATATTAACCTGAAAGCTTTATAGGTACATTAATGTAACCAGTCATGAAAGCATACATTTTACCTGACATTGTTTCTAAAATACATCATATAACTGTAAAATGTAATGAAAACCCTTGGGCTCTTTCCAAAGAAAAGATCTGTGCTTAATCCTTAATATTCTAATCATTATTTTCTTAAATTATGTATAACAATGTTCCTAGCATTTATGACGTGTATATCTTCGTTAGATGCTCTAGACAAAAAATAAAAGTTATGTATATGCATATTACTGTTTTGTGCTGTTACCCATTTTAAGAAGAATAAAGTGTGTTTATAGATTTCTTTTACTTATTGTAAGAAGTTCAATTGTGTTAAACTAATTACCAAAGTGCAGTCCATGCATCATGAGATAACTTTATCTCATGGTAACTTTTTGCATTTGCTTTTTATTTAAACATCTCTTAATTTTTAAACTGGCCTACATTTATTCTTAATTAGCTTTTGAGTGAATTAAGCTCCATTTACTGTTAAATATATAGAACATGTTTCACAGGCCATTGTCCACATCATCAGCTGTGATGCTGTATAATTTAATGGTAAGGGGGTATAAGAGTATTAAATCCACTCATAAGCTAATTAGGAATACATAAGTTGCTTCACTGTATTACTTCTGACATATAAATTTAAAGCCTACATTTGTTTGAAAATTATAATTTAAATCATGTTTAACATATGTATGTAAAATAATGTGTTTTAATTGCTGTGTCTGAAAGCAGACATTGAACCGTAATATCATTATCCTACAGCTTGTGTAAATACAAGTAGATGTTAAGATCTTCATAAAATTTATATATGTATGTTGAAGTTTAAAGGAATTTAGAATGCCCAAAATAAACAAAATTAAAAAGAAATGAAAGAAACAGATAATGTATAGAAATATCTTTGTTTGCTGCCACTGATGCATATAATAACTAAAGTATATAATATGTATATATATATATATTTCTGTAAACTGTGATAAATAATCCCATACATATATGCTTGGCTGATAATGTTAATGAATGCTGTCCATTGCAAACTATAAGGTCAATTGTATTATCTATTATTGTTAAAACACACAAATGGTGGTGCCAGTAAGAATTCATCATTACAGTATATTAAGATATACATAATTATTGCATTATATAAATACATATTAACCCAGCTTAATAAGATTGCAAATATTTTGTGAACAGTGATAAGAGCATCTGTTGCAGTTGCAAAAAGTATTTTGAAGAGAGGCTCTTTGAAATGTTTGAAGTAATTTTGTAAAGGATTTAAAAAAATGTGAAAAAATAGTGTTTCTTTTTTGTTTAATATTTGGCATTAATATTATGTTTATACAGCAGGGTTGTGCTATAGCTGTAGCTTGAAAGTGAACTCTACAGAAGAATATAGGAAGTTCAATTTATTTGCTTCTTTTTTTAACTGCATACTCCTTATCAGGGCCGGTTCTGGGTTGTTAGAAGCCTGCATGTTAGATATAATTGGTTGCCCTGAACAATGCAAATTGTGAGTACATTCACAGCTTAACCCATCCCATGGAAGACTATTAGTATGTTTTTATGACAATCATATAATTGACAAATAAAATACAGGGTGTCCCACATAAAACCGGTATGCCTCACTGTATTGATATTTAGAATTTGGCTATGCTGTGCTCTGTTTACATAATTGTTGGAATTCGACAGTTAAGTTTAACAATAATTGTCACGAATATCATGAAAATTTGAGAGAAATGGTGCAGTTTTTAGTTAAAACAGATTACTTGACCCCATTCTCTTCTTTATGATAGATTTAGCCTGATTATGTTAACTCACAGAACTGTAGATATTGGTCGTGAGATAACTCTCATACTGTGCATGAAGAACTTCTTCACTTCTGCATATGATGTGCAGTGTCAGGAATGCCCAAAGTCAGCCCCATTTTTTCATTGAAATGATCAGCAGCACAAGATATCAGCATATCTTTGAGTTCTATTCACAATTATCAGTGAAGTGTTAACAGGTATGTCAGCAAAAACTAGTGGCCTCTGCAATCACTAAACTTAATATCTTGTGGTTTTTATTTGTGGAAATCTCTGAAAGGCAAAGTGTATGCTAACAACTCTTGGACGATGGACCAACTGAAAGAGAACATTGCAAATAAGATAAATAACATCTCTGCTCAAGAATTACATGTTAATCAGAGAATTATCAAACAAGCACAGTGATGCCTGGATGTAAATAGGGCACTTCCAGCACTTCTTATAAACCAGTGAGTCTTGTAACTATGTGATATTTACATAGGAAGTAATATAATATAGTGACATACATTTTATGTGAATGGCAGTGAGATAGTGAGGCATATGTTTTATGTTGGATACCCTGTAGCTTACATGCAGCACAGACTACAGTATTGATTTCAAGTTTATAAATATAGAAAATGTATCAAACCTAAGCAACTGTTAATAATGTTAGAACTGTGCTCTTCTTGCTTTCTTATTTGCAAATTCATCAATAACATCTGGTAAGTCTAGTTTTCACTCAACCCATTTTCTGCAGCTAACATTATTAATTATTAAACCTCCTTGAGTAAATGTGTTTTTATTAGTTTGAGTTTTAAAAAACTCCTTTCACTTGATGATGTATAGACTGGTAATGTGAGAAAAATTCTCAAAGCTATAATTATTTAGGAAATGATGACATTCAGTTATTTTGTGCAATGTTGGTCATGTTTTTTAATGAATCTTTCTGAAGTGCTATTGCTAAAGTTTTGAATGTTATCAACTCAGGACATTGCGCTTCCTTTATTAATTTGAAGGGCAACAACTTAAATCAGAACATTATAGTCTAATTTCATCCTCTCACAAAGAAATTAAAAAATATTATTACAACCTTTCAGATTTTCAAATTTTTCCTTAATTTAATATAATGCAGTTATCAACAATTATTAAGTAAAGGTGTATTCTAAACAATTTTTTGAACTTTTTTCCCTTGTCAATTTCATTCTTCCTTTTGTGATAATAAGCACAAGACAGATGTTTAGTTTGTCATCTTCAAAACAATAATAATTTGTATTATTATTTTCTTACACTGCACAAAATATTTTTCTCTTTTTGAAAAAATTAAAATGTAATGACACAAACGTATTTTAAAGTTTCCTGTATGGATTCCAAACTTTAACTGTTATCTATGCTGAACATAAATGAAATGAAAATAAATAAATCATTAAAAACACCAAGCACATACCAGTTATATTTATCCCTCAACCATTTCCTCTCCACACTGCTCACTATGAAGTAACACATTTTATGCAATGTTGGAAACATTGAAAACTAAAGATTTGATTAGATTGCTGGGTGAATATTCTAACTGTGCACATTACACATAATTGTTTTTAAAGTACTAAATTCAAACGATAATCAGATCTGCTAGATATAAACATTTATTATTGTTCTGTCAGCAGGGGAATCAAATTAGTGTAGTTGCATTTTTTCTTTGTAAAATTTATATAACACTAAATTAGTAAATAATTATTTTAAAATTATATTTTAATCAGTTGCCCTAACGAATTGGCTGCATGCATGCACTACAAGCATACTAAAACTGGCCCAGTTCCTTATAATTAGGGTTGCTAGATATGCAAAGGAAAAAGGAAGACACATACCAAGTCAAAAGAATTTTACCCTGAAATATAAAAGAAAAAACTTCAGTAATTTATTTTACGCACCTGTTAGATATTCCTACTATCTGGGCTGTTTCCATCAAAGTTTTGTTACTTAAGATTTTGTACAAATTTATAGTTCTACTTTCACTGTGCCATTCCTAACATCTTTTCAAAATATTTTCATTTTATAAAATATGTTTTCATATGCTGCATTGTTTATGCAGATGTTATTTTGTAATTTCTAAATTTTGTTGAGAATCTACCTAATCTTGCCATAAATACAGTTAACAAGTAACAAATTATTTGTGAGGAAGTCACTCAAATTTCACTAGTCTTGTTCCACTTACTTGGACATGTTTCAAAGGCAAATTTCCTTCATCATCAGCATGGTTCCAGTGTCAGCTTTCCAGTGTGGTATATTCCATATAAATCTAAAGAACTTTCAAATCTCTTGCTATGTCTTCTATCTTCTGCCTCACTTCTTTCCAAAATCCACTAACATTACTTTCATCTAAAACATCCCCCATTCGAATTTCTTCTAATGGGTTCCCCACCTCCCCAAACCAACTTTCCCTTTCCAGTACATTTCTTTGGTATATAAGACATTCTTTTAGTATGTTGTTGTTTTCTAATTTTAGACATTAATTCCAATATCTCAAGATTATCTCTGCTATTATTCTTTCCTTCCTACTCTTCCTTGGTATGCCAAACTTGCTCTACTCGGCAAACTTTTTGGTAACCTCAGAACTTTTCTACAAAACATTCTATGTACCACATCACCCTTTGTACATTCCTTTGACACTTCCAACATTTCTGTTGCATACATCATCTTTAACTCAACCACAGCCTTATATAATCTTTATAACCATTTCATTGGCAAGGTGGAAACTTTATACAAACTTATTTAGCTTTCATTGCTAATTTACCTTTGACTTGAGCACATTTAGACTGTATCTCCCATCTGCTGTTACTCATAAATCTCACCCCCAAATACTCATACTTTCACTATCTATAATTGGGTCTCTATTTATAAACTATCTCTCATCTTTCCTTAATTTTGATCCTTTTTCAATACTGTTATATTTCAAACTATTAAAAATGCCTTCCTTTTCCATATCTTCCAATCTCAAATCTTGCTTCTTTCCAAAAATGTCTATTTTGATATTGTTTATTAATCCATATATCACCCAAATCTATGTTTTGTAAACATTCCTGCACTTTAAAGAGTCCAAGAACCTTTGCACACACATTTCTTCTATTTACAAAAACATTCTTAATAATATTATAAATATTTCATAGATTTTTCAATAATCCTACTTTTAATGGAGTATCTATCTATTTAGAACCTAAAACCAGTATAGAAGGTGGTGTTGATTTTATCGGCGTCTCACCAGGCTTCATCCATGTTCAAAATTTCTACTTCATATAACATTTTATTCTCTACTGTGACTGTATAAACTCTTTCTGGCCAGTTAACTCTAATTTCCTTTATTTTAAATAAATTGTACTTTGAAACTGTAGACAGTGGAGTGATAATATATCCTACAATTATGTATTTAACTTGTTTACACAAACTTCACTTACTGAAGTCGATCAGCAACTGAAGATGGGAGTCATTACTCCCGAAACATATCTTAATAAAAGTAGGATTGCTTTATTTCTGTTAAACATGCTTTTATAATCCTCACGCTACTTTCCCATTTGCTATTGGTTTTTTTTTTTCTGTTCATTTCAAGGATGAAACTTAATCTCATTGCTAAATAATCACAATTTCTTACCATCTCTGTTTCTCTATATATTTGGATGGTTATTGGAATATAAGGATGGTTCATAAAATGTTCCTTAAGATTTTCTTTTCAAATGTCAAAAGCTTTTGTTTTATATCTTCTTTAAGTGTCCATGTTTCAGAGGCATAAGTTAACTAGTCTTATTAGTGTAGGGTATAGCCCTAATTTAGTTGTTTTGAAATAAATTTACTTTTAAATAGTAATTAATTAGCATAATTAGGTTTATTGCCAAAGACTATTCTCTCATTACCTTCTTTTTCCATATTGTTATCTCTAGTTATTAAATGTTTACATTTAGAAAACTGTTCAGTTTCTATAATCTCTTCCTTCTACTGATTACAAGACTAAATTCTGGTAATTTCTTTAGTATTATAAATGCTTGTTTTAAAGCTTGCTTTGTTCTTGCAGCCATATATCATCAGTATAAGCTAAACACTGCTTCATGTTCTGTTGAGATGTTCCCTCATAAATTCAATTTCATCAGTATATGATCAATGTGATCTTTACAGAATAGGGTGCTAAACAACACATAGAGCTCTTTGTCTCATTTTACATACGCAAACCATTTTGGAAATTTTGGAATCCAGGATAGACAACTCAATCGGCTTCAAATGAAAAATTTACAATTATTGTGATGTCTTACAAAATAAAAAATCTTGCATAATTTTGCAGCTGCATTTATTTCTTTCTGTACAAAATGTCTTTGGAGAAAAAATGCATCTAAATTTTATGAACTTAAAGTACTTCAAATTTTCAGTTTGTTTGTTTTTTAAGGTGTTCTTCTGTACAAAGTAAGAAAATCCAAAAGTATCTACTACAAATATAATCCAAAGCTCTGTGATAAAAGTTTCAAGCAACATTATTATAATATTAAACTATGCAGGGACTTTTAGAAAACAATACATTAATGCTATTACATATAAACAATAATCCAGTTTTTATTACACAAATTATTTTCTCAGATACAGCTGCATTCTGCCTGAATGGAATTTTAAACAGATTCAACTGCTGATTATATCTTAGGCCATTTCTTCTTTGGAGAAATGCTAAATGCAAATAGATATGTCAATTTGCTGTGAAACCACATAGTACCAGCTATTACAAACTTCTTTCCAAATCCAGTAAACCAAGGGCTACCTGGAGATGACGTCTTTTCCCACTAAGAACAGAACATTCATTAGTACTTATACTGGGTTGTTCCACAATGTTGAATTGGTAATAGATATTTTACCTTTGTACTTTTTGTGGGGCCATTTGAAGTCATTGGTACATTGCAACTTAGAAAAGCTGCAGTATCAAATAATTGATGCAATGCAAGAAACTTCTAAATCCTAGTTTAGTCATTCCTTAAATGGTTGCTATGCTCAACTAGCACATTGTTGAGCAGCTGAGGGCTACCAGTTTGAACACAGAATTTAAACTTTTTTGATATGTCAAAAGAAAATTAATTTAATTTCAATATCAGTTCTTGGACTTGTCTTGAAATTTTGTTCTTCATTAGGATATTGACCATTGCCTGGTTAGCAAGTGTTCATGTATTTTTTATACAGATGGAGTGTTTCATTACTCAGTACACTTTTTTTTTCTTTGTGTAGCAACTCTTAATTTACACAGAACATATAGTGTGGGTACTTTTTGAGAAGCTCTTAATGAGGCATTTTTTTGAAAGGTAAAAATATATTAGATGTTCCATTTACAATTTGAGATAAAGCATTACTTCTGGTAAAACCAGAAATTGAGGGAAGGGGGGAAATTGATAATTTAAATTTTGAGTTTCCAGTATATGGCAACCCCTGCACATCAAGTTTCATGTCACTGAGCCACCTTCTCAAAAAAACTACTTAGGTGGTGCAGGACTTTTAATTGACCCTGTATAGTAAATGTATGGACCAGTAATTAAATTTGCACTCATATAGATAAATTCATATTTGTTGTGAATATTTTGGATGATTGCAATTGTGCTATTGGAACAGCTTTTTTTCTGAGTCAAATATAGAATAAAAAAATTAGAAAATTGAAACAAGAAGGCTGTATTTTTTATATCATAATAATTTTGTCTGTCTATTCTGTACCATACTCTGTTCAGAAGCTGTGAAAGATTTAGGTCCATCATATATCTCAGATTATTCCACATTTATAAAAATTACAGCTATAAACATTTTTAAGAGGAAAGTTTTCACAGTAAGTTTGAAAAATAAATATATACATAAAACTTGAACAGTTGAGAAAAATTATCTGAATGTCATTGTAATGTGATTTTTTTCAGCTACCAACTTTGCTTGAAATCACAAGAAAGAATTAAGGTCAACTCTAAGGAAAGTAATGTAGCTACAGACTTTATATAGTCCAAAATCATGAATTGTCTTTGTAAATGTGGAGTAAAACTTGAAATATAATGTATTGGGATCTTTGCTGTTCAGTTACTTACAGTGTAAAAATTGACTTTGTAGATGTTAAATTGATAGCTACCAAATGTTTTAAAATATATTTCAGTTATAGATGTTTAATATTTATTTAACTTTTGCCTAGTTTCTTAAACAATATAAAACTCAAGCTGCTAACTTTTGTTAAAAGACTCTGACTATACTTCATTAACTCATTGAGAAATAGTTAAAAAAATTACATTGAGCATCTGAATGTCTTTTATAAAACATTTATGAGGGTTATCCAAAAGATTTTGTGTTTTGAAAAAAAATTTAAACATGTTTTTTTTTCCTTAGTGTTCATTTGCATTCTGCTTATAAAAAATATAATATACTCACCTTAATACAGTATAATAAACTTAAGATTTCCTTTAAATACTACTAAACAGATTATGCATTTCAGTGTCAATTCAATTTGGAAACAAACAAAGTGAAACATTCACTAACAATCTCTTCTGAGTCAAAATATATAGAACATTCTTTATGGTTTCATGTACATTACATTTAATCCGGACTTGTTTTGTGGAACAATTGTCCACATCATCCATTTTTATGCACTTTTTAACTAGACAGCTTAAAACTGAAAGAGGCTTTTTACAACTTGTCATGGAAAAAACGTAAAACCATATTCTGCACTCCACACTTAAACTTACATCCATCATCACCAGAGCTTGAGAGTTAGGTAAAATGCCTTTTCTATCTGGGTGGATATATTTAAAAGTCAGATAGAAATGAACATGTTTCTGTACATTCTGGGTCACTAGGATCATTTTTATTTTGCCTATTTTGACTCCTGTTGGCTATTTTAAAGTTTAAAACTTTGTTTTTGGTGCCTGTTTTGTATCATTATGGATTTTTTCTGCAATGATTTATGCATTTTAAAAAGCACATAAAGAATTACAATTGTTGTGAAAAAATATAAAAATTAAATGGCATGTTCACCTCACAGAAATGTCTATTGAGAATCTTGCAATGCATTTACATCTTTTCAAGCAGTAAACATTTCTCCTCATCCCATTCACTTAAGCTCTTTACCTTCATTAGTGAAAGGAATGCATGATTATCTCGGGCATACAAATGCCAGGAAATATAGGATGAGGAAAGTACTGTAGCTCTGGCAAATGATCTTGTATTGGATCTGCACAAGACAATTCTAGGAAGTTTGTGGTGGGATTAACTTCTCAGCTGCATAAATGTAACAAACAATTGCGAGCTAGAAAGATGAGAGTGGCAAAGCTGTATAGTAAACCATCCCTAAAATGTGTTCACTATGGAAATTAGAGAGATACTAACCTGATTTCCCTTTAAGCAAATAAACAGAAAATGAACTCGACCAGAAACCACAGCATATCTCTTGATCATTTGTCAGGACTATTCAAAACTACTTTACTTTGTCTTGATCAACATTTCCATGATGTCCTCAAAGTTCTGTTGTTATGGCATGAGTACTTCAGAAATAGCTTGTATTAAATATACTCCAGACACTTCCTTGGAACTAAAACATTCTTTTTCCATGATGAGAAATGTTCTCTCTGACAAGCAATTGACTATGATAGTTTATGGCTTCTTGTTGCTTGTAACCAAGAAAAGTAAGCTTAAGTACTTTAATAATATGATAAAGAAATTATTAAGTATCTTAAATACCTATTTTAAATACATTACTGCCCATTTTCAATATTTTAAGTGCCTTTTTACCTACCTGTTTTAACCAAAATAAATGCCTGAACTTCCAGGCTCTGATCATCAGTTTTAATTATGGAAGCAAAATATAATCTAGAATTCTGGAGAATATTGTTAAAGGCAATGCTTCTGAAATTATATTCCAAACCTTGGCTATAAAAACCATAAATGGCCTATATCCCAATGAAGAGTGGTTCACGTTTACATTGATAGGTTTAAGACTAATAAGAATGGCAACATCAGCCCAGGATTTCACTGAAGTCTGTTCAACTCCTACTTCAGTCTAGAACCTTTCCAAACAAACTTTGATACAACTATAAGTAATCAACATAGCTCTGAAACACCTAACACCTGCCAGGAATGCTGTGATACTAGTAATTCATTAAATTTATTATCAGTGGGTTATCATTTATCAACCAGGGTTGCTGCTACCCAGTCCTCTAATCAAATCTCTCCATACAGTGAGGGAAACATCTTGGCTCTGTTATGAAACAAGTATGACAAATTTGTCAGTAAATAGTGACAACTAACTGTATCACATAGCCTACAAATATGACAAAATTGTAACTTGTCATAATGTTAATTGCCATTTCATAAACCTGACAATTATGTAAAAATAAATTGTCAACAAATGGCTTTGTTGCTCTAGAAGCATTAGCTATATTCATTCAAGACTCTTTGCTATTCACTGTGAACATTAATTTTACTTTCTGTGCATTGATATGTATCATAATATAAATTAAATCTGACGAAGTGCAATGTATTTGATAATACATAACTAATGGAATTACTGTTAAATTATCTGTCATAATGATACTAAATTATGATCTGCGTCACCTTACCTTGAATTTTATAGTGAACGTAAACAAGCAACACAAACAATAAGTTAGCCATGGTTGACAATTTAACTCAGATACCAAATCCATTACATGTAATTTTTTTTTTAAAATTGTTTTTAACGCCCATTTTTACTGCTGAGACACCACAGGTGTTGGACACTGATGATATATGAGGTGAAATGATAAATTGGGAAAGGGTATTTTTTTAAAGGAAGGAAACGTTCCAAGCCTAAGTTTTAGGGTAACTCCCTGGCATTTGCCGTTTATGAGGCTTGAGGAAAACCTGAAAAAAAAACCCATTTAGGGAGAATGGTACTGGTGCGAATGGAATCCCAGACCTGCTCACAAGTCCATGCCTTAACCTCAGCCACCCTGGCAGTGTTACATGTCAGTGTAATACAAAATTTATAAGGATAAAATAAATAAATAAAATGTGAGAGCATTGAAAAAAAACATAATAATCATTACTTTCTATTATAAACTTTGAAAAAACAAAAACAAAAAAAAAACTTTGTTTAGGCTTTATTGTATATTAAGGCTAAAATTATTGCTGCTTTTTTTTTTTTGGGTAGTGTTTAACGCCCGTTTTTACCTTGCTGCTGCACATATTATGACAGGTAAACATTATCCTGTCAAGTTTGCTTGACAGTTTTATGAATATACAAAAAAGAGACAAAAAATGCAGATACTTTTATATTTGGTTATATTTTGTTCTTAATTATTTTAAAATTAAATAACACCGATTTAAACAAAAGATTGTTTTATTAAGCACCTTTAAGTGCAACAATAGAAACAAAAGCTTTACTCTGGCGAGAAAAATTATAAAGGAATTGAAACAAGGACAAGTTTTGTTTTAGCTGTGAGAATATTTTGTAGTGCTTGAAACATCAAAATGTATTTTAATAATGGGTGCTACCCCCTCTTACATGAATAACCCCATTCATATGTCTCAGCATGCTTTCAATCGAGTTAGCTATGGCCTCTTGAGGAGTATTCTCCATTCTTCAAGAAGTGCTTGCCTCAGTTCCTGTTAGATTTCTGGCAGGGGCAGTCTTGTCTTGTCTTAACATGCCATTCCAGCATGTGTTCAAGTGGATTCATGCCGTGATGCTTTGTTGGCCATGGTAAAACATGGATTCCCTCTTCTTGGAGATAATCTCTCCCCATGCGAGCAATATGCTGGCATGCATTGTCTTGCATTAAAAGAAAATGATAACCTATAAATGGGCCAAATGATACATGATTAGCCAAAGATTCATTTATGTATTATTAGCTGTTAGACTTCCATTTTCTATTAAAACTAACTCAGTACAAGCATCCGTAGATACTTCTGCCAAACCACACTCCACCACCTCCAAATGATAACTTTTCAGAAATGCAGCATTGTGCATAATGTTCTCCCCTCCTTCTCCAAACTCTTTCATGTCCATCAGGTGGGCGCAGAATAAAATGGAACTTGTCTGTGAACAGAACACAGCTTTACTGTTGATTTCTCCAACCCCTATGATCATTTGCAAAATGCTGGTTCAACCTGGTGTATCCTAATCAACCAGGGACTAGTTGCAGGCCTACTTGATATAGTTTGTTTACTTTCAATCTTCTTCTAACTGTTTTGGCGAAAATCGGGAAACCATGCCTGTTAGCAAATAGCTGGGCTACAGTTGTAGTTGGCATGTTGCACTCCCTGAAAACTGTCACCACCATGTATGTTCTTCATTTTGATTCTCAGATGACCTGAACCTGATCTTCTGATATATTCTAGGGTTTCTCTAAACCATTTTATGGCATCATGAACTGTGCAGCTAGCCATATTCATTACATTTGCAATGTAACATACAATGTAACATACATCATCATTTAGGGCTACAGTTCAAGTCACATCTTCAGATCATATATTTTAAGATAAAACGTGACTACCCAATTTACATGCACAGAATGTAAAAATAAAGAAATAATTATAATAGAGTACAAAAGGGTTTAGACAAATTTGCTATATTGAAGACTTTCTACTCTTAATTGAAATATTTGGTTACAATGGCTTGTTTATAAAACTAAAAACATTCAACTTACCTTACACATCTCCTTGACAACAAATGCATACCATAATCTTTTATGACAAGCAAATGTATTGCAATAAACAAGCAAGTATAAAAGTGTCTGGGTTTTTTTTTGTCCCTAAGTGTATGTCGGTTACCTCTATTGTGCGTGATAATATTCTGTTTCATGAAACAATTATGTCAAAATATTTCTGACAAATTGTCATTTTTTATCAGTCACAGTAAAAGTTTTATGAAACAGAATATGGCAACTAGTCATGACAATTTTGGAGGCCGAGGTCATTAAGATGTGGACTCATAAGCAGGAGGTCTAGGGTTCACCTTCCTTCCTGACTGAGGTATTTTCCAGGTTTTTCTCAGTCTTCATTTATGGCAAATGCTGGCGAGGCACCCTAATTTAGGCTTGGAACATTTCCTTCCTTTAAATAAAAAAAATTCTTTCCCAGTTTATTATTTCATCTCATGTATCATCAGTGTCCATCGCCTGTGATGCCTCAGTAGTAAAACAGACATTAAGCACTTAAAACAAAGCAATTTTGTAAATTTGACATGCTTTTTGAAACAGAAATTTTCAAGTCATCATTCTATGCAGATAATAACTGGCCATGGCTTACCTCCACAGGTTAAATATTCTGCTATCTGTTGTGTGTGTTCTGTGTAGAGAAGAGGAATTCAACATGCACTGGAAATATGTGAATGGATGCAGTGCTACTAACAACATTAGAGACAAACTGTTTAAATATGGTTAACTTTATTGGGAAGTTAGAAGATGAATTGCTTTGTATCAAGTGTCTTTAGTAATCAATTTGCACTCCAGAACTTCTGTTTAATTTTCCCCAATTGTTACCTTCTTTTCCAAACATTTCCATTACAGTTATACATCTTTTCAATACTTTGTATGCCTTGTTAATATAGTCACCTTTCACATTGCATTGCACTTCTTCATCACTTTCAGATCTGTACTTAATGAGATGCTTCTTGATTTGGAGGTAAAGATGGAAATAACTTGGAGTTAGATGTGGTTTTTTTTTTTGAATAGTGTTTAATGCCGTTTTTACTACTGAGGCACCACAGGCGGTAGACACCGATGATACATGAAATGAAATGATACATTGGGAAATAAACATTCCAGGCCTAAGTGTAGGGTACCTCCCTAGCATTTGCCTTTTTTGTGAGGAATGAGGAAAACCTGGAAAAAAAACCTCAGTCAGGAAGGACGATCCTGACAGGATTCAAACCTCAGTCCTCCTGCTCACGAGTTTGTGCCTTAACGACCTCGGCCGCCTGTGGCAGTGTTAGATGCAGTGAATATAGCTGCAGTGAAGTGCTGCTAGGTCAAAAAGACATTATTCATTGTCTCCACAGAAATTTCTTTGAAGGCTTTCATAACTACAGTAACACGTTCACCCACTGTGGATGTGGCTCATTGATGATGAGGAGTCTGTATGGCAAATTTCTTGCATTTTCCTTTATCAGGCCTCTCTATGCAATGCACCATTTTTACTGTCATGAAGATCAGAAATGATCTATTGGTGATCATTTTCAATATTCTTCATTCCTTCCATTATTTCATTACTCCTGCTCATACTTGGTTTTTCACTTTTATTTCTAGAGTGAGCAAGGCCATTAAGGAAATGCAATTTATTTTGTGACAGAGATGGTACATTATTGTAAATGACAAGGCTGCTTTCCATTCAAAAGAGAGAGGCCTCCTTACTCACCCCCAAACTTATGTAAGAATTACCTGTTTTTACCCTTAGATTCCATCTTACGTCCACTTAGATCAAGAAATATTATGTTATAATGTACGATAAAGGTATGGGACTGAATGACATACAATGAACAAACACTCAAAGCAGCCAACTCTTTTAGATATCTGGGGATGACAGAAGGTGTATTTGCTGTGTAGATAAAAGAAAGCTTGTAGGAGCATGTACATCAGATGTTTAACATAGATATCACTAGTTTCAACCTTGAAGCTTTTCAAAGCCAAAATTTTGCCAACATGTGCAAGTCAAGGAGGACTTGATCAACCCAACGATGTAATACAATCTTCAGGAATCCCAGACTTCTTATTAAAAAAATATGCTTCAGTCTTAGTACACCCTCTCATAGATATATGCAATTGCTGACTGGAGCAGAAGTTAAACCCTCGTTTAAGAAAGATAAAAAAAACAGTCTGGCACAATTACACGTCTGCCCCTCTACTATCTGGAGTCAGTAATGTAATTGAAAAGATCTATAATAGAATATTAAAGAGTGTAAAAAGCTTAACACTGATAACCAACAGGGCTTCAGAAAAAAATATACCAATAGAAATTGCACTGTTCCACTTTGTCAATTATTACCTAATTGCACTAGAGCACAAAAAGAATAATCAAATATATTATTATTATAACTATCTAAAGCCTTTGACATATTCAACCATGAAACTAGAAAACTCAGGAATAAGAGGGCATGTCCTAAACTGAATCAAATCATACCTTAACCAGAGAGAACAAATAATAGAAATAAACCTTATGAAGCATGGTGATATAAAATACTGACATTCAACTAAAGGGAGTATCATTGCTTATGGTCAATCTAAGACCAGTTCTCTTTCTCATGTTTGTAAATGACCTAACATTTAAAATATCTCAAACAACAATTCTGATGATACAGCCATTGTAACAAAGTTCAGGGAAAGAATACCAAAAAAAGGTGAAATCATGCTTGAAGCATCAAAGTGATTTGATAGGTATAAACTAATAGTTAATACAGCTAAAACAAAAATTCTCCACTTTATCTGAAACAAAATAATTCTGAAGAACCAATTATTACTTTTAAAAGTAAAAATATTCAAAGTACTAACAATATGAAATTCCAAGACATTAGGATATAAATCAATCTAAGATGGGATGCATATGTACAGTACTTGGTTAAAAAGTTAAATGCCATTTGTTCCAACTTTAAACAACTTGCACAAAATGTAAATACAGCAACTCTCAGAATAGCATATTTTGCATGTGTACATTCCATGTTGAGATATATAATTACATGAGGTAACTCTCCCCCACGTAAACAGTTATTCATTACTCAGAAAAGACTATGAACAATGACTGAGTCACGTACAAGAACTGCAAACCACTGTTTAAAAACTGTAAAATTTTTCCTCTTTGTTGTACATGTTTGTGTGTGTGTATAGATATGAAACATTAAGGCTACTAAAAATGATCCCTCAAACAGTTTAAAAACAAATGATAGTACACAATCATAATACAAGACAGAAAACAGATTTGCATATAACTAGAACAAACACAACAGCTTTTCAAAACAGTGCAGCATATATGGGCATCAAATTATACAATAAATTACCAAAATACCTAAAAAACAATTTATAAGAAAACAAAATTTGAAACAGCACTGATGACTTTTGTGCTTTGTCACTGCTTCTAAAATATAAATGAATACTTGAAATGGGATTAACTGGAATGAGAGTATGAGAAGGCATGTATGTGTATATTTATAACTGTAAATAACTTTTAGTTCATTTTTTTCATTGATGTGTTTTATATCTCTACACATTTGTATAGCCAATGATTTACAGGATCAATAAAGTATCTAATTAGAATCCCTCAAAACAAGATTCTTAAACAGAGCTCTTGGACTGTCCCTTACAATGATGTACATACTTGGGAAGGAAGTCTTTTTAAAAAAAAAAAGTTTATTATAGACCATAGACTATATATTTGAGTTTCAGTCATTGCCAGAAAATACATTGATTAGCCAAACAATTTAAGGCAAGAATCAAATTTACCTTATATAATAATGGGATATTTTCATTTATACTGTGTACAATTATTTCAACAACATTTTATATTCATATTTACAATTAATTTATCCTACATTTATCTATCAAGAAGTTTTGGATGACACATTGCAGATATGTGCCAAGAGTTACAAAAATATGCTTGAGAAGAGGTTGCAGAAAAGAGAATTAATATGTGAGAAAAATTATATACTTCAGATGCCATGATGAAACATGGGCGGACTGAAGCAGATTATAAGCAAAGACATGCTAGTAATTAGTCTTCTTGTGTAGGATACCACTACAACATCTTCAAGAGGAAAAGTTTCATGAGCATCATGATGGTTCATGTATGAACTGCATGATCAATAATATGACAAATATCACATATTCAAGAGTAAACAATGACAGAATTCTGGAACTAAAATAACTCCTTCCCCCCCCCAAAAAAACCACATACACATTGTGTCATTAGTCACTCACCATCATCATTATTATGGTAAAGAGAAAACTGACAAATAAAAAAAAGTTATTCTTTAAAATAATAATGAACATAAATAGATCATAATATGCATATTTCATTTCTACAAACTGCCTAATTTACAACATAAGAAATTATGTGGAAGCAAATAATAGCAAAATTAATTCAACAGGCTCGTTAAAGAAGATTAAAAATTAAATTCCCACGCTAACTTAGTGAACATAAAGGCAACGAAGTATTAGTAGTTGATTATTAAGTTACGTAAGTAAATAAGGCATTTTTGTGGTTCCAAAATGATAATTGGCATTTAAATCAAGAACGGATTTCCGCGTTTTCTCTGCAGCCAATCATAACACTTGGGCTGGCTGTAGGCAGCGATTGCTGTCAAATTTTAAAGCAGACAACATATTTTACTTTATGCATAAAAGAACCCAATTGAACTTCGGCAGAAAAGGAAATGAGGTTCTCAAAACTGTTCTCAAGTATTGAACTCTACATAAATATATCAACATTGTTAAACGTTCCTCTTATGTACATAGAATATAGTGGTGTTATTTTAGCGCAGTTATATGCATGTAGTGGCTATTCTGACAGCGCGTGTCCTATCACACGTGTTAGAAGAGCCGTGGAGCTTCGGAGGGGAAGGAGATTGAAGGTGAATATTTGTTTTTGAAATTGTGCATAAACATGCCTAAATTGTTATGTAAGTGGTTGGGAACAACAAGTGATGATTTTATAATGTTTTTGTGGGATCTTTTCATTCTCTGAAAGAATATTTAACAGATTTAGGATTTTTCGTCAAGATGGCCGCTCGAGCAATTCGTTGTCCGCAATCGAGGCTGTACTTCCCGATAACCATACCCCGATATTGCGATGGAATATTTTTCAGCATATCTTGTCTTCTAACCGATTTATAACATTTCAACATGCTTAAATACAGTCCCTGGGAACTTTTCATTACTTTTACGTAAAAATATGACAAGTTCGAGCGCCAAGAGAGGAAATTCAAGGAAATATAAAAATGCGTGTAGGAAGGTAGGGAAAAGGGATCACGGGCGAGGCTTGGTCGTGACTGCGGCTGGCGATAGGGGGATCGCCGCCATGTCGTTAGTGACTGGTCTCGGTGACGTGCGTCGTACCGCCCCCCAGGCCCCGTCACCGTCCTAGGCGCGCTCGATGTGGGTCGTTTGGCTTACCCGGGCATTGTCAGTTTACAAGGCCGGTTTGACTCTTAGTGAATGCCGACATGCAAGGGCTTGGTTGTAGCGTCACTAGCATTAGTGAACGTTAATGTAAGCGCTTGTTTGTTTATGTTATCGTGGAGAACTAGTGTGCATTTACATTTGCATGTAATCGTATATACGTAAGTGTTGATTACATTTCTAAAGAGAACCGTGTTTAATGCATCGTTTAATTTTAACGTATTTCGGGAGACTGAGGAAAGTTTTTGGGGAGATGACAAGGGCCACTTGATAAAATTTTCTGAATCAAAGAGACAGATATGCCAGAATGCATAAAATTCTAACTTTGTTGTGAAAACAAAATTTCACTTTCTAGCTGTATTGTGGTAACCAACCCTTATGATGAACTTTTTTCTTTTAGTCTTATTTATTGTACATTTCTACTTGAAATTTTGTCATTTTATCAAAATTCTTAGTGCTATTAATTTTTACAAAGTGCAATAAATGTGATTTATTTTATTTTTATTTAACTTTTCTTACAAAAGAAGGTTAGATTAAAAAGCTGTGGTGGTTCAAATAAAATTTTCTGATAATGGTGATAAAAAGAAGAAAATTATCTGAATGACTAAATGCAATAACACAATGGAGTTGATACTAGTGTTGAAGAGATTATCAGAATAATAATAGGTTTTCAAAATCAGTCTTCCAATGGCAGGGATGATATATCCCTTAAAATACTGAAAAAAAATGCAAAGATACCCTTACATCTGTTCGAATTCACCTAATCAATCACTCCACAGATGAAGGTATATTCCCAAATTGTCTAACGTAATGGAAGTACATACTAAAATAGGGAGATTTATCTTGAATCAACAGATTGCAATTATGGGTGTACCACAGGGGTCTGTTTTAGGACCTCTGTTTGTTCTTAACTTATATAAACAACTTGCCATATGACGTAACAAAGACTCTTATATCATATGCTGATGACACCGCAATGATTTGTTTCAGTAAATCTCTAAACAATTTAGGGGAAACTATGATTGCCTGGGAAATTCGTCAGTTTACTTAAATGATATCAACTGAAAGGTTAGCACTCAAAAAAGTAAATGAACATTCCTACTTACATAAGGAAACAGATATTGCAATATACCTATATAATTGAAAAATAGAAATGAACACTAGCTACAGTTTCTTAGAAATATGCTTGGACAGTTGACTAACTGGGGATTCCCATGTTGGGTATGTAAAATAATTAGCTCAAGCTGATATCTAACTTTGTATATGGACGATAATGTACACTAACTGTATATTATGCCAAAGTTTATTCAGTTTCATCATGTGAAGAAGTACTGGTACTACCATACGAGTAGAAAATTAGTTTTACAAGGAAATGTCTATTATGTATATATGGATTTGCTAGCATGCAGCCATGCAAAAATGTTTTTAGAAAAAAGCGGATCCTTATAGTATTGCACATGGGGTAATTTTAATGACCTTGAAGAAGGGAATCAACAGCATAATAATTAGGACATTTATGATTATAACACTAGAGGTAAGGATAACTTCCACAGAATTCATTTAAATTCTAAATCAACTCCTATTCATTAATAAAAAATTTGATATGTATAATAAATTGCCAAACCAATTAAGGTGCAAATAGGAAATAAATTTAAATTTGAGTTAAAAAGTACCATATATATATGTATAGTTTTTGGAGCATTCTTTGAGTTTGCAAAGCAGTCACGGAGATCTATGAACATATAACTTGTCATTACCACAGTAGCACACATTAACGTTTACAAAAAAATATTGTGTAATAATAGTAAAAAATAATAGTTGCAATAAAAATGAAAAAGAACACCTATAGCCACTCAGTCAAATAACAAAAACAAAAAACCCGAAACTGGCAAGTCACTTAATCATACAAATTTTACTAGACATGTTTACATATGCATTGATATAAAATTATTGCAGTGTTTTTAACTCTTCATAATATGTTGTCACTCATATTTTCTTTTACAGAATAATAGCCTTTTTACATAGGTATTTTTAAGAGCAGATTTACAGGACCTATCATTGTTTATTAAGGCTTTTAAGCTAGAGGGAAGAGCAGTTTGTACTAAAATGCATTCATGATAAACCCCTTTTTGATGGCAGGAAAGCAGGTCCATGTAGATTTGCTTTTTGTCCAGTATATAGGTCAGATGAACTATAATAATGAAATAAGGGATTGTGTAATATATGTAGGTTAGTTAAATTATAGTAATATAATAAGGAACTATTTTTTGAGTGTATTTTATAAATACTTTGTACATTGTGAATCATTTTTGACAATGTCAGACACTTATAAAGAGCTTGTTAGACAGTAAATAAGTTGTTGTTGTTGTTGTTGTAGTTATAAACAGAAAAGATCAAAAGTTATTTTTCAGGAGTAAAATGAAATTTTTATGTTAACAGAAAGATACGAATTAATAATATGTTAAAATTTTATACATTCAAATTATATTAAGCTATTTGTTTAATGATGTCAATATTAATATTAAAACACTATTTTTAAAAATACCACACTTTTTTGTAATAATATTTTGTATTATAATGGAGATAAGAAATACATTGTTTGCCATAAAATTGCATTGACCACAATCAATTATCAGTTATGATGTCTGGCAGCACTAGAATGGAAATGAATTTGGTTTATTACTCTGAGTTTTCTGTGTTAAAGAGGCGATGAATCAATGTTCTATTTATGGAAAATATTGAAGTGCAAGATAGTAAATGAATTTAACACATTAGTTGTTGATGATGATAAAGTTTCCTAATGGTATTAAGCTGTAAAATCTGAGCTCTAACAAATGGCAATCTATTATAGCATACAAACCTTTCTTTCTAACTTGCTCCAGGAAATTATTCATATGAGTTTATTCAGAAGTATTCAGAAGTATTTTCTGCAAGACATTTGCTTGTTTTCTGCTTTTTAAGTTCAAGTTCAAGTGTTTGATTGAAAAATGGGTGCTAAAAATAAATGGAAAAATTAGATATACTAATTGGAAGTTGTACATTGAAGCTAATCATATAATTAAAATCATTGTATGGTTGAGCGGAAATACACACTCTTATTGATTCCACTTGTTTATAATATATAGTACATGTTTCACCAACCTATTGTTTGCATCCACAGCTACCCACATTATAAACAAGTAAGTGAAGTCAATAAGAGGTATAGTTCAACTCAATCATTCAATGATCTTAATTAAAAGCAAGTTTTTTTATATAAACAAAAACTAGACAGAGCAAAACATAAAAAAAGTGTTGCAAAATATGGTGTGGGTGAAATGACTTTAGGAGACTGGCATTAAAATAGGAATAAAATAGAACATTTATGCTCTTAGTAATGTTCCAAAGACACAGCAATGCATTCAAAACACACAAATAAAGTTATTTTTTAAAAAACAGTAGTACCATAATGCACTAATATGTACAATGTAATGATATGGTGGTTTAAAAATAAATGTGCTGCAGTTTATACGATAGATGTAGAAATATGCAAAATTAAAACTTTTGCCTTCCTTTCCATATAATGTGAGCTAGCCTTAGTCAAATTATGGCACTCTTCTGTATTCTTTATTTCTTTGATGAAAATATTTTTATTATCAGAATTTTTATAGAAACAATGACTTTGTAATAAAATGGAAGTGAACAAAATAAACAGTTTTAATAATGATAATTTTATTGCAGACCATAGACTCTACAGTCATTATCAGAAAATACATTAATTACCAAATACACTGATTCATTAAACAATTTAAAACAAGAAGCAAATTTACCTCATAATAATGGTGTATTTTTATTAATACAATCAGCAGTTACATTCAACTTTATTTTATAATACACATACACACACAAAATTCAATTATCCCATACATGCATTTATTTATCAAGAAGATTTTCAATTCTGTGTGAGACCTTTTCCCTCTTTGACTTTTAATTCTTAGTAGCAGTTTATTATACAACTTTTTTCCATAAACTCTTGTATCTCTTTCAGTAGCTTGCTTCAGTTAAGTCATTGAATATCTCAAGAGGATGGTTTGACAAGTAACTTGGATTGATATTATAGAGAATATGATCAGTCTAGCAACATACTTTATTTTTTAACATAGTCCCCTCAAAATTTAACGCGTTTGCTCCAATATTCCTCCAGGTTCATGATTTCCTCTTGGAAGTGGATTTCTTTAAGGCCCTCAAAATACTCGTTTGTCTTCTCTATCTTCTCTTCATTTGACAAATTTGTGTCTAACCAGGAAAATGTAGAGTTTTGGAAACAGATAGTAATTCAAGGGAGTGAGATCAAGTGAATGTGGTGATACAGAAGAATTTCATGGCTTGGATGTACCGTGCCGCACTTATTTCTGTGATTACTGTCTTCAGTCAAGGGAGTGAGATCAAGTGAATGTGGTGATGGTGATACAGAAGAATTTCGTGGCTTGGATGTACCGTGCCGCACTTATTTCTGTGATTGCTGTCTTCAGTCTCTCCAAAAGTGATGCATAGAATTCTCCAGTAGTGGTTTACCCTTTTCCACGTAGCAAATCAAGAAATTCCTTTTGTGTCTAAAAAAACTGAAGCCATCACCTTTTAATCGAGTGAATGCATTTTGTCTTTTTTTAGAGACATTTGCCTTATGTGTTCCACTGTTTCCTTTCTGATGTATAGTAATGAATCCAGATTTCGTCCATAGCCACTAAATGGCATAAAAATTAATCATAAATATTTCCAAATAGTTGGTCAATTTGCAAACAATTTCACTTTTGCTATGGAGTGAGCAGATGCTGCACTCATTTTGCACAATTTTTTCGTATGTAAAATAAAATGAATATACTCAATTAAGATACCCAAGGCCTGTGCTAACTTGTGCACTTTGATTCCTCTGTCAGCCAAAACAATATCCTGGACTTTATCATTGATTTCTGGCTCTGACTTCACAACCAATTTTGGAGCTGCAGGACTGGTGTGTCATCAGTGCTTGTTCTACTTTATTGAAATTTACCCAAAGTGGAACAGTTTCTTAGGAACAGCATGCATCACTCAATGTAGGCAAATTCCTTTCATGAATTTCCTTTTCAGTTTTCTCTTCCAGAAAAAAAGAACTTAATCATACCACAAATTTCAATCTTATCCATTTTACACTGCCACTCAAAATGCTTGTGTTTAAACAACTGCCAAACAATGAATAACATCAGAATGACTTGTGACATAAAATATTATTACATGGAAAGAAAACTGTATGACCACTATACATTGGTAAGTTACTGTTATCCTCAATTAGTATGAGAACCAAGTTACTTATCAAGCCATCCTCATAGCTTGCAAATTAAGTTTGGTAAAATACAATCTGATTTGCAATTTAAATGATTGATAACATTGGCCTGCACGGGGGGGGGGGGGGGGGATCTGCTGTCTTAAACGTGAATTTTGGCATGCTAAATTGAATACTGAAATTTGTTTTCCCCTATCACTAAGGTTTTTAAACCTTTCACAAAAGGAATTTTAAAAGAATTGTATTTTTGTGAAATAAAGATTACTATGTGATCAAAACTGAAATGCCATATTTCTATCTAATACACAAAATTAGGTACCCACATACTTAAGAAAGCATGGTGTCTGAAGATCAACATCTTTTTTTGTTTTGAAGGAAGGCTATTTATGTACATTTATGTTCTGGTTGCATATATAATCTCTTCAAGCACTAGCAGTAGTCTGCTTATATTACTTTATTACACATTCCCTAATATTGTCTTTCCATCTCCTTAATTTCTTCATGAAATCTTTCACCCTGCTCATCATTCATGAGTCCCAAATTAGGTGGAAAGTAGTCAAATTAAGAATTAGAGAATTGAAGTTTCAAACTCTATTGCAACTGAGAACTGCAGTCTTGGTAACATATTTGTTACTTTCTGCATATTGCATGTCTTTTACATTTCCAAAGAATGTATTGATAACTTCCTTGAAAACACACCATTCCTGAAGTTCTATATCATTCTTAAAGTCAATATCCTTCGTTACCTGTCTGATCCAAGGTTCATCAAATACATCCTCTTTTATTTTAGCCTCAGACAAAAGTGAAATTTACAGTATAAATACTGAAGCACATGCCTAGTTCTTTGACAAATTGCTTCATGATACCAAGCTTAATATCTCTCAGGGCCAACTAGACTGATACATAATACCTCTCCCAGAATTAAACTTTTTCTCTTCAATGACTAGTTTTTTCCTTACATCTACTATTCATTCACACAAAAAGCATTTGTATGCCCATCCTGCTGGCCAATTAAGATACCACAAATTTTAAGATCTCCACACAGTAGTCATTGATGTTCCCAGTATGTAACTTTTTCTAAAATCGATCTAAGATTGTCATAGACTTCTTCCATAACACAAAATTTGCAACAGGAATTGAGGGAAATTTGCTTCTATGTGCAATAAAACTGGTTTGAAAGTTGTTTTTGTTGCATCTATAAATAAATGTGAAAGTCCATTGTTTACAATTAGGGTGCACAAAGCCATTGTAGTGAAACAATAATTCTGGCAACCCAGATTTCAGTTTTCTTTCTATTAGCATTTTCAAGAACCAGGGAAGGCAAACTGTAGTGTACCAGTTGGCACTGATTGTTTTTCATTCCTGTAGTGGAATGATTGCAATAGGACCACTTGTTGAGAAGAAAATGGCAACTATCTTCCAATCTACACTTTGACAGTTTAGCAAGAACCTTCAGTGAGAGGGGAATGATTGTCATGTAGTAAGACCCAGATTGCCAACTGCCTGTCAGTTGTAGGGGTCAATCAAACTTTCGTTACCTGTGAAGATATATGAAATCATAGTGGGGCTGCCATTGTAGATATGACAAACTATTTTCTGGTGAATCTTGCTGCTTTTAGCAAATTCTGAAGGAATGTAGCAATTGCTGTCGTACCCTTGAAAAACTTCTTGAAATCTCCATCGATGCTACTTATTAGGCACAAAAGTGAATTTATGTGTATGTGTGTGAGTCTGTTAACACTCTAGCAGCCAAAATGTTTTTTTTTCTCTAACGAAATTTGACATACAATGATCAATTAACAAACAATTTCAGTTTTTTAACTAGCAAAATTGAATCAATGGGATGGGAGTTAACCTAAAGTAAATATTTAAAAATCGCTCTAGTGGCCCCAATTTTATTTTTCAATGAAACTCCGTATATTCAATTGAAATAAAATAAGGAAAATAGTTTCCGAAAATCAGTGAAATCAGACTTAGGAATGGAGGTTTAACTGAAAGCCAATGTTTAAAAATCTCTTTAGCAGTACCAATATTTATTTTTTTTCACAATGAAGTTCTGTATATACTGTTTAAATAAAATAAGAAAAATAGTTTCTGAAAATTAGGGAAATCGATTCATTAGGGGGTTATACCTGAAAATGGAAATCTAAAGAATGGGGGTTAAAGCAAAAATTTAAAAATTACTCTAGCGGCAGCAATTTTTATTTACCTATGAAACTTAGGTACATACCTTTGAAATAAATATGGTTAAATTGCTCTAAAAATTATACAGAGAGTACAATTAGCAATGCTGTACCGAGAAATGATCACCTCCAGTTAGAATATTAGACAGCAAGAGCATGGCCACAATTAAAATTTTGCTGCAGATGGGTGCTGTGCACTGACTTCTGCTAAGGCTGTTAATCAAGACATGCTCTTTTCAGCACTGCCAACAGGAAACCTACATCCCTCATAGTTTCTTCAATCCTAAAAATTTAATATCCCTGCTTGTAAATATGGTTTTGCATTGTCATTTTTAATGGGGCTTAACTTTACTTGCAGTGCTACATCATGGTGTCTAAGAAAAAGCGAACAGCATCTACTGCAATATCAGAACCAGGGGAATCTGTGATAAAGAAGATCAAAACTGCTGATGATGCTGGCACAAGTGTGACAAGTGGACATTTGTTGGATAGTGGGGAAGGTAAAGCAACTAAGTCCCAAGGAATAGTTCCAAAGAAACAAACAAAAGCAAAAGAGATTGAAACGATTCCAAAGACAGAAGATGATTTTGAAGAGCATCCTGTTTCCCACACAGTGGCTAATGATGGTGAGTAGAAGAAACATTTGTGGTGGCAATGTGGTAATTTGGAATATCTCACATTATTTACTCCTTCCAAGACTAAGCATTCTCCAAAATAAATGATTCCATAATTGAGTTCTATAATATTGGAAAATGTTCTGTTATGGCTATTTTTAAGCTAGCATTCCATTCCAAAGAGATCACACCAATTCAGATGATAAGAAAAACTTTTGTAGATTGCCCCAAAATTAACATACATATGTCATACACATCATTAGTTGCAGTTTGTAGGCATCATTATTGTTAAAAATGCATAGTTAGCCATAAATGCTGTCATATATTATTTTGTGAATAAGTTAAGAGATCTTTTAATTTCCTTTTAGTATAACATTTTAAGTGGCTAGCATTTCTGAGATGCAACTCAAGTGTATTGATTGGGGTCTGAATGTATTTTAATGCTCTTGTGGTTTTATTTGTAATTATAGTTTACCCATTGAAACACACTATAAAAAAGTGTTTTTAAATAGATTCAGAAGAGATTATTGATGTGTGTTTTGCTGTGGTAGATACCAAATTTAATTAATATGAAGAATTTGTTTGTTTGTTATTATTTGTGTATGGTCAGTGCATTTCTGGAATCCTTAGAATTGAAGTGCCCTTTTAACCTTAAAAAACAGTTAATATTTTTGCAGTTAAAATGCAGTCTGTTTTTATGAGCAGATATCCCTGATTGGCCAGAAGCAGATCTTTTGGAACTGATGAAGAGAATGGAAAAAGAAATACCTCGGAAAGACAATCTGCGTTATGATTCTAGAGCTGAAAAACTCAACTGGGAAACAGTAAGTTAAAATCTATAAAAATAAAAATAATATAATGATATTCTATGGTCTGTGGTGCATGGTAAAACCTCATTTGAAGCATTTATATCACTTTAAAGTGAAGTATACGAAATGCGACTTTTTATAACATTTTTTTTATTTGCTGTTACAAAATAACCAATTATATATCATTTCTGTACATAATCCCCTGCTTGAGAAATGCACTTAGCATATTGGGAGTTTTTTGATGTCCTTATTGTAAACAGAGGAGGGGGTTGTGTCATCGGCAATTGAGCACAAAGCCTTCCATGCCAGTGTCATCCTGAAGCTTTGCTTCCTATTGTTTCTTTAAGTGGTTCAAACATGAAAATCCTAGAGCTATAGGGAGGGGAGTGTATTTGAGTAGTTTTTTTATTTCATTTCTTCCAAATTTTGTGAGTAAGAGCTGCAGTAAGGGTCCGAGTGTTGTCATGGAGGAGAATCGCTTCTTGTATCAGTTAGTCATTTCTTTTGCTGCGATAAGCGATTCTAACCTCACTCTAAAGGTTGCTGTAATATTCCCATTCATCGCTCACGCAAAGAGCCACATTACTCAAAAAATGCATTTGCAAACACTTTCCCGGCTTTCACTGTGGTCTTTTTTTTTTACCAATCCATACTGACTTGTTTTGACTCAGGCATATAGTGGTGTACCTGAGTTTCATCATAAATGCTTGTGGTGATGATGCAATTCAAAACTGCATCCCCTTCTTTTACAAACCTTGCCAAGAGCCTCTCATAGACCTTCAAACATGCCAACCCATGGGTGCACACTTTAAGGAAATATAGGCTCTTTGTGATGATTGATTGACAGCTCCCATAACTTTTTTCGACCTGGGAAAAAATTTCAAAAATGGTCAAATGTCGACTGACTTCAAGAAGGTTATGCATGTTCTGCTTGTCCGCAGATGATGATGATGATTCTCATTTTCTACCTGTTCCTTGAACTGCTTACTACAAGCAAACATGCAAGGTCTTGGCTGGTTTGATCACCTGTGATGGCAATCTCCAAAAACTTTCTGCCGGTTTCACACCTGTGAAACATGTCCAATTAAGTGGAACAAAATTAGTGAAATATGAGTTGAGTTTAGTAAAATACTCATAAAAATTGCAATATTCTGTGTCAGTTGTTTTTATTGCCTTCATCGTGGAATGTCAAGATTTCATGCGTGGGCATTATATGGAAGTAAAATGTGCTCTAAATTGTGTTATTGTACCTTTAATTAAAAATATTATTTCCCAATTTATTATTTTGTTTCATGAATCACCTTGATGTCTTAGCAGCAAAAACATGCATTAAACATTATAAAAAATAAGTTCATGTAAAGAGGTAAAAATAGTTTTCAATCAAATTCCTAATAAACCTTCTCCCTCCACAGTAGCTGTATTATTATTTAGATAGATTGGATCTGTCTAAGTAACAATAAAAAATTATCAGTTGAATGGCATGTGCTTACTGAGGGAACACTAGGTGATGTCGGATAAAAACTAGAACATAGTCCTAAAAATCTCTGACAGCTTGCACAGAAAATTCAAGTTTTGCAAAATACAGCTAGAAAGGTCACAGAAGATAAATGCTGGTTAAATTTGTGTAATTAGATTTTGTGGAGTGTTAAAGGATAATGTACTTCATGTTTTTCACCATCGAAGCATGGTTTAAATTAAATTGTCATGTTGCATTGCAGAACTACAGGTATTGGAGCACAAAGAAGCTTCAGTTTATATACAAAACTGCATGATTGTTAGCCTCATTAAATTTACAAGCAGAAGTAATATAAGACTTACTAAACGTACAAATATATGCTTACAGCAACAGTTGTTCAGTTTTAACCCAAAAATATTACAAACAGCTTTCTGATCTAAAAATGGGAAACCTCATTCTTTATTTCTAGCTGATTATTTGTGAGGTCCTTCAAAATACACTTCACCAATGCCTTCCCATTAATTTTCTAGACAAGGTACAGATATATATGGATAACATTTGGAATAAAGCAAAACAAAACAAAAATCAATAAATGCTTTTGAAACTTCTAAACTTACAAGATGAAACTGTACAGTTCACTATGGAAATGGAGAATAATGGGTGGATCTCATTCTTGGATATAAAAATTATCAGAAATGTAGACATGCTCAAATTTTGAATGTGTAGAAAGAAAAACATACAGAAAATCATATAAAAACAGTCATAACTCCATCCCACACAGATTAGGTTAGAATACCAAAGACAGAAACAGGTAAAAGACTCAAGCACTTTGGAAAAAGAAAATAAAATTTCAAAAATTTACACTCCATCCTTTGGCATATAATACATTTAGAAAGATATTCAAGGAACATAACATTATTTTGACTCCACAGAACAAATTCAGACTAAATATTAAAACTCTCACAAAAGGATAAGATTGAAACAAAGAACAATGCAGGTATTCATTCACACAAATGTGACTACATTCATTACAAAGAACGTAATCACATTTATATAGCATGGATAAAATTAAATTTTTGGATATAACCAAAGAGTGCTTTAGAAATATAAAATACAAAGAAACAGAAATATCTGCAGTGGACACATTTTTGGTCAAAAAATAATGAAATAGAGACAGAGAAGCCAAACTGTTTAAAACAGCAACTATTAATGTACAATTATAATTAGGATTTTTGTATGATTAGCTCCATGTACATGTTCCAATTAGCACTTCTTAATGTAGAATTAACTGTTGGGGAAAAATCATCTATAAAAACAAACAACAGTTAAACAAATTTTGAAATACAAGGGTCTAGACTAGATAAGTAGACAATACTAGATAAGTATTGAGACATGAAACATTGGCCACCTCTAGAGAAAACGTTGTTGTTTGTTGTTAGGTTGAAATTGAGTCATTGGTGTTGCCATGGTAGTAGGCAGAGTTGTGTTGTATTCATTTTTCTGCATTTTATGTTTTAAGTCTGGAAAGTGTGAACATTCTTGTAATTGCAATGGAGATTCAGAGAGAGTATTTTCTTCGATGATTTTGTACAATTTAAAATGTAACTTAAATGAAACTCAGTCACTTAAGCATTTGAGGGAACTTTTCTCCTTCATATGCTACTGTTTTCCGCAGGTTTGGAGAATTAAAAAGGGACTGCAATCTCTTAAAGATGAAGAAAAAAGTGGACCCACAACAGTAGTGACCAAGAAGAACATCACCTCTGCTGAAACAATGATTAGGGAAGATCCAAGACTAACCTATAAGGACAATGAGGTGGCATTAGCGATTAGTTCGCTGAGTATTTTAACCATCTTTCATGAACATCTTTGTGTAAAAAAAATTAATCTAGATGGGTGCCCCATAATTTATCTGAAGCAGGGAAATCCACAGGGTGGAATGGTCCCAAGAAATGCTGCAAAGATTTAATTGTGAAAATTCTCGTTGTGTTACAGGTGACAAGACATGGATATATCAGTTTGATCCAGATGCCAGTCCTCTATTTGAATTTTCCCTGATGACCAACAACCAGTTACAGTAAAGAAAATGTGCCTCTTTCTTTCTTTAAAGTGGTCATGTGGCAACCATTGTGCTCAAAAATCAGAAAACTCTTGCTGCAAAATGATACACAGAAGTTTGTCCTCAGAAAGTGTTTCAGAAAATCCAAGAATGACATGCAAGAAGGGAATTAGGGGCAGTTTCATGACAATGTATCAGTTCATACTGCTATTGTAACAAAGGATTTTCTGCAAGGAACTGTAATAAAACTAATGACTCATCCATCCTATAGTCCTAACCTAGCAATGCGATTTCTTCCTGCTTCCTAATGTAAAGAACTGACTTTGAGGTCACTGATTTTCTAACCTCAAAGAAACAGTTGGAGCATATGAGGAGTTATCTGCAGTACTGGAAACTGAGTGGCATGGAAGCTTCCAGAAGTAGTTTCAGAGGATGGAACCAGGGGAAATACTTTGAGAAACTAGGATAAACAAAGCATTTCTATGAGTATTCATCATTTGTTGTCTCAATACTTATCTAGTGACCCTCGTACTACCAGAAGATGACCTCATCAAGAACTTTTTCATGCAAACCACAAGAGAGAGAAAAGGTGATGGGACAGCTGTTGAATAAAGTAACTAAGGCTGATGACCAAACATTAAAATGTTAGTGAAGTTCTAGCATTAAAAATACCCGACCAAATATCAGAACTTATATCTCTGTAACAAATTAACAAATTTTGTAGAGCATAAAGCATGACTAAAGAAATTAATGCCATGTGCATATATTCTTGCTGGATTTTTTTTCCTATGCCACTGTGATTGTTGATCATCTTTCGATGGTGGTAAAGCTAAATAACATAAGGTACCAAAGTTTACCAGACTTAATTGTGTGTTTTTTTTTTTAATCAGACACTGCTAGTCTATTGAGCTAGATGAAGAGTGATAGATGATAACTTGGATGAATGAGTTCAGGGGACTCTGTGGCCAAAGTTTCCCAGGCAATTACATAAAGAACTGAAGGAAAACTCCTGGAAGAAAACCTCAATTAGAAAACAACTCTGGCCTGCTGTGGGGGACTTAATTATTACTCTCCGATGTAATGAATGTAACAGTCAGGGCAGAAAGTGTATTAAGAATTCACAGAATATTGGCATTTAGTAATTGTATGAATATATTACATTATAAATAAATCTGTTTAAGGAAATTTTATTATTTTATTTTTTTAAAGAATATATATATATATATATGCTCCTAAAATTATGACCAGTGGATGAAAAAAGTTGGTAGGCAGGTCATAGGTGGTTAAAATTTAACATTTTTCCCCTAGTTTCCCAATAAAGAACTTCAAAATTAATTTTCATTACTTAATAATCTGGTGAGTCAATCTTATGACTCTACTTACCATTGAATTAATACAGAACATGTTTCACAGGCTTTTGTCCGCAGTCTTTAGTTGGGATCTCAAAGTTCACAACCTTATCTTCATAAACACTTTTTTATATTCCCAGTTCCAAAGGTCTGTCTACAAATTTCAGTAATTTGATTTGCACTTCTATATCATATTTACCTCTCCAGAAGTGATGTGCAATCGTTGATATCTGTTTCTCCAATGTTCTTTGTGCCTAATTCCAATGCTTCATTTTGTTTGGCCAGTATATACTTTGGATAAATCAGGAGTTGCACTTCACTTTTGGAGAAATAAACATGATGTGGAAATGGAAGTCAAATTACTGAAATTTGTAAATAGACCTTTGGAAACCAGGAATATAAAAAAATGTTTATAAAAAACTATATGAAGTTAAGGTTAGAACTTTTGAGATCCCAACAGCAGACAAATTAATCTAAAAGTTCATAAAATGTCCACGAGAGCTATACAAAGTCCATTCAAACATCAACGAACCCAGCAGTCGACTCACAGCTGATGTTGCAGACAGAGGTCTGTGAAACATGTTTGGTATAGTTTAATGATAAGTGGAGCATAAGAGTATCAGATCAGCACACCAGCTAATTAAGAATATATTAGTTGCTTCACTGTATTAGTTACAACACAAAATTAGTTTTAAATTTAATATTTTTTGTTTGTTGCTATTAAGTTGGCTGCATTTCTTTGTTTAGAATAGTATTTGCATCCTTACACAATGGACAGTGGCTGTGCTTGATTAATTTGGATTTAAATAGTTAAAATTATATTACAGATATTTAAGTAAATTAATTTATATGTATGTAGTTTATACTTATGACTAATGCTAACACATTTATGAAGCCTAGTAAAGTATCAAGTATGATTAACAGTTAAATGCCATGTGCACATATTCTTGCTGCCTAATAGACTCTAATTCACTCCCATTTCAATTTCAATATCTATATCCATTTACTATGAAAATACCCTTACTTTCCTGTACTGTTTATTGAAGTTTATGGCAAATCTTAATTTGTTCCAGATTAGTTTTGGTGATTACACAGCAGAACAATGCAAAGATATGTGGGGGAAAATCCAGAAAAGGTTGCGACGGTTCAGATTACTGCGAGAACTCTTAGAGGATGCCAAGTCTTGGGTCTCCAAACCTTGGACTAATTTCTACCGCAGCCAGAAACAGGTATGGTTCCTTCTGCATCGTCATAACAGACCTCTTCTGTTACAGGAATCCTTTATGGAGCCCTGATTACGCTAGTTAACAAATTAGAAATTTAGTCATGCCTCATGGATGAAAAGCTCATTTTAACTAAATCATATTTCTTGTACACAAAAATAACAGTAAAAATGTTGTGACAAATGTTTTTTTGCATGACAGAAGTAGGGTGGATTTTAGCAAAAATCACAAAATATTTAATTTTGTTAACATATAATTATATCATTACAATACTTATAACAATGGATCTTATCATAAAATGCCTTCATTTACCACAGAAAATAACAGAAAATTGAATATTCTTTGCTAATATTGTAAATGTTTTTATGTACAAAAATGAGATAGATTTCAGCAAAAGCATATAAATATTTAGTTTTGTTAATATATAGTTATATCATTACAATACTTATTTACTATGTGGAATCTTGTCATAAAATACCCTCATTTAATATTGAAAATAACTCAAAATGCAATATACAGCGCTATTTTTTCCTACACACTGTTAACACTAACTCCACTTACTTTTTAAAACTTAGGACTAGTTTCTGGAGAGGTCCCTCCCATCATCAGCTGCTGTTGACTGAATGCTGTTGTTCAAAATGGTGGATGAATACCCACTTGTTCCTGTGGTGGTATCTGGTGGTTCTAGTAGAAATTTGCTGACTTCATCCAGCGGCAGAAAATCAAAATTCATTAAGTTCTTCTTATTTTTTAAAATGAAAATTCTCTCCTAAGTGGATAGTTCTATTGGGTTGTGAAGTTGTTTCAGTAATTTGATTTCTGGTTTTATCTCATGATTTTTGTTCCAAAAATGAGCTGCTATTGCTGATTTGTCTACCTGTTTCAATCTAATGTTCCTAAAATGTTCTTTTCTTTGAATTTCTAAATTTCTTTTCATTTTACCAACGTAACTCTGCTCACAGTCTGCACATTTAATCTCATATATTCCTGATTTTTGCCCTGTAGGGATGGTATCTTTCACTAAGCAATGTACTAAATTTTTTATATTATATTTAATGTAGGATATATTACCACTCCATTGTCTACAGCTTCGTAAGTACAATTTTACTTAATTATACAGTGCTGTTATTGAAAAGTTGGTCTTTAGCCCCAATGTTATTTAACAAGTCTCTAGTATTTCCATTTATTTTAACTGGTTCAATATTATAAACGACATAAATCTGTGATCTGAAATAAAAAAGAATATACCTCAGAATGAGTAGTCGACAATACTTGCACTACAGGGCTTCCAGAATATGTACATTTGCATAGGATTTTGCATCTTGGCAGTGATCAAGCCACTGCTGGCTGCACCTGTACTTTGTACAGTTCATAAAACTGTATGCAAAATTTTACCTTATAGATAATGCTGGAAATCGTGTCCTCCCTGAACTAAACAGGTATTGTAGCAGGTAAATATATTCTGATTGATAGATTTAGTTCAACCACTGTAATGTTTCAGATTTTATTTCATGTTTTCCTTGAGTTCTTCCATTGTGTCAGGATTTGTTTAGTACACTTTGTCTTTCAGGCTACCCAACAAATAAAAATCACAGACTGTTAAATCTGGGGAGCCAGAGGAGCATACACCAGCATTAATCACTGTATCTTCAAACGCTTCCCTAATTTAATCCATGGACTCCATCAGCAGTGGCAGAATCTTGTTGCAACTGCCCATATAATTTCTCTTCTTTCATCGGTTGATTAAAAAAAGTGTCAGAATATCATTTTGGCATTGCTCTCCATTTATTTCTGCTTGTACAAAATCACAATGATTATGCATCTTAAGCTAAACTCACGCCAAACTTTTAATTTTTGTATCATATGGATATTAAATTTGATATCTTGATTAAATTTGGATTTTCAGAACACCAATAGTGAGTGGTGTGTGTTCACATGACCATATTGGTGAAACTATAGACACTTGTAGGATTTGAATTTTAACAATTTTGTTGCTATATGTGCTGAAGATATTGAAACCCTAAGTTATTGCTCCAATTTTAGTAGTGATATTGTTGGTGAACGTTGAATGTCATCCAACTTGTCTTAAGTTAAAACTGTAGTCCTCATTGTGTTTCTGGTTTTCCACTGAACCAGTAGTATGCTGCAGAAACGTTACTCATGACAGATGAAATCTTGAGATGTTTCGAAAGAAAATTTTTAAGAGGAATTTATGGTACAGTTAAGGATGGAGAAGGGGAAAATAAGATAAAACTATAGACTAGAAAAATTAATACATAAATGGAATATGGTAAGATTTTGAAAGGCACGAAGAATAAAATGGCTGGGGCATGTGCAAAGAATGCAGGAAAGTAGTATGCCAAAAAGAATTTTAAAAGGAAGATTATACCCTAGAAAGAAGAAAGGAAGATCAAAGCTGAGACAGTGGATATTTGAATGAATAAAATATTTATTTCAGCAAATAATTATAAATTCAAATTTTATATTTTTCTTCTTTGCTTTTTTAACTATTTACATAACTTCATAATTTATCAATTTGTTAATTATATGTTTTCAATCCGTTGTCAGCAAATCATATTATAATTTAATTTACATAAACATATAAGAAATCTTAAAATTCAGCAGTAGCAAAAGTGAGGTTCTCCTATATCTTAACCACTAGGTTATATGTACAGTATAAGAACCCCTAAAATAATTTACTAATTTTTACCACTGTGTGTGCCCTCAAGCTCCTTCCTTATACTTCTTCTCCACTTAACTCTTATTTTTCCTAAAAATTCCCCTATCTTATTCTTTTTCTCTGCTCTGTTGCCACTATTTTTTTGTTTTAATTTGTCCCATTTTCCATCCCAAATACTGCATCTCCACCTTTCACATTCAATTAAACAATGGAACCAACTTTCCACTTTCCCACACAAAATGCATCCCTCTTTACAATTTATCCTTGATCCTTTTAGAAATAATACCCCTGTATGCATCAAACAAAACCTATTCTTCTGCAATATATATGGAAAATTAGTTAAAGATGGAAAAGTAGGGCTGAAGACAGAAAGCAATTGAGGAAACTAGTGCAGGAGGTCAAAGCTCATCGAGAGTTTTAGATCCAATTAAGAAGAAGAATCCCAAATCATTTTGCAAACTCATTCATATATACTGCACAAAACTTTACGCTGGCACATTCCTCTTAACCATTAAGAGTGGAAAAAAATATGTTTATTCATGCTGGTTGTGCAGAATTACTGCAGTATATAGAGATGTCATTTCAATAAACACCATTTTACATACTTTTTTATATGTTCAAGCTTGTTTTAAAGAGTTATTATAAAATGGAAGATAATGGAAAGTTTTCATGTTAATAACACACAAAACATGATTTTATGCATCTATTTTCACCCACATTCCAAAAATTTTAACTAATATTATTTTTAGCAAAGAGGGTGCTCAAACAGAACACAATATAGCAAAAGTAATAATAAATTTTAAGTTGTGTAGAGCATGCACTATTTTATTGAGTTGAATGTTTGATACAAGATTTCATGGTTACTAATGCTGCCACTTGGGCATGAGTAATATACTGTAAACATTTCAAAATATTAACTTGAAATGTTAATTGGAACTTATACACTGAAGCAATTCATATAATTAAGATTATTGTATTATTGAGTCGAACTACACACTCTTATGGCTTCATTTACTCATTTATATGTAGAACATGTTTTGCAGACCATCCTTTACATCCTCAGCTAACTGTCGATTGCTGGATAATTCATGGAGTTATTTGGGTACACATATTCTGCTCTGGTGGAGGTGTGATGAACTTAAGGTTTATGTTTTTATCCCTTTGAGGTCAAAGTTTATTAGCTTGTCTCTGAATGTGTAAATGTAGATTTTCTCCCACATTACACACACAATTCTCTGTGGGTTCCAATGCTGACTTTAATGCTTTTGCTTTTTTTTTCCCATTCTCTTGTGGTTCTCTGTCCAGAAATGAGTTGCTACTGCTGATTTCTCCATTTGTTTGTACTTTATATTGCTGAAGTGTTCTTTTAACCTTGTGCCTATGTTTCTCTTTATTTTACTAATAGATTTTTTCACATATTGCTCATTTCATTTGGTAAATATCTGCTTTTTTCTCCAGTGGAATACTTTCTTAAATATTGCCATTCAGAAAATTGTTAATATTAAATTATTTATTGATGTCAATCTATATTGAAGTCTTTTAGAATAATTAAATTGCAAATTGAAACTTGCACAGTGAAGCCAATCATATAATTGATATTATTGTATGATTTAGTTGAATTACACACTCTTAGTGCTTCACTTACTTGTCATAATATATACAACCGGTTTCAAGAACATTTGGTTCTCATCATCAGCTAAAGTTAACTCTTTTAGAATATTTTGAAATTTGTGCACAGCCCATGAATAATATTGAATTATTTAAAAATTATCTTATCTTCTCCTGCTGATTGTGTTGTGGTTTCTTTAATAAGTTTTTGCCTCTTGAATTTCTGTACCTTTTTGTGAACTAGTTCTTTCTAAATCCATTTTTAATTGATGTTCTTTTTATTTGCTTGTATTCTCTGGAGTATTCTTTCTTGTTAATGAAGAGTGTAAAGAGTGTGTGCATTAATCTTTTGAACACTGTGAATTATCCAGCAGTCAACAGTTAGCTGAGGGGTGCAAACAGTGGTCTGCAAAACATGTTCCAATTATAAATAAATAAGTGGAGCCAATAAGAGTGTGTAGTTTGACTCAGTCATCAGTAATCTTAATTATATTTCAACATATAATTAACATATATGTTAACTCTGTTAACTCTTATTTTTAATTTCCAAGGTGGTAACTTCTTCTTTTCTTGATTTCAGAATCGACATCCAGATATGCCCAGAAGACCTCTTTCCACATACATGTTGTTTTACTTGGAGAAAAAGGATAAGGTTGCACAAGAAAATCCTGGTTTAGAAATGGTAAGTACACAGCTCCTTTATTACAGTCAGGCAAGCAGCTTACACCCATTTAAATATTTGGGCAAAAAAATCTATATGTACATATATAGCCATTGCTGGCAATGAAAAAAATGGTGGGCAATGAAAAAAAAGTGAGGTTGCCCCAGGGGTTAATGATCATAGGAAATTTTTTTCTCTGATTTATTTCATGTACTATTTGTATATCTTATAAATTTGACCTTTTTGTCATTATATAAAACTTTAGCTTACACTGTGCTATACTGGATTAAAATGTACTCAAAGAGGTAGTGTTATCAACTAATATTAAAACAAACTCTGTTGCTTGATTTATCTGTATCCATGCATTATATTGCATTTAAGATTAATATTTATTTTTACCACCTTCACTTGTCTCCTACCTTTGAAGAAGAACACAAGCTGTTCAAAATATAGCAACAATTGTGCGACTATATAAGTGTTTTGTTTCTGCTTCTGTAGTTCTTGTTATTTTACATTATTTATGTATGTGTGTGTAAGATGAGGATGAAAACATGTCTCCTGGATATTCCATTAGTAGACTACCGATGATGCAGAGATGCTATATGTAGTGAGGAGTAAATTATTTGTTTAAAATGAAGGTTTGATGTAATTACAATATATTGTTTCTATAGGAATTTATAATGGGCAATACCCAAAAATTGGCCAGTAGAATTAGGTGGTTGGTATTTTGTAATGTTTCTTAACACATCAATAAAATACAAATAGAAATAAACCATAAGTTCAACAACATATCTGAAATATAAATTTTACCGCTCATGATACCTACATTGTGAAACAGCTCAAAATGAACATAATTCAGCACATGGAAGTAAATAGCAAGATTGATAGGCTTATGAAAAAGGTACTTTAATGTTATCAGTTTGGCATTATGAACCACACCCTAACAATGTTAACAATAATTGAGGCAGAGCATTGTAATGGAGACAAAAGTTTTTATTTCTTTATACTTTGACAAATAATTATTTTTGAAATTTAGAAAACTTTATGCCTATTAAATTCCTCATAGCATTCATTTCACAAACTATGTCGATCAATAGTTATATGCAAACAAAAGTACATCAGAATGCATCCAAAAGCTTTAAGGTTCTGATATAGCCTCAAATTGTGCTATTTGCAATTCTTAGGAGGATGAACACAGTACTAACTAACATCATGACAAAAAGCTTGAAGAAACATAGTAACTTTATTGTATTAAAGTTTAAGCATGTTAGCGTATTTTTAACATCTGTTGATGAAGCTGGCCCCTAATTTTTCTGCCTGCCCATAATTAATGTATTAGTTTCTTTCAGACTGGTGTTTCCAAAATGATAGCAGAGATGTATAAAACACTTCCAGCCAAAAAGAAGCAAAAATACATGGACATGGCAGCTCTGCAAAGGCAAGAATATGAGCAAAAGATGGAGGAATTTTAGTAAGTGAAAATTGTTATATTGTTAATGTCATATAGTTTAAATATATATTATGCACAAAGTCATGATGCCATTTCAGAAGTATTTATTACATGTATGTCATAATAGTAAACTTTAAATATTTCAAAAATCATATGAGCAGCTTTGCAAGTAGTGGACAAGTCAAGCCTACAATGGCAATGAATGGGTGCTAGAAAATGCATTTAAGTTTGAGAAGGTTTCTCTAAATAATTATTACTAATAAACATTCAAAATGTATATAAACAATGTATACAGTTTTTTTCACACTAACTCCATTCACTTACATAAATTTGGAAAATATGTTTCGGGAGCAATCCCTCCCATCTTCAGCCTGTTGACAAACTGTTGTTAAACGTGGCGGTTGGGTCTCTTGATGTTCTTGTGGCGGCATCTGTTGGTTCTATTAGGAATTTGCTGAGTTCATCCAATGGAGGGATATCGAAATTCATCAAATTATCCTTATTTTTTGTAATGAAAATGTTTTCCCAAGTGGAAAGTTCTATTGCATTATGAAGTTGTTTAAGTAGTTTTATCTCTGATTTAATTTCATGATTTTTATTCCAAAAGTGCGCTGCTATTGCTGATTTATCAATTTGTTTTAAGCGAATATTTCTGAAGTGTTCTTTTTTCCGGATTCCCAAATTCCTCTTCGTTTTTCCAATGTATTTTTTGTCGCACTCTGCACATTCTATTTCGTAAATACCTGACTTTTGTTCTGTTGGCATGTAGTCCTTTACTCTGCAATCTAATAAGTTCTTTATATTAAAATTGTTCTTTGGGGCTAACATAATTCCTTGTTCTTTGAATATCGTTTTGAACTTATTGTGATAAATTGGGTGGTATGTGAAACTTTTGAATTGGTACCTTTCTTTGGCACTTTTAAGAGTGGAAACATCTCTTATTGCCTTTTGTTTTTTGGTTTTATTGATGATTTTTATTACTGTGTCTTTGTTGTATCCATTAGTTTCTCCTATCTTTATGATTTGTTGGTATTCCAATTTGTACTCTGTTTCTGTGAGTGGAATGTTAACTAATCTGTGTGCTAAACTATAAAATACTGCATATTTATGTGGAATGGGGTTAAAACTGTCATTTTTTATGTAATTTTCTGTGTGAATTTTAGTGTGAAAAAAACTGTATACATTGTTTATATATATACCACTCCATTGTCAACAGCTTCGTAAGTACACTTATTTGAGATTCAAAATGTAATTGAAATGTTTTAGCTGGTGAGTCAATTACATACTGTTTATTTCTCTACTTATCAATATTTATTAGCAGAACGTGTTTCGTAGATCTTTGGCTGCTAGTCAGTTGACAGCTTTTGAAATGCATTTTGGATGCTTCAGCTGACTTCTGGCAGGAAGTTACAAAATTTTTTGCTAGGCTGTTATCTATTCGGATTTCAAAATTCATCAAGTGTTCTTATAAGGGGCATTCCAAAAATTCCCAACCTGACCAAGAAAACACAAGATTTCAGAGAAAGTTTTTTTTTTATTTTTCAGCATAGTCACCTGATAAATCAATACATTTAATCTGACTTAGAAATTTTTAATACCCTCAGTAAAATAAGATTTGTCCAACTGTGAAAAATAAATGTCTTTGCAGCTTCAAATTCTTCATTTGATGTGGTTCTTTGTCCACCCGGTCATTTCTTCAGGTTTGGGAACAAAAAGTAATTGATGAATATGCAGCTACAGAAGCATTTGAAAGCGAAGGTCATGCAGTTTTGCAGCAACAGTCCCAAATGTGTATGAAGGTGCATTATCGTGATGAAAGAGAACCTTCTCTTTCAGAAGGTGTAGACATTTAGCCTAATAGCATGCTTCAGTTGGTCCAGTAGTGAAGCATGATTATTCCCTGGTGATAGTTCTGCCATTCTGCAGGTAGTCTACGAGCACTAAATCATGAGAATCCCAGAAAACCTTAGCCATGACTTTTTCTGCAGATGGAATCATTTTCCCTTTTTTTGGTGCATTTTCATTTGTTGCTACACACTGTTTGGACTACTCCTTTGTCTCTGTGTGTAGTGATGAATCCATGTTTCATCTACTGTTATGAAATGTCAGAGAAACTCACTGAAATTGTGTTTAAACAAGTCTAAACACTCTTGCAAAATGTTCATTAGAATGTGTTTTTGGTCCATTGTTAACAAGTGCAGCACCCATTGATTGCAAAGCACTTTCACACCTGAAACTTTGTGTAAAATGTAGTGGACATGGTCTATCGAAGACTTTGCAATATCAGTCAACTGATGTACTTGCAATTGGCGATCATTGAGTACGGTATTATGAATTTTTGTCACAATTTCATCAGTCTTAGCAGTTTTGGAATGCCCTGAGCACTTGTCACCTTGAATGGACGTACGACCACGCTTAAATTCAACAGCAGACTTTTTAACCATCAAAAATAAGGGAGGGAAATCCTTTAATGTAGAATTAACTTGTTTAGTATTTATATTGGGATTAAACCCTTCAAAACGAAATACTACAGCTCATATTTCAGTTTTATCCATTTTGTAAAAAATGTAACATTAGTTTGTTTACACGATCACAAACGAGTGAATATGCTTATGCATCTGAAACTTCAAAGTGCATATCTGAAGGATGATATCTAACAACTGTCATATAAATTTGTCCATCTTCATAACATCTCTGAATAAGGCTGAGAATTTTTAGAACACTCCTGAATGTACAAATAGGTCATTAAGTAATTTACAAATGATGGGTTCTATATGTTTGAATTAGGTGGCATTAGTCTGGTAGCAATTGGTGACATTTTACAAGAGACTCAATGTTTATTTAGCAAAACAGCAGTTGCAAGGTGACATTGCCTCTGAGTAAATGTACAACTCTCCAGCAGTGATCTGTTGTGCAATTTTTATGGGCAAAAGGTTTGGAATCAAAGAATATTCTCAAATAAATGATTCCCATCTTTGGCAATAAGTACCTGTCATATCAAGCTGTTTACAATTGGGTGCAGAAGTTCTTTAAGAAGGCTTAACATCAAGTCAGCTAACGAATGAGATTGCCAAGAGTTGAGTTTGAAACTAGTTGAAGACTTAATCCTAGCAGACAGAAGGATAATTATACATATTATAGCCACTTCTATTGGTTGTTCACATAGTATGACCTACCTCACGACAGGTTAGGTTTTCAGAAAGTTTGTGCATGATGAGTACTGCACATGTGATAACAAAACACACAATTAAAAGAATGGTTTTGGCATTACAGCATCTCAATCGCTACCAAGATAAAAAGCATGCTGTGATAACCTGAATTATCACAGTTGATGAGTCTTAGGTTCACCATTACCAACCCATGTCAAAGCGTGTGTCAGTGTAGTGAAAGTATCTGCATTGCCTGCAAAAAAGTTTTAACTTACACCATCTGCAAGGGAGTAATGCTTACAGTCTTCTGGGATCACAAAGGCATGCTGCTCACCACAGTCCAGTCTGAAGGACAAACTTTAAATGCTGACATTATCATCCTTAGGAAATTTCATAAAGCCATTCAATGAAAGGTTTTTTTTTAATAGTCTTTAATGTCTGTTTTTACTACTGAGGCACCACTGGTGGTGGACACTGATGATAAATGAAATAATAATTCCAGGCCTAAGGCATTCCTCACTAAAGGCATTATGTTCTTTCATGACAATGTATGTCCTCTTACTGCCAACAAAATTGTAAAATTTCTAGGGGAAAATCATTGAGCATCTTCCTTATAGCCCCAATCTTGCTCCGAGTTACTTTCATTTGTTCAGTCCTCTTAAACATCATCTTTCACTATGAATATTTTCGACGATGAAGCTGTAGAAAAGGAAGTCACTGCCTGATTCTGACAGCAGCCCAAAGAATTTTATACTGCTGGATTTCAGGGGCTTGTGAAATTATGGAACAAGTGCCTCAGTGTACAGGAAGATTATGTTGAGAAATAAAACCAGTATTCTTATAAACAGATCAGTATTAGGTGACACTATATTTCACTAACAGATTAGTTTATCAGAACATGTTTCAAGAGCTTTTGGGGAACGACTAATGCTGGAAGGTGACTATGTGACTGGTGATTCCAGTGTACAGCAAAACAGGAAGTCCATTGGTAGATGTCAAAATTCATAATATGATGCTTATTCTTTAAAATGAAAATCTTTTCCCATTGCCCTGGGATTGTTGGTAGCTTTCAACAGTTTGGTTTCATTAGTCATGTCATGATTGTAAGTTCAAAAATTATTTGTAACTGCCAATTTATCCACCTGTTTATATCATACATTTCTAGTGTTCTTTCGTCCTTGTCTCCAAATTTCTTATTGTTCTGTCAATCAAATTTCTTATTGATCTGATCACTATCCAACCAACCTATCTGATACACTCCTGTCTTTTTGTTGGATGGGGAATAATATCCTTAATGTTATTCAGTCTGTTTCAAAATGTTCCCAATATTAAATTTATTTATTTTGTCCTGCCAACACAATATCAAAATTTTTAAAAATATTTATGAATGTCCTGCTTGTCCATGGATGGTATGTGAATTTTTAAAACTTAAATCCTTGAAATGCTAATTGGAATTTGTACAGTGAAGCTAATCATATAATTAAGATCATTGTATGATTAACTGAAACTACATACTCTTATGGGCTCCACTTGTTTAAATTTAGTGCATGTTTCGCAGACTGTTGTGAACAGTAAGCTGAGGATGCAGATGACAGTCTGTGGAAAATGAACTAAATTTAAACAGTGTGAATAAGAGTGTGTAGTTCAACTCAGTCATATAACAATCTTAATTAAATACTTATTGGTTGATTTTATATGATTTTTAAGCATTTCTCCTCACTGCTAGAGAATTTAAATGTGATTACTTGGTTAGTTAAATGGGTATTTAAATATATCACAATTGGTTTAATTAGTGTGATGCTCTATATGAGTTTAACTTTTATTTCAGTGACAAATGATAATTTCATGTTATTTTGAAAAGTAAAAAGTATATTTTCATTACAATTAACATTTTAATTAATGACTCTTTAAATTTTACACTTAATGGTGCTCATATGTTACTTGCAGTGATAGCAGTGACATTAGATAGATTACCGCCACGGGTGGCCGAGGTCGTTAAGGCACGGACTCGTGAGCGGGAGGTCTGCGGTTCGAATCCCGCCAGGACCGTCCTCCCTGACTGGGGTTTTTTCCAGGTTTTCCTCAGTCTTCATAACTGGCAAATGCCGGGGAGGTACCTAAACTTAGGCCTGGAACGCTTCCTTCCTTTAAAAAAAAAAAATATCCTTTCCCAATTTATCATTTCATCTCATGTATCATCAGTGTCCACCGCCTGTGGTGCCTCAGTAGTAAAAACGGGCGTTAAACACTACTCAAAAAAAAATTAGATAGATTCCTTAAGAAATAAACCCGAGTTTTTTGGAGCAAGAACACCAAAGCTGCCAATGCAAGCTGTCCCTACTGTGCATTTATTAAGAACTGTATTGTGTAAGAGTTGAGCAGAAATTGAAGTTGTTCTAAAACATTATCTGATGTTTATTGCAGCCGGGAACATCCAGAACTAATTCCAAAACCTGTGCCTTCTAAAGAACAAAAAGGGTCGATGGAAATTGGTCCAAGAAAACCAATGACACCTTTCAAGGTAAAACCTTTATCATCTCAAAACCACATCTGGAAAACACTTTCCTGCATGTCACAGTTTTTCTCTTCTTTTTTCAGCTATTTTTTGCAGAAAAGGAAAGAAGACACAAGAATGAGCCTGACTTTGATCGAGCTGATTTACTTGAGAAATGTAAAGATCAGTGGAAGAATATGAGTGATAAGAAGAAAGTGGTGTGGATTAATTGGGCCCTGGAAGAAGAAGCAAAATATGAGGTGAGTGTTGCATTGCAAATAGGCAGTATCTGTACTCAGGATTTTGAAATAGACGATTATTTATGTTAGTAAACTGCCTAGGGCATTGCATTCTACTTGAGCTTTTTCTCAGCCCGTTTTCTTTAGCTCTCGGCTCTCGTACATTACATTGGCAGAGCTCAAAGAACTTCATAAACACTAAAGGCAATTTTTGAAACTTGTTGTTTTCATCATAAGGATGGTTCCACTGTCAGCTTCCCAGTGTGGCATTCAGATGTCACTGTAGATTTTACAAATTTGATAATGAGTTTATTGTTGTTTGGAAGATCAAAATTAACTAAATTTACTTTCTTTTGTTTATGAAATATTCTCTGATACTGTTAATTCAAGAGCTTTTAAGGTTTTGGTTCATTTTGGATTTTGTGTTTTTTTTCTACTATTGCTGATATTTCCATCTATTTATATTTTATGTAAGCTGAGTTAGGCCATGGAACAATGGGATGCTTCTCCATCTTCCAAGATGTTTCGTCCATGACTGTGTCAGACATCTTCAGTAGTGTGCTGGACATAATCTTCTTGGAGATGAGACAGAGACTGGCTCGTTGATGGAAATAATAGTGGTGGGGGTTGGATCTAAGCTTGTATGTTTTTCCAGCTGGTGTTGGTTACTTACTAATTGGTTTGCATAGTTTTTTTGTCTTAGTATTTTGCAAAACTGGATACTATGCTAAATGCAATTTCAGAGCTTCTTCTTTCCTGTTAAACTTGTTTCTATTCTTGTAAATATTAATTTAATTTTTCTTTCAATGAAATTTATAAGCATAGAAATAGCTTAACAGGAAAGAAGAAACTCCAAAATTGCATCTGGCATGGTATCTAGTGTTACAAAATACTTAGACAAAGAAACTGCATGAACCAATCAGTAACCAACACCCCACTGGAAATACCCATAATCTCCAGCTTAGATGCAACTTCCCCACTATAAGCATTCTCTAAGAAGATTATGTCAAGTCCACCACTGAATATGTCGACCACAGTTGTGCACAAAATGTCTGAGAAGATGGAGAAGAATTCCATTGAACCATGGCCTTACAGCCTGAAAGACTTGATTTATGTAATTGTTATTGGCCATGAAAGCCTATATTTATATTTTACATTTTCATGTATTCCTTAAATCCTAGAGTAATTTTTCTTTTCAGTTTGACTATATATGTCATATTGCAGTCTTTGCAACTGATTTTGTAAATGCCAGATTGTTTTCCTGGAGAAATTTTATCTTTTGTGTTGGTTTTTAGGAGATAGTTTAAACTGCATTTATCCAAGTAAGTGGAACAAAAGTAGTGAAATTTCAAATATACAGTTAAAAAATCTTCTAAAAAGCAACCCGAAAGACAAAATTCTGTCAGAAATACGATCATATATTTGCAAACTCGGTTGCAAAGACTGCAATACAAAATATATAATCAAAACTATCAGAAACATTACCCTAGATTTAAGAAACACATGGGAAATGTAAAATATAAACATATGAAGAAATCGGAGAAAGCATACCATTTCTGGCACAACCCGGAGTGGAGTGGGGAAAACCAGTAAAATTAACAGTATGGAAGATTATATTCATAAACAAAACAAAGAAAATTTACTTGAAATGCTAATAGGAACTTGTACAATGAAGTTAATGGAAATTAAAACATTGTATGATTTGAGTTAAACTACATACTCTTATTGCCTGCATTTACTTGTTTAAATTTAGTAATGTTTCGCAGACAATTGTCAATAATCTGCATCATCAGCTAACCGTCGATTGCTGGATAATTTGTTATGCTTTGGGGACGTATATTCTGCTCTGGTGGAGGTGTGATGAACCTAAAGTTTATGTTTTATCCCTGAAAATGTCAAAAGTTCATTAATTTGTCTCCATTTATAAATTGCAGATTTTTCTCCCAAGTTGCAAACTCTGCAGGTCCTTGGAACTGATTTTAATAATTTTGCTTTTTTCATTATGTCATGGATTTCTGTCCAGAAATCAGATGCTACTGCTTATTTCTCCATTTGTTTATATTTTATGTTCCTGAAGTGTTATTTTAACCATGTTCCTATGTTTCTCTTTGTTTTTCTAATATGTACTTTTTTGCATTCTGCACAACTTATTTGGTAAATATCTGCTTTTTTCTCCAGTGGAATACTGTCATTGTTATTGTCATTCAGGATATTTTTAACATTAAATCTGTGTTGTGGATGAACATATTACCATGCCCGACTACAACAAGAAGCTATTGAAATTTACAAATATCTCAATAACTTTGATATAAAAGAGGAGGCTCTAAAACTAAACAGGAACTGGCATCCAGTAATTGAAAGCAAAATACAGCATATAACAGAAGAAAGCAACAGAATAGGAGAGGCCAGGCCCCTCCCGTAAGTCGCCCAACCTCTGTCCCGCCTGGACCAATCAGCAGAGGGTGCTTGTGGTACAAATATATTGATACTGACAGCCAGTGCATCAGATGCAGTGATACCTTCTCCAAGAAGGGAGACTTCACCCATGCCATTGAAGATGTCTATCGCAGCTTTGGACGAAACGTCTGGAACTCTCATCTCCAGCAGACCACAGCATAACAGGCTGGAAGATACAGTTATAATTGTGACCACAGGTGTCAAAATCCATGTTCCTTTGTGATTCCCCTTGATGTGATTGTTTACATGCTTGTTCTTTCTGTAATTCCAAGTATCCTTGATGTTTTATTATTTTAATGTCCAGGAATGGTAACATGCTGTCTGTTTCTGTTTTGTATATGATGTGCTTTAATCTTGTTTATTCAGAAATTTTATGGCATCGTCAATGTGTTTTTTTGTTAACTATCACAAATATATCTTCAATAAACTGTACCAGATTTTAAATAGTATGGGAATGAGTTGATGTGTGTTTCAAATCTGTTCATGAAGAGGATAGCTAGAAATGGAGATAAGGGACTGCCCATAGTAAATCCTGATTCTTGTTTACAGAATTGGCCCCAGAATGAAAAAAAAGGATTGGTTATGCAAATTTCAATGAGTTATGTATTCCTTATGTGTGCATCTTTAATTCCACTTGTTCTTAGCCATTCATGTAGATCTTAGAAGTTTAACTTTAAATATGCTTGGAAACAGCGATACCATGTTCAGAGATATTAATGTGTCTGAGAAGTTGTAATTTTATTTATATCCTTAATTTTTTCTATTATCTGAAATGAATTGTTTATGCTGTAGCTTTGAAATATATTTATTGAACTGAATCTATTACTAGTCATTTTACTAAATAGTATTGGAAAAACGAAGAGAAACATTGACACACAGTGAAAAGAACACTTTGGGAACATGAAATACAAACAAATGGAGAGCAGTAGCATCTCATTTCTGAACAGAAAATCCCGGCCAGAATTGATTGTTTTTTTTTGGGTGTAAAAATTCTAAGTATGGTTTCCTTCAGAAGGGAAGTAAAGCTGTGGATCTTGTGTTGTGCACTTATGGCATGAAAAAGAACCTCAAACTGTTTCAGGCCCTGAATCGAATGGGATGCTGATGGTCTGAGATGTTAAAGAGCATTCATAAATAAACCAAAATCAAAATCTGAAAAGAAAACATGATATAATGAAAAATGCAAAATTACTAAAATCATCACGAGGCATATAGAGTTAGCAACATGGGTGAAAAATCTACATTTATAAATGCAGAGACAGATTAATGAACTTGAACACTTCCGGGGATGAAATCATAAACTTTAAGTTCATCTTACCTCCATCAGAGCAGAATATACATACCCAAAGCGTAATGAGTTATCTAGCTGTCATTGGTGCAGACATTGTCTGCAAAACATGTACTACATTTAAACAGGTGGAGCCAATGAGAGTATATAGTTGGACTCAATCACACATTGATCTTGATTAGCCTCAATGTACAAGTCCCAATTAGCATCTGAACATTAAACAGTATTATTATTTATGAAAAAGCCTAAGTCAGAATTTATTTTAAAATTTAAAAAAAAATTTTTTTAGGACACAATGCTATATAAAATTAAAATGTGCTTACCAAATTATGTCAACATGTGTACAAAATCATTACAAAACTATACATTATGAAAACAGGTTTTAAACCTGTTTAATTTCCCAAAGGTTTGATTTTTTGACTTAAGACCTTTCATAAATAACTGATTCATATATCAGATACAGAAATCTTTGTTTAATTTTTTTGTAGGAGCAACTGAAGGCATATATGTCTGAAAATCCAAGCTTTGTTCCTACTACGGTCAAGACTATATTAACTAAAGAGGAGAAGCACCTCAGAGAAAGGTAACTGCAAAAGGCATTATTATTCTGTGTTAACATCTTATTCATCCGAGAGTTTTTTGTTAAAAAAATGCATTTTTACATTTAATGTTTGATAATTCTTAAAAATGCATTGATTATATTATTTCAATATCTCTACATATTCATGATATTTTCATAAAATATGCAATGTGCAATTGGGCGTACATCTGTTGGCAGTGGAAAATTGTGAAATTACAATATTTACCACTTATATTTACAATTATAAATGTCAACATAATTAAATACACTTTAACCTGGTTAAATATATTTCATCTGAATTAAATACTTGACAACTTAATTAAAAATGTGTCAATCTAATTAAATGCATTTCAACTTTTATAGGTTTAAATTTAGATATTTGGGTTAAATTTTTCTTTATTTCTTGTACAGTGCTTTATTTTGGCTTTGAAACAATTAGGATAACTACTTTTTCAAATTAATTCAGTCTGTAAAGCAGCTATGTAAGATCAAATAGAATTGCCTGACTCTTCTCAAAAAATGTTTTCATTTACAAACTGAAATGTAATGGCCGAAGTCCTCATAATATACTCCTACTCTATTCTACATTAATGTGTCAAATTGTTAACACTAACTGCACTTACTTTTTTAAAACTTTGGACTAGTTTCCGACTGAATCAGTCAACAGCAGCCGATGATGGGAGGAACCTCTCCCGAAACTAGTCCAAAGTTTTAACAGCAAAGTTCACAGCAGCCTTGTGTAGCAGACAAACTCCATGAGCAATAGCTCAGTATAGCATTTCCCAATCACTGTTGTGTTCATTTCTTTGAAACTTAATATCAGAATTCCTCTGCATTCCAAAAAATTTGTCATGATCTTCTTCATCAACTTGTAAGCTTTGTCTTTTTAAGGGATGCTTCATCCTTTTGCCACTCCGTTGAGAAAGAGACAGAGAGTCATAGTAGAGGACCATAGTTTTGTTTCCTGTGATGATAGATTCAAATACTAACTTCTAGTTACCAAGACAAAGGTTCAAACACTTCTAACAACATAGATTTGAATAGTTTGGAATTTTCACAGTGAAATATAGTATCATATAACAAATTATTTATGAGGAAATCGCTCAAATTTCACTAGTTTTATTCTACTTACTTGGATGTGTTTCAAAGGCAAATTTCCACTTACATGTCCAAGTAAGTGGAACAAAACTAGTGAAATTTGGGTGATTTCCTCATAAATAATTTGTTACATACTTCTAACAACATTCCACATGCACTTGCATTTGAGTTGCTGAAAGAACCCATGCTGTACTACCTATACATAGACAAATGAAGAAGAATGCAAAGTAGAATTGTTTTAGAAAACCCCAACCTTGCAGCTGTTTCTGTTGTCTTCAGACACCTGTCAGTCTGAAAGTTCTCCTGAACAAGGAAGATATTTTCTTGTGTCAACACAACTGGACAATAACTTGGATCATCCAAGGCTATCTCTACCCAAACAAAGTCATTTTGACCACTGCTTAATGGAGAAATACAAACAGGAAGTTTTCTCATATGCACCTTCAAGGCATTGTTTAATATCACTGAGGAAAGTCTTTCTTTAGTTGAACATTTAATCAGTTTTGAACTTCACATTATATTGCAACATGTTTGACCCAAAAGTGCTTTTCCAAGTAGATGAACGAAATTTCACTTTTAAAGAACTAAGGAACAGTTAATTTTAAAAATGATATAATAATTTGATAAAACAGTTTGCTTAAAATAGTTTACATTAATTTGCATCAGTTTTGCCATTGTTTATTACATATGAAGGAAAATGCATAGTGTAGTAGTTGTCAGGTATTCAAATTGAATGTTTTTTCCAGAGTTGCAGGGAAACCAGAGAAGCCACCCAACTCTGGCTACAGTCTGTTCTCTCGCATCATGTTGGTGAGCCCAGAAATTAAACAGATTGCCCCCAAAGAACGCATGAGTCAGATCTCAATATTGTGGAAGAGTTTGAATGAGAGCGAGAAGAAGAAATATCAGGAACAAGTAAACCATGTGAGTAAACAATATACAATGAAACATATTAATAAAAACTAACATTTTAATTGGCTTATTGAGTGTTAAAAGAAACTTCTGGACATTCTCTCTCCTGAGATCAAAGAACTTCAAACTGCATTTTGCAGACCAATGAATGTGTGTTTAAGATCTTACACATTTTAGGAGAGAGTCAAAAAATCCCTACATTGAAATGAAATTTCACTGCAATTTCTACTTTGAACATGTCTGTACAGTTTTACTCTTTTGTCTTCACTGCATTCACAAGAAAAGATACACACTCTACTTGTCAGGTAAGTTGAAAAAGTAGACTAGCAATTTAGACAAAAACTTTATCCTTTATCATAGATATAGAGCCAAAAAAAAAAAAGGCTACATAATGGATCAGATAAAGAAGAAAAAAAGGAAATTCAAAATCCAAAAACAAATAACAGATATCACCATCATGAAAGGCTACAAATAAGAACATATATACAGCTACTCAAAGAAAAAATGCAAAATATGACTTAAGTCCCCATTAAATCAAGTTCTCTACAGATGATGACGGATTTCATAGGAAGAGTGAGTACTGTTTAAAAGAAGACACTAGTACAGCAAGCTATAATGTGATGATGGAAACCATCCAATCTTGCAAATTCTTTTTATACTTGAATCTCATATTTTTATGGACAATATAAATTTGTCCAAAATAAAATATAAAGTATAATTTTAAAATAAATCATTATCATCTTCCTTTCAGTGCTGACATCCTTCCACTGATTAAGGAAGAAATTGTGTGTGATTGTTCATTTCTATGTAGTCATTCAATAAATGTGCATGTCTTACTATATTTCTATCGCAGTATTTAAACAACAAGAATGTTAGATTTGGTGTAGTGCTAAGAGTGCTCATGTATTATTTCTTTTATTCTACTCTAGAGCTAGCCATTCAGCACCTGTTCTATGGCACTTATTACCCCTCTAAGCAAGTGATCGAACTAAAGGATACTATTTTCATCTCAGGACTGCTTGCTGTGACATATTTTCTTTCAATTCAGATATGGCTGTCTTGGTGGACAGATATACCACTGTATTAGATTTTGATTAATGTAGGGTTTTTGCAGTCTGAGGCTGTTAGTAGGCATGGTATATCAGAACAAGAAAGGAGGTGTTAGGCTCAGCAACATAGGAAAGACCTACAGGTGGGAAAAGCAACATAGCACAGGTCGTATAAGACTTCCTACTCAGGAGGATGATGAACGTCTTCAGGGAGATAGAAAGAAGACTCTTTACCTCTGCTGTCTAATTGAAGGTGGCTTGTCACTTTCCTAGTTTTCACAGACCATAAGGAAGTGCTGTAGAGAGTTTGGTTTAGGCAACTACTGAGCTGTGCACAAGGAGATCCTGTATTGATCAACATGCTATGGACTGAATTAAATCTGTCGTCTAACACTCTTCATGCTTCAGTAACCTTAAAAATATTTGGTACCGATTTCAAAGATACATTATCTCCATCTTCAGCCATGGGCGACTCAATTTTTTTTTTTTTTTTTTTTTTTTTTTTTTTTTTTTTTTTTTATTTAATTAGTAGGCTTCAAGCCATATCGAAACAAGACTTGAGTTATTGTCAACATGATTGCATTACATAACATGAGTCGTCCATGGCCGAAGATGGAGATAACATAACTTTAAAACCGGTACCGAATATTTTTAAGGTTAGTGAAGCATGAAAAGTGTTAGACGACAGATTTAATTCATGTGAGTTTCGCTGTGTTAGGTCCATATGACAATTTTTTTTAAAGTATTTACAATTTTTAAAAAAAATTTAATGCTATGGACTATCTTGCATATGTCGTCGATGCTAGGAACATCAACTGGCAGAGAGAAGTCTTCTCAGATGAACTTTTGGTGTCATTGTCGTATAATTGGCCAGTTTGTGTATGCTGACCATATGGTCACCAATATGATAGATGTTATGCAGCCACCATGCTCACAGTGGTCACATAAACATCTCATGTTGGGGCTGGATTTTGTTCGAAGATCCAGGACACGTTGAATGAATAGGTTAAACAGTTTGACCTACCATGACTTTTTGGAATTCATTTTAATCCCATCTGCAAGAGAAAGATATCTTGATGGAACAATTGTGTTCCTGCAGGATAACCATACTGTTCAAAAGTCAAGGATAGTTCAGCTTTGGTTTGATAGGCAAGAGCATATCTTGCTGATAACTCATCCTCCAAAATTACCTGATCCCTATTGAAAATGTTTGGGCAGAAATAAATGAGACTCTTCAAGAAATTCCATTCTCCCATCTCCAGTGTAGAAATTGTGCCAAATTTGAACTCACATTAACTTACATTTATTTTCTTTCAAGTAATGTTTTAATCCACTTGGACACTTTGAGTTGCTTTCACATCAGAAAACAGTTGCTGACTACATTCCATTTAATCAATGAAAATCTAATACTTCTTTATATTTCTGATTTATGAATAAATCATTATTCATGAAGAAACAAATGTATCATTGAAGGTTGGTTTACGTCAATACTACTTGCAATCACATTATGTAATGTACTGTAAAATCGCTTGTAGGAGCCTGCCTGTGACTTTGTTTATGTTCCGAAGCACATTCTATCCAGAAAAAAAGGTTACCAATTCATCATTGACATAGCATTGCACAATGTTTTCAGGAAAAATTAGGAGATAAAATTATTAAAAAATGAAAAAGAATTAATGATAAAAATAAGTGATTATATAGAGCACTACACACATTAAGTAAAGTAGGTATGTTTTTTCTCTGCTTTTTGGTTTTGCTTATTTTTGAATGATTGTCAAGCAGTTGTATGCATATTATTATTATTATTATTATTATTATTATTATTATTATTATTATTATTATTATTATGTTTTAATGCTTGTTTTACTACTGAGGCATCACAGGTGATGGACACTGATGATATATAAAATAAGATGGCAAATTGGGAAAGGATTTTGTTTTATTTATTTAAAGGAAGGAAGCATTCCAGGCCTAAGCTTTAGGGTACCTCCCTGGCATTTGCCATTTATGAGGACGGAGGAAAACCTGGGAAAAACCTCAGTCAGGGAAGACAGTCCTGGTGGGATTTGAACCTCAGATCTCTTGCTCATGAGTCTGCGCCTTAATGACCTCAACCACCCATGGCAGTTCTGGCAAGCTTAGTATTATAATTACTCTAAATGACTTATCTCTGAAAACCATATATAGTATTTTCTGCACTTTACAACAGTTTTACCTATGATAAAGTGGTGGAAGGAGAGAAGTATATCATAAAGAGATGTGAAAAGTGCAACATTTCTAAATAAAATAAATCATTATTCAAGAGCAAATTTAACTGCACAAACACTGCCTGGAATTATTACTTTTTTTTCTAATTTTCATGATGGTATTTTACCAGATAGGAACAATAAAAACCTTACAATAGCCTAAGATGATGATGATGATGATGATGATGATGATGATGATGATGAAAGGATCACTCAATTTGGCATTAGAAGTTAAATATCAGTATTATTACTCAGTGGAACATTTTTTTGTGCATTTAAGATTCTCTGGTAGTGAAAAAGTGTGAACTTGGAACTACTAGGTTCATTTGGTCAGAATTATTCAAAGAAATTTAATTCTGCATTAAATTTTGTTCTATAGTTATAATCTCTGCAAGCAGAAAATGATTTGCAGACTTTGATTCACAGAGCAGGTAATGCCAACATAATTTCCAACTATCACAACCTAGATGACTTAAACTTTAGTGTCAGTAGTAATATTTCAGAATTCTTACATTTGGTAATAGTTATTATTAGGGTTTTGATGACTGAATGCTGTTTAATTTATTAAAAAGGTAGTAATAAATGCTCTCGATTTGTATTCAACTTTGCATAGCCATCTAAAAGAGAAAACAGAAAGTAAACCCTGTTTTGTGACATGTGCACTCAAAATAACCAAAATGTCCCTTCTGTATGTCTTTATACTGTGATAGAACTGTCAGACTCAAAGAATATTTTTTTTTTTATTTGTAGATTTTAGTTTGTCATCCACTTTAGAAACAGTGTACTAAACACTGTGATAAGGTATGGTGTTAATATAAACTTGGTGATAAATTGTTAACTGTTCAAATAGATGCTGGACCAGTACAAACTGGAATATGCAACATATTTGGAGTCATTGCCAGAAGACAAGCGGCAGGAAGAATTGCAGAATAACCAACCTAAAAGAAAGGCAGCAGCAAAAGCTGGTGCAGCAGAAAAAGCTGGAAACAAGAGCAAGGTATGTGTTAACTAGAGATGCTAATTGGAACTTGTGCTGGTACAGTGAAGCTAATCTTATAATTAATATCATTATATGATGTTAATTAAAGGTGTGTGTTGCTTGATATTTCTGAAATTGTTAAATAAGGGTAAAAGGGGTGTCTGAGCAATTTGTGGGGGAAGGGGATAACTCTTTGAAACATTTCCTAACGGTAATACAAAAAAGCAAGCTCCCCTAATTAGATAAAGAATATAATTTCCTTCAGTGCAGTTCGAAATGTCCAAACTGCCAACAGTTGCTATACAGTCTCACATTGATTTTGTACTGATCGCTTTCTTATAGGTAGCTTAATGGATAATTGAAATCACAGACACCTTTTTTGATGACTCTGTATATTAGAAACTATCTTTTGTGCATAATGTAAACAGCTCATTAGAAGACTATCATGTGCATTACATTAGATCAGCTGGGTTAATACACTTATAGTATCACATACTTACAAAAAACATCAATTATGTGTCACATAAAGGTGTAATAAAATACCAAAAGCAATGAAAAACACTTCAAGCACAAAATTTAAAAGATGTGTTAAAAACCTATTGTTAAAACATAATTTTTATACTGTGAAGGAAATCTTGGAAACTAAATTATAGAGTTAGGTATGTTTTATATATATAAAAACTTTGTGGTTATGCATTAATATAAAATGACGAAGCCAAATGTGCAAATTGTACATAATCCGTGAATAAAAACCCTGAACCTTAGCAATACCTAGCCATAGCCACTTCATACATGAGAAAAATTTGCTTAAAATCATTGAACTTTACTTGTTGGAATAATAAATGATTTGTGATTAAAAAACTATCAAGGATACAAGTTATATAAAAAAAATTATTTTAATTGTACCTACAAAGCTATAAACAATGGAGTGGTAATATATTCTGTGCATAAGTAAGTGTAGTTAGTGTGAACATATTTAAAAAATTCTAATAGGAAAAAAATATTTATTTATGCTTACAGAGCTGCTCTTCTGCTCTACCAATCAGATGATAATTATAAAAAGTTTCAGTGGCAATATCACAATTATAATATAAACTGTAACAAGGACAATGCTCTTGCACATATAAACCTATGTAAAACATGAAATAAATAAATGCATCCTTGTGCAAATTAATGTGAACAAAGATATTATTCTAATTTTTAAAATTATTTCACAAAATTTCAATATTACTTTTACTAAAAAACATTTTTAGTATGTAATATGCCACCCTTGGTCCTTAATTACCATTTTCACTTGTTTGGGCATAGAGTTAATATATTTCACTTATTTCTGTGTCATGAAATCACACTTTTATCACTGCACAAATCATCTTTTCTTTGATGATGCAGTTCATTTCCTCAAATGTTTCTTGACAATTGCCCAAAATATTTTATAGAGTTTATGAGATGCAGTGAATTTCCAGGCCTATCCAAATACTCAAAACCTTTTTTTTTTATCATGAAGTCTTTAACTTCTTTGATACATGACATGGGGAAAAGTCTTGCTGGAAAATTGTCTTTTCAATTCCTCTGCCAGTCAGTTCTGGGACAGGTATTTTCTCTAAAATTGGCATGTACTTGTCGCTGTACATTGTTTCATCAATAAGAATCAAACATTTAATGCTTGTGAATGCAAAACAGCCAAAAAACATCTTCTTTTATGCATGTTTTTTTTTTTGTTTTCGACCACATAGTCCTTTCCTCTGAGGTGCAATTTGCCCAATCTCATCATTCTAATTAAGCACCCAAATTTACATTACATTCATCTGCTGTCTGTCTTTAAGTCATATTACTAAATTCAGGGAGGGTTATGATCTTCTGTTCTTAGGTGTGATATCCATATATGCTTGTTAAATAAAATGTTAAAACACAAGGAAATTAATGGATATCATTGTATGATTAGTTGAACTACACACTCTTAAAGCTTCACTTACTTTTTATAAATGTATGGAACCGGTTTCGAGAACATTTTGTTCCCATCTTCAGCCATGCTAAGGTTCAACACAAGGAAATTACTTAACTTTTAGTACCATCAATAAAAGCAATAACTACAATAAACTATCTCAACAATGGGTGTCAAAATATAATGTAGAATTGAAGGGAAACAGTTATCAGTACTAAATAACTTATAAAAGTAAATTTACTGCTCTTTACATTAATTCACACAAGTCTGTAACAGTATAGACTTATACATAAACTTGGATAATGAAAATGAAATATTTAATGTAACAAGAAAAATAAAAAAGAACAATAATAATACAACAAGCACTAACAATGACAATTCATACATATATAAATCTATACATATCATGAAAATGGAAATGTTCTAGTAAAGCATAACAATGAAAAACCATACCTCTTATAAGAACAGCAATAGTGGAATAAAACTTTTACAGTAGGATAAAACAGTCTGTATTGTAACAAAAAAATCAAACGTTTGGCAGTCTTTGATATCCTGTGTCAATGCATTTCAGAGATGGGCAGTGGTTACAGTAAAAGAAGTGAGTAAAGTGATATTTGGTACAACGTGATGATAGTACATACCGAGTTTCGGAGCATGTGTTTAGGGTATGAGAGCAAATTAGAGTATGAAATAGAGAAGAGAGTAAGATAGAGCAGATGTATGAATAATTTTGATAAGTAAAATGAAATAATAGATATTTATAGATGCCTCTAGACTGCTGTCTGTCACTTCAAAATGAAGCAATGTGGGTTGCAAACCTCCAGTTTGCTTCAGAAATCACCACCCCTGGGTTAAAGTTTTAAGTCTATTAACAGAAATCGCAGTATCGAAATGAGCATCACCAGGAATTGCACTAAGATATTTTTAACGTTCTGGATATGGGGTATATTTAATTTTTAAAGGTGTGGGTTAGGAAGCTTGAATGTTTCAGTAACATGGTTTTCCCAATAGAGACTACTTTCTATGATGATGCCAAAGTTTTTTGCAGAATTAGTGAAGAGAATTACAGTTTGATTTTGATTGATGCAGGAAAACAATTATTGCAGGTTTTATTCCTATTTGCCTATAATTACATTATGCCTGGGAGTACATCAATTGAATAATGGATCCGGAGAAACATTGCTTCCAGGAATGATGTATTGAGGTTCCTGTACTTGATTACTGTTATGGCAGCACCTACAACTTCTTGATGCTGATGGCATACCCCAGTAAAATATGCCAGACCACTAACTTAATGGTTGCAGATTTTTTTCAGGAATAAAAAATAGGAATGATTCTCTTACATTAAACTGTGCTTATATTCCTACATTTTTATGACATTTCTGTACTTGTTTTAGGCACCAAAGAAGAAGGGTAAGGCAGCAGCTGATGATAAACAGCTGTACAAAGGAGAACCAGAACCTCCACCTGTGTAAGTTGCATCCTGTTGTTTGATATAGAATTGGTTTGGTGACACTTATACTTCATTTACTGGTTTTTGGTTAGGCATGTTTTGAGAACATTTGCTTCCATATGCAGAAGACTAATTGGTAGAAGCATACTCTGTGGGAAGTTGGCGAAATTTATTGAGCATGCCCAATGTCGCTCTCTCAAATTTTTGATGATGTCATTAGTTCCAAAGGGCTGCAAGTGTGTTTCAATAAATTTGTTTTTGTATCATTTTCATGGTCTTCTGACCAACAGCTGCCTGCCACTGCCAACTTCTCCATCTGTTTGTAATGGATATTTCTGAAATGTTTTTTGGTATGAGTTTTCAAATTTTTTGTTTTTCCAATATGTACATGAACATAGTCTTTGCAATTGATTTTGTAGATACCCAACTTCCTGTCAGAAGATATATGATGTTTGCAGGAAGATTTAAAAACAAAACAAATAAATATATATAAAAATTAACAGTAATAATAAAACTAGATAAGGATAAAACACTTAAAATCACACTTGAAATTGCAAAATATAAAAAAATATTATATAATACTGTGGTCATTTTGGGGAACCAGAATATTATTCTTTAATTTTTTCAAATTTATTATTGAATTTCATATTTTCTTTTATCTGTAATAGCAAAATAATGTCTTTGACATCTTAACTATTTTAAATTTTTTAATAATTTTATCCAATATTTTTTTTTGGAAACCATTATGCAATGCTGTATTGATGATGTGCTGGTTCTTCTGTATTAAGTGAAACATTCACTAATATGTATGTGAGGCTGTAGAGGATGGCATGTCGGTGTTTTGGGATTAAAGCTATTCTTTTTAATGTAAATGCCATTGTGGATAGGATTCCTATATATTCCAAAGGCTATTTGTTGTTATTTTTTATAATTTTAAAATTTAAAAAGGGCACAAAACCTTTCTTTTCAATTTCAATTATAAATTGTGTGGTTCTTTTCTGTAAATTCAATAACTACAAGATTTTGTTTAGGTATAATAGCAAATATCATCCAAGCATTTGTGCCAATTTTTAAAAATTATTTGAAACCCATCACTTGTGTGAATTTCAAAATCACTCAAACAGAACTGCCAAGAAATGCAATAAAGAGCTACCCATAATTAATGCAGAACTTGTTGATAAAATTTGAATTAAATTGAAATAATGGTCAATGCATAGTTTGATAAAATCATCACTACTTCAGTAGGTGTAGTATGTATGGATAGAAACCAGTACATTAACAATTTAGATATTCTTTCTGTAAGAATACTGCGGAATAATGCAGAGACATCAAAAGATACAAGAAAGTCTTCAGAAGAAATGTGTGCATTGTTGATTTTTTTTTCAATAAAATCAAATAAATTTTTTATTCCTTAACTTCTAAATTTTGTCACTGGGCAAAATTTCTGGGAAAGTCATTTTGCTAAATTGTAGGTTGGTGAGTCTTTGTTGTTTAAAAAGAGTCATATACTATTATATTTTTTGGCAGGAATTTTTGGGTTATAAAGCTTAATTTTTTGGATTTCTTTGTTTGTCAAATTTTATTGTTTTTAATGTGGCATTGAACTCCCTGATGCTCTCTTTTGAGGGTGTTCTTTAATTTCAATATATTCCTTATTTTTTATAAACAATTCCATTCTATTAATGTAAACCTCTTATTATAATAATACTATTTTATTTTCTTCATCTACTTTGGTATAAATTATCAATTTGTCATTCTGGGCTTTAATAATTTGTGTATAAAGTATTTTATAAAAATCTATGTTTAATAATGTTAATATGCTTTCACATTGACTTTTAATTTCATTTTTAATAGTTTTTTTTAAATCTTGTATGGCCATTTCAGTATCTGCAATTCAATTTATTCTTCAATATTTCAAGAAAAATCTACACCAGTTTTCAAACCCATATATAAATAATTGAATTCCTTCTCACTTAGTATCTGTTTGGATAAATTACCAACATTGTCTGTGTCTCTATATAACAAATTTAATTTCTGTTCTTATTTTTGCCTAAATTCCTAAACTTCCTCTTTTGGTTATGTAAACTGAGTCTTCCAGGCTGTAAAGCATGGTCTAATGGGATTCTTCTGGTTCATCTTCCCAGACATTTTGTCAATAACTGCAGTGGACATCTTCAATGGTATGCTCAAATAATCTTATTGACTTGACTCGCTGAAGGTAATTGTGACTATATATATATAGTGGGAGTGCCTATGGAACTGAGCTCTGATTGATTCACTTGGCTAAGGGGGTTGGATCTAAGCTGGAGTTTCTCAGCAGGTGTTTGTTATTGATTGGTTCGCATAGTTTCTTTGTCTTGTTATTTTGTAAAGCCAAATATCATGCTTAGTGCAATTTCAGAGCTGCTTCTTTGCAATTGAAGTTGTTACTATGCTTGTTAAATTTTAATTGCCTCCAATATAGGCGAGGATGATAATGAGATTTTGAGGCTAATCTGTTGGTATATTGAAAACCATTTTATGCTCTCCTTCAGCATGCATGTTCAGCAATGGCTTATTCCTTACTATATATATACCACTACTATTTACATCAATGAATCAGTCACTGCCCCTCTCCAAGAAGACTACATCGAGCACACCACTGAAGATGTCCACTGCAGTCATGGACGAAATGTCTGGGACGATAAGGGAGAAGAATCACATTGGACCATGGTCTTACAGCCCATAAAATTGACACTAACCATTAAAGTCTACATTCTTCTTTAGGTTTTGGAATTTCTTTCACATGTATAGGTTAAGTTGTGAAAATAATGCATGTTCTAAAATTCTTCCAAAATTCAAGATCCTAATGTTTTGGTTAACTTTGTATGTAAACCGTATAATTTTGCTTAATTTTTTTATAATGTTGTTAATCTCAAGTTAAATTAAAAGCCACATAAATGAAGTATAAGCGTCACCAAATCAACTCTGTGTCAACATTATTGTAATATTTCATTGTTAATAGCTTCAAGAGTAATAAGTTTATAAGATAGTGGATGTTCAAAACTGAAGATTGTTGCATTAAAACTTTGTGTTGCAGAAATGCCTATCAATTGTTTTTGAAGTCATTCATGATAGACTCGGTACACATAGACCCAGAGCAAAGAGAGAAGGAGGCTCCACGTTATTGGCAGATGTTGCCTGATGCTGAAAAGGCCAAATATAGGAAGCGGCTCAATGAAATGAAGCAGAAATACATCAAGGACTATGAAAAGTTCCTTAAGGTAAGGCAATCAAGGAGTAATCAGTCTACTGGATGTATAATATAGCAAATAGAGCTGCATTTTCAACTAAAATTAACTGCAAATCCTATAAACATGTGAGGGTTTTAAGAGTTGAGTTAATAAGTTTGAAACACAAGGGTGATTCAATGGGCAGTCAGTAGTTTTTGCAGATTCTGAAATGTATCTCACAGTCATTTGAATAAAATACAATATGCTCACTCTGTTAACTGACACCTGAGATACGATAAAGCTCATTGTCTCTCAGTTGCAGAGTTCAAGTTGAATAAAAGGTAAGCTTTGTCTCAATGAATGTAAATCTTGCTATTTCTTGAGAAATCCAGTAGCTAACTCACAATGAAAGGTCACTATATGTGGTTGCATAAATTATGTTCATATGTAGTGCATATAATAGAGAAACAATGTATATACATCACATATATTTTAGCTAGACTATTACAAAAGGAGATAAAAGGTGTTCATTGTATAAATAGTGCAACTTCATCTAGAGTTGTTTACAGATAAAGGCAAGTTATTGAAAATTGACACAGAAAATAAAGTAATACATCAATACACTTTATAGCATCATGCACAGTAATATACTTGAACTAAACATAGATTCATAACTTTTCTCATCAGAAATCTGATCTTTTGAACCCATTGACGGATAGGTAAAGAACATGTATAAAATTTTTTGAAATATGAATGATACAATGGAAGAGTATGAGAAGAAGTTTTATCATGTCCTTTTTCTTAGTTTGTCACAGAATGTTTGGTCTTGACAGATTTTATAGAGGTCTATCTTTTTGGGGTTTACAGAAATCAATTTCCTGGAATTTATCATTTAGGCTGAAATCCTCTTTGAACTCTCATTTTACTTTCAGCCACTGCAACTGTTGCCCATCATGAGGCAGAGTATAAGCCTAAATTTAAATGGATGTTTTGTGTCCTCTTTTTCCGATATTCCTTTTTCTAACCACTATATAGTTTAGTAGCTCCTTTGTGGATAAAAATCCTTCCCTCTTCATTAAATGCACAACAAAAGTATTCTTGAAATGATAATTGGAACTTGTACAGTGAGTGGACAGTTAGCTAAAGATTTGTGAAACATGTACTAAATGTAAACAAGTAAGTGGAGCCAATTTGCTCAATCATAAAACGTTTTTAATTAAAAGTATTCTTCTTTCTGTGTGTTCTTATAATATCTACCCAAGTATCAGCAGAGATAATAAATTGTTTCTTATTCAATTAAACTGAAATCTGCACTGTTAGATAGGAAGCTGTGATCTGGAATCATGAACTTGTGGTTTATTACTTCCACTTTCATGTCTGAGCCATGCAGGAAACATACATTTCAATTCCTGTTCTGTTCAGTACACGAATCAGAAAATGTGGTTATTATTTTGCATTTACTTAAGTGTTTTGCAATACACGATGCAGCATCCTGATTTTTAAAGATGCCAACACTATTTTGGCTTCAGTGAACAAATGCAGTTTAAAAAAATCTTCTATAAACTAGCACAAAAGACAAAATTTTGCCAAGAAAACAATCAGGCTTTTATGAAATCAGTTGCAATGACTGCAATATGAAATATATAGGATAAACAAAAAGGAACATTACATTGAGGTTTAAGGAAAACATGAGAAATGTGAAATATAAAAAACACGGAAAAATCAGCATTGGCATATCATTTCTGCCCCCCCCCCCCAAATGAATTTCAAATTAAAATATCTTCAAAATCCCATAGTTATCAGTGTGGAAAAATATATTCATAAACGAAAACAAGGAAAATTTAGTTAATTTTGATTCCAAACAGTAGTAACATGCTGGGAAGCTGACAGTAGAATCTTGCTGATGATTAAGGCAATAGTGTTCAAAACATGTCCAAGTGAAATTTGAGCGATTTCCTCTTAAATAATTTGTTATATTATACTACATTTCATTGTCAAAATTTCCACTATTTCAATCTATGAATTTATTATTCTTTCCAGTTTAATTTCATTTGGCCACTATGAAGTTTAGAATACCACAATTATTAATCTTTCCTGCTTTTTGTATATTTGCAGTTATTTCTAAATTATGTAATTCAAAGTTTTGGGTTCAATGGCTTCAAATTAATGAAGTTTTAATGTATGTAAAACATTACATAAAATAGCTTAATTGACACCAGTATTATGTGTATTAATATAAGAAGCATAGTTATAGCTAAAAGATTCAATTTATAAATCATGAACGATGGCATTAAATTAAATTTACTGTAAAAGCATGATTTGTTTTTCTATATGTTCAAAAAGATGTCATGTTTTATCCTAACTACATATGAGCACAAGTGATATTCTGTTTTGAGTTATGCTAGCAATAACTTCTACATGAGGCAACATTGCATCATTTCTATTTGCTAGTGCCATATTGCAGACTGACTTCAAGTTTGAAGAAGTTTGGGTCACACTGTATGATTAAAGAAGAATAGAAATCTTATCCTATATGTTTTTTATCTGTTGACATACCTGAGTTATATAAGTTTTACAATATCTGAATGTTTATTAGGAAATAGAGTGAATCTATTAATTGGAAATTCTGTTTCAGAGTTTGTCTCAGGAAGAACTTAAGGAATATTCCCTTCAGAAAAAGAGCCTTAAGGAAGAAATTGAAACATCTGATGAATCAGATCCAGATGATGATGATGATGATAGCAGTGATGACAGCAAAAATGGTAACTCTGACAATCAGCAGGCGAGTACAATTTCCACATATGAGGGTTATTTTTTTTCAAACTCTGATAGTGCCACCAGGTGATCTATTAAGTGATGGAAGGCATCACACAGTATAATTGACTTCTACCCCTCCACTGCCAAAACTCATCAGTTAAATCTTGGCTACAGTTGTGTAAAGATATTTCTATGTCTTATTTCTTTATATAATCTCCCAAACAATGAGGCACTTGTTCCAACACTTCACAAGCCCCTGAAATTCTTTGGGCTGCTGTAGGAATTAGGCAGTGACTTTCCTTTCTACAGCTTATTGTCAGGAAAAATATTTATTGAAAGATGATGTTTAAGAGGGCCAAACAAATGGAAGTCGCTTGTATAAACGTCAGACTATATAGAGGATGCTAGAGGACTTCCCAATTAAAATTTTACAGCATTACATTTGTCTTGTTGGCAGTATAAGGATGTGTGTTGTCAATGCAAGAGCAGCATGCCTCTGTTGAGGAGTCCTGGTCATTTCCATTGAATGGCCTTGCAAAGTTACATAAGGATAAATTTGAATAGTTTGGGATTTTCACTGTGAAATATAGTATCATATAACAAGTTATTTATGAGGAAGTCACTCAAATTTCACTAGTTTTATTCCGCTTACTTGGACATGTTTCAAAGGCATGGTTCCACTCACACGGAACGATGTTGACGATGAAGGAAATTTGCCTTTGAAACATGTCCAAGTAAGTGTAATAAAACTAGTGAAATTTGAGTGACTTCTTCATAAATAATTTGTTATTTGATTACTTAAGGATGTTACAGTAGGAGTCATATTTATGGTTTGTCCTTGAGCTGGGAATATGTTGAACACTATGCCTTCATGATCCCAGAAAATTTTAACCACCACTTTCTGGGCAGATGATGTTACTTTAAAATTTAGTTTAGATGGCACAGGATATTTCTGCTGCATTTAACACATTTTGCCTTGGGATAGTAATGATGAACACAATATTCATCTGTGACAATTCAGGCTAGCATATAGTGTCCATCATCATGGTGCAGTTAAAATGCTGTAATGCTATACTCGTTGCATTTTGTGTTGTGGGAATCAGTATGCGCAGCACCCATTGTGTATAGAGTTTGTGGAAACCTAACTTGTCTACTTGGATTAAGTCTTCCAACTCATTGCAAATTTGTCTCTGTGGTAATCTGTTGACTTGCGGATGAATTGTTCATGTTCAGTATGTGTCTGCTCTTCAGAGAACTAATGCATCTAATTGTAAACAGCTAGACATGACAGGCACTTCTGATGGGAAGCATTTCTTAATGAATATTCTTTCATTCTGTACTTTTGTTGACAAAAATTGCACAATGGAGCTCTGCTTGAGTGTTGTACAATCACTCAGAGATGCTGAATCTTGTAACTGCTGTTTTGCTATTGTAAACATTGGTTGTTTGATGTTAAATGTCACTTGTCATCAGACTAATACTACCATCTAATGGCATTTTTTAACAGTGTTTAATGCTCGTTTTTACTACTGAGGCACCACAGGCAGTCTAGTGCAATAGCCTTATGTGCTTCAATCAAACACCTGAATTTGTAACTTAATGAATTACCCTTGTATTTAAGCAGGTATTTAATATGTTTTAAACTTGCAAGAAGTTTTGTAGAAATATTTTATGTGAAACTTTGTATAGATATGCAGAATCGGAAGTTTGAAACTAACTAAAATACAGGAGAGTGAATATTTATTTACTTATTGTTGTTTTGATCATATAAATAATGATAATAACAATAATAGTAATAATAATAATTTTATAAACCATGATAATTCAAAAGTTTCACCTACCATCCAATTTACCACAACAAGCTCAAGAAAATCTTCAAAGAACATGGGATAATGTTAGCCCCAAAGAACAGATACAATATCAAGAATTTATTAGGTTGCACAGTAAAAGATTTTATACCAACAGAACAGAAATCAGGAATTTATGAAATAAAATATGCAGATTGTGAACAGAGCTACATAGGCAAAACAAAAAGAAATTTGGAAATTCCGAGGAATGAACATTTTAGGAATATTCGGTTTAAACAGGTGGATAAATCAGCAGTAGCAGTTCACTTTTGGACCAAAAATCATGAAATAAAACCGGGAATTAAACTGCTGAAACATCTTCACAACCCATTGGAGTTATTCACTTGGGAAAAAATTTTCATATTAAAAAATAGAGAAAACCTAATCAATTTCGAGTTTCCTTCTATGGATGAACTCAGCAACTTCCTACTTCAACCAACAGAGGCCATGCACAGGAACATCCATTTGTCCAGCCATCGTTTCGAGTAACGGCGCTTCAGTGAGCAACTGAAGATGGGAGAGATTCTCCCGAAATGCTCTTACTTTTGTGTAAGTGAATGGAGTTTAGTGTAAAAAATGAATACCTAAGTTTAAGTTATTAATAATCTTATTTATCATTTAACATTTACAATATATGTAATAGATCTCGTCCATAACAAGAGAAGAACAAAGGCATTATAATTTATATACAATATATATTCCAGATATTCAATTTTGTTTCTTCAAATTCTTTTATAGAATAAAATTGATTTTCTAAACACCATTTTGTAGTCTTGCTTTAAAACTGTTTAAATGGAGGCTATGTACGAGGGGCATCCAGAAAGTAAGTCCCAATCGCGCCTAGAGATGGCACCGCTAGTCGGATAGGAATGCCCATGCGCAGGAATAGAGAGGAAGTATGTGGTAATAATGCAGTAAAATTTCAGCCTTGTGACGGCCGTGGTTACCGCGCTGTGCTAGGAGAAAATGGGTGCTCTGATATTGTCTCCCGCCAACTGCGAAGTTTGTGCAGTCATCCGAGGTTTGCACGCTCAAAAGCAAAGTCCAGCAGAGATCCATCGCCAATCGTGTCAAGTGTATGGACACGACATTATTTTAAGACGATGGTGCAGGCAAATCACTGAAGGAGGAACCAATATTCACGACGACGACCGTAGTGGCCGACCGTCCCTGGTGACGGCAGAAGTGTTGGAAAGTGTGCGGCAAGCAATTGAGCAGAAACGGCGCTTCACAATTTCAGATCTCTCTTGTCAAGCTTCCGGGAGACAATTTCGTGCACAAGGGAGCGAGACATCTGGGGAATTGACAAGAGAGTTCTGAAATTGTGAAGCGCCGTTTCTGCTCAATTGCTTGCCGCACACTTTCCAACACTTCTGCCGTCACCAGGGACGGTCGGCCACTACGGTCGTCGTCGTGAATATTGGTTCGTCCTTCATTGAACTGCCTGCACCATCGTCTTACCATAATGTCGTGTTCATACACTTGACACAATTGGCGATGGATCTCTGCTGGACTTTGCTTTTGAGCGAGCAAACCTCGGATGGCTGCATGAACCTTGCAGTTGGCAGGAGACAATATCAGAGCAGCCATTTTCTCCTAGCACAGAGCGGTAACCACAGCCATCACAAGGCTGAAACTTTACTGCATTATTCCCACATACTTCCTCTCTACTCCTGCGCATGTGCATTCCTATCCGACAAGTGGTTCCATCTCCAGGCGCAATTGGGACTTACTTTCTGGATGGCCCTCGTACTTCATTAAGTAATTAATAAGGAGCTTTAATCCAATAATCTTATCTTATAAATATTGTACTTACGAAGATGTTGACAATGGAGTGGCAATATAACCTCAACTTATGTATTCACTTTTTTACACTAAACTCCATTCACTTACACAAAAGTAAGATGCATTTTGGGAGAATCTCTCCCATCTTCAGTTGCTCACTGAACTGCCATTACTTAAAATTATGGCTGGACAAACGGATTTTCCTGTGGTCTGTGGTGACCACAGACGTAAGTTGAGAAATCTTATCTTACCTGAACATCTTCTGCAATCTATGAAATAGCACATAAAGTTTGTTAATATTACATGTATGATAACTACACATATCTTTCCTAACAGTGAAGGTATCCTTGTTTTCTTTTACATATGAAAACAACCTTTAAATATAAATTTATTACAGTATGGATCTTTGCACTTATAAACAAAAGTTTGTAGCAATCTGTCTTTTGAATTCATCATTATCCTAAATAACTTTCTTTTGCATTAATAACATCTCATTTAAACTCCATTCTCCCAAAGTATTAGATCATATCTTATAATAGTCTGAAAAAAAAAAAAAAAAATATGCATTCTCTAAATAACCTGGCATAAAATGATTTTTTAAATATATTACTTGTGAAGCTGTTGACAATGGAGTGGCAATATAACCTAAACTTAGGTATTCATTTTTTAAATTTACAAGAGGAAACCTTACTTTGGATAACTTAGCTTCTTAATATGTGTATTCTATGAGAGCTGCCTTTCAAAATGTATACCTAATAATTTTATACTATCCATCTTTTCATTTTTGGTTCTCAGTGAAAATAATTTTGTTTTTTTGTTTTCACCCTATTTACATATAATCCATTTGTTTCAAACCATTTAAGAGCACTTGCAATTGTATATTCAGCAGAGTTTGTTAGACATATTTTTAACCATGTTAAAATATGAGGTGTTGCTAGCATAGTTGCTGGAATACGTTTGATTGACCCTATATCATATTTTATTAACATCAAATACTGAACCCTGTGATACTTCAATATTTATTATTAACTTCTTAGGTAACCTCACTCTGATATTTACTATTTGTTTTGTATTCTCTAGATCAGATACAAAAATACTCAATTGACAACCTCTAATTCCATATTTTTCTATTTTTCTGAGCAACATTTCACAGTTAATGCAGTCAGAGACTTTGCTTAAATCGCAAAAAATATCTTGGACATACACTCCATCAACAAATGCTTGATAAACCTTTTCAACTAGCATATTTACTGCCATTATGGTTGACTGATTGATTCTAAACCCAAATTGATTGTCAAATAAAATGTTACTTTTTACAGACTCATATAACTGCATTATAATAAGACTTTCAATGACTAGTATGCAGTATTTTACATCTTTCATATTGCCTTTCTTAAAAACTGGAATGATTAAAATGTTTTAAACATTTAAGAAAGATACCCTCTTGAAAACACCTGTCTATACAATATGTTAATTGCTCCAACATATAATCAATTACCTCTATCACAAAATTATTGGCCATTCCATAAATATCTCTTGCTCATGAACTTCTAAATTTTCGTACCATCTTTTTCACTTCCTTCCTTACTTGTTACTTCTGTTAAAATAAAATTACTTTCCACTTGTACAGCAGAATTTAGATAATCTACTGCTTTATCCAAATCCGTGTAACATTTGAAGAAATATTCTTTCACCGATTTAACAAAGAAATCATTAAAAGAATATGAAGATGAATATTCCTAAGTATGACTGAATTTATAATCAACCATGTAGTTTTACATTTGCTATCAGAGCTGTATTTACTCTTGATTTACCTTAATTTTAGCCTCCTTTAAACATTTCCTATATTCTTTTCTGTATTCACCTATAATCATTATAAATGCCTGTTCTTATTTCTATTATAAATGAATGAATGAATTTTATTTCAGCAAACAACATTACAATTAAATGTACATAAACAAACAAATACCTAAGGATTTAGCAACACCAAAACTAAAGTTCTTCCATACCAGGTTTTATTTATATACAACTGTGTGTGCCTCAAACTGCTTCCTTATACTTATCCTCCACTTATCTTATTTTTCCCAAGAATTCCCCAATCTTATTTATTTTCTCTCGCTAATACCTGACATTTTAATTTCCACTATATCTTGTTGTAGTTTATCCCATTTTTCATCCCAGATACTATCCCTCCACCTTTTTACTATTTCACATTAAATTAGACAATGGAACACACTATACATCCCACAAATATTACATCTTTCTTTAAAATTTTTCCTTAAACCTTTTAGAAATAATACCACTATATGTATCCATGCAAGAGTTATTCTTCCAAATTGATCACAATTATTTATATATTTTTCCTGTCCCCAATTTCTTTTAACTATTCTATATAAGTCTAAAGAACTTCTATCCATTAAGCTAGTCCTCTCTTACTCTATATCTTCTACCCTCGTCTCACTTATTTGCAAAATTCACTGACATTACTTTCCCCCAGTCATCACACATCCCTGTCGGTCCTGGTGGTTTAGTGGTTACCATACTTGCCTCCTAAACCCAAGATTACGGGTTCAAACCCGGCCAGGACCGATGGATTTTTATGGGCATAAAAATCCTAAGTATGGCTTCCTTCGGAATGGAAGTAAAGCTGTGGGTCCCATGTCATACGTTTACAGCACGAAAGAACCTCAAGCCTGAAAGAGAGGCCTCTGAGCAAAATTTGTTGGCCGTTTCTCGCCCTGAGTTGAATGGGATGCTGATGACCTGAGATGTTAAAGAGCGTCCATAAATAAATCAATAATAAAAAAAAAAAAACACACATCCCTCATTGCAATTTCTTCTAATAGTTTCCCCACCTCCCCAAGCCAACTCTCACTTTGGTACACAAGATATTCTTTTGGTACATTGCTATTATCTAATTTTAAATATCTGTGCCAATGTTGAAAGATTCTCTCCACCTTTTCATCTGTGAAACAATGCTGATAATGAAGGCAACAGCCTTCAAAATGTGTATAAGTAAGTGGAACAAAACTAGTGAAATTTGAGTGATTTCCTCATAAATAAGTTATGTTATTCTCTCAGCTGTTATACCTTTCCTTTCTACTCTTCAGTTCTGCCAAACTCAACCACTTTGCTAAATTTTTTAAAAACCTCAGAACTGCTATACAAAACATCCTATGTACCACATCAACCTTTGTCCACCTCAAGAGCACTCCCCAAATTTCTACTACATACATCATCTTTGGCTGAACCACAGACTTGTATAGTCTTTCTAGCCAATTTCTATTATAAATACCATGCGATTAGTTTTGCATTCTCCTGTAGTGTTTTGCCTATGGGCAGTATGAAATGTTGCTAAATTGGTAATACACTGTCTAAGTCTAAAGGTAAGTGCATGTTACCACTGGCTCCAAAATGTCCCTATCATGCTGTAATAATGTCTCAATTTATTTTAGGTAAGCTTAAACTTTAAAACTGCATGCAGTGCATGCCTGAATTCAGTTTCAATAAAATTTAATATTAGGAACCGTAATGCATTGAAAAACTGAAAGAGAAGAAAAGAAAAAGTTGGGAAAAGCAGTAATAGCAAACGTTGACGTTTGTTTTTAGCTAGAAACAGCAACTCCGGTATATGTAATTTCATTTTCTTGTTGCAGGACTCTGGATCTGATGATGATTCTTCATCAGAAAGTGGCAGTGACTCAAATGACTCAAGTGATTCCAGCGAATCAGAGGCAGAAAATGCTAATAATGACTCTGGTGACTCATCATCTAGTGAGTCAGAGTCAGACTAAACTGGAAGTATATAGTGAGAGTGTGTGTGTGTTGTAAGACAAGCAACATGAAACAAGATAGACATTGTTGAGCTAAACTCCTCTTGGGTTTCCAAAGTTGCTGGGGTCCTGAGAGGATCTGCTGCCAGAAAAGCTGCAAGTTCTGTTTGTTTTTACTTCAACTTTTTCTATGATTGCTTTGTATAAGCAAAGAAGAATTGACTAACTAGCTAATTAAGAATAGAAGGGGTTGTAATTAACATGCATTTTATAGGTTTCTATGAGGGTCATCCAATTTAGGACTACAATTCACACTAATTTATTTTGAAACATCAGTAATATTCTACAACTCCTAAGCTATTTCACTACATAATGTCATCTTTTTCCAAACTTTTTGGTATTATAATGTCAGTTTCTAAATACCAGAGCCCTACTTCACAAAACTATGGTCTTGTACAAAACAAGAGCATTAGTACAAATCCTTGTAAAGTGTGGACTTGTAACTTTCTGTTCCACAAAATAATATATAGCATTTGTAAAGTATTAGTAAAAAGTTACAAGTAATTCCGCAAAAGAGTAAAAGGAGAAACAGCTGTTTAATACATGTCAATTATGAATTAGGTTGTGTTTACTCCTTAATAATAAATTTGTATTTGGATTAATATCATTCTTGCTATGTTAGTTTCAGTTTTTACTCAGAAATAATGACCATTTAAATACTTAGTTGTGTATTTGTCAAACACTGCTGTAATCTGGAAGTAGCATTTGTGCTTCCCTTGCAGCAGGCCCGAATTCAATTCCTGGTTGAGTTAGTTCTTTAATTGAAATTTTTTCAAGGGTTTACCCTTAGTTCTTTAGGTGAATGCCTAGGAAAATTAGACCACCAAGTCCTCTAAACTCATCCAGTCAAGTTATCTATCCATCATATAGCACAATAGATCTTCAGGTCATGATAACATAATTTTTTTTAAAAAAAGTGTTTGTCATCATTCAACTTTGAACTGATGTTGCAGCATCAATTATTTCAGTAGAAAGATGGCATAAGATTCAAGCTTCCTGTTTGTGCTTAATAATTTATTTTATTAATCCATTTGTTCATAAAATTCACCTCAGTGGCCTGGGTTTTGCATTCATCTCTGGATCTGTCGGTCCTGGTGGTGTAGTGATAACCATACTTGCCTTCTAAACCCAATGTTGTGGGTTCAAACCCGGCCAGGATCGATGGATTTTTTTGGGCATAAAAATCTTAAGTATGGCTTCCTTCGCAAGGGAAGTAAAGCCGTGGGTCCCATGTCGTACATTTTATGATACGTAAAAGAACCTCAAGCCTGAAAGAAGAGACCCCTGAGCAAAATTTATCGTCCATTTCACGCCCTGAATTGAATGGGATGCTGATGACCTGAGATGTTAAAGAGCGTCTGTAAATAAAACAAATAAACAACTCTGGATCCAAGGTTCAAACTCAGCTGAGATCAGTAGATTTTTTTAAGGATGTAAAAATCTTGAATGCAAGTCCTGTGGGAGGGACTTTAAGCCATAGGTTGTGCATTGTAGAGTTATGGCATGTTAAAAATCTTTGTATCTTAAGAAAAATGTAATATATTTATTTTACCTGGCGAAGTTAAGAGCATAAGCTCCTCTCTTCCATTTCACCAGAGAAAATTTGGATCACAATACATACTATAGTTAATAGCATTAACAATTTGAGTATAGTACTTGTAAAATGCTGCACCCTCCAAATAAATAATCTTGCAGCAATATTCAAAATTGTTTGTCCTTGGTATGAAATGGCAGGCAGTTCCAGAGACAAGTACCAACAACTGTGAAGAATGAAAAAAAGTGACAGGTTCAGTGTAATGGTATAGAGAGAATGGAATTTTATTCGATCAGGTGTTTAAATTGTGATGAGAAGATAAGGTGTGAAAATGGGTCAAAAGATAATGCAGAGTTGAAGTGCTTAAAATTTGATGCAGAAGAATGAAGTAGGGCAACTTCCTTGTTAGCATCCAGGCGGTAGAAGGATAACAAAACAAAAAAGCTGGAGTGATATGTGATTTACATACATAGCAAATGCAGGCATTATGAATATGCTGCAGTCTTTGTCCAAGATTGTTGAGGATGTCAATTTGCAGAATGTCACAATCAAAATGCAGCATAATTTATGTTGATACAAATATTACAAACTGAATGTGAGAATATTCTTAAGCTGTTTCAAGAAATGGAATATTAAACACATTTTTTTTTACAATTTTTTTGGTTGTTTGAATTTTCCAATTAAGATTGCTGTGAAAATAGACGAGATGTTTTACAAACAACCAATTTGCATTTTTATACCATTAGGTTTTACTGGAGTGAGTACTTAGTTCCCTGGAAAATATTGGCAGTCATTTAATGCTCAAGAAATTCCTTAGGTCTCTGTCAGATGGCATTGGAAGCAATAGGGTTACCTTCTGTCCCTCTGCCCTCTATCAGATATAACTGTTCTTCAATTTCTCTTAGGTAATTTGTTCATAGGAAGCATCCATGTTTCCAGAAAGGACATGGTGCCTCATTAGTAAAAACTGGTGTTAAACACCATTCAGAGACATGATAGTGAACTATTTGATCATTTATAATTATATATTTTTGTTTAAATTATTTGGAAATCACAATTTCATTACAAGCAAAAGTTGTAAAAATGGTCTTAAAAGAAGCTAAATTATTTATTTTAAAAAAGAATGATGCAAGGAAAAAATTATATACATGGCATTTGGCAAAAACCTTAAATGTCAATATTAACCAAGATGAAAGGAGCAGAAATGCCCCATTAAGGGCTAAGGTCTTTTTTAAAGGAATAGCTCTTACTAAAGTAATTCAAGTGCTGAGCTAATCCACTTGAATTGGGTTATACTATGTATAGCGATTGTCAAATCTGAAACAGTGACTGCATCATAATTTTATTGATCCATGATGATCTTTCATACACACCAAGTGTTTATTCTTGATTCCATATCTTCTGCAACTCTCTTCAGGTATATCTATCAAGTGCTGTGCTGGTCCTGTGTGCTCTGGCGGTTCTCTTGAAGGAGTCTACCCATCTTCTTCTCAGTCTACCTCTTTCTCTTTTGCTGATACATGAATCCCACATGGTAGAAATATGTGCCCATGTAGAGATTGGCAGTCTTGCCTCATATCCTCTCTGCCATTTCCATTTGAGTCTCCTTGCATGTTGAGCTACATCTGGTAGTCCTGACATCTTCATTAGATTTGTTTCATATATCTCGTCCTTGAGTGATATTCCCAATATTTTTCATTCCATCTTTCATTTGTATATTCAGATGTTCTTCTATTGTGCTTCAATCAGGCTCCAGGTTTGGCATCCTTAGAGAGGAAGATGCAGGTGTGTATCACTTCAAATCTCAGTCTTCGACTTGTCCAGCAATTTAAATTTCAAAGACCAGGAAGCCTTCAGCTCTTCTATGCCATTCTTCTTCTTACTTCATGAACGATTATCAAATCAAATCAGTTTGTACCAAGCATATGTATTCCTTCATGTACTGCATTAGTGTTGCGTTAATGCTTACAGGTGTTGGATAGCTGTTTATCATGAGCTGAGTTTACTGAACTGAAATATGCATTTGAAATGGGAGAGCCCAATATTATCATAAATCATACTTTAGTTGCAGTTAACCAAAATGTTAATTGTACTCAAATATTGAACTATTCTTTCTTTATATGTATTTTTACTCTCATTATTATCATGACTTTTACTAATGCTTAACATATTTAAGTGAACCGGTCCCATACATTAATTAAACAATATTTTAAAAATTGGACTAATATTTGATGTTACTAATATTAGTATACTTTTAGAGAAATCTATACAGTTACAAGAGCATGAGTGGAACTTATATGGAGTCATAAAGTACAAGTGTATAAGAAACCTTTTTGGAACAGAATTCTACCAATAACTACAAGTTATATATCTTTACACTTGTAATATATTAAACGATACTTTGTGAGACAGAGCCCTGATCTATACCATGCTGCATCCTGTTTGTGCAGCCTTCTGTTCACTAGGACATTTCATTTCACCATAATCCAAGGGTTGTCTTAAGTTTGATGGAAATCACTCAGGACAGAATCAGGAAAATAAGCTGGATGGCAGAAAGTTTCCCATTTGAATTTCCTAGTTCTTTCAAGATGAATGTTTACTGTATATTTCACACCAATAAAACCCCCTGACATTTTTCTGCTACATTGCTTGTCATGGTCGTTTTCACATCCTTTCATGAATCATACATGCAAACATCAATTCATCTGAATGTTCATATACCATTCTCTGTAATCAAAGCTTAATTCATGATGTCTGGTTAACAACTGCCAAAGTATTTCATAGATTCAGGAGTGCCAGCACACCCTAAAAATTTATCCAAAAGTCTGTATTTTTCAAGATAATAATAGGAAAATTTACTTATTGGATGATGCTTATATATGACCAACATTTCTTGCAGCTGATCTGATAGGTTCCTTTGGGATTGCATTTTATATTTTGCAGTATGGTTAATGCAGTTTAAAGTGTATATTTATTCACCAAAGTTAAAGGATAAAACCTCATAGAACTGAATAATTTGAACTCTAAAGCAGGAGAGGAATACGTTAAGAACAATCTGAATGAAGAGGGGAAAAAAATGAATGTTTGTTTCTTCTTTGTTATCACCACTTCCTTTCTTTGTGCTACAATGCCACAATTTTTCATACTTCCCTTTGTTACTGCCATTTGGGTTATCCAAGATGTAACAAGTGACAGATTCCAATGCGTATTCCTCTCACATGTTATGTTATAGTCTTTTAATTTATTTATGAGGGTTAGATGGTATATTAGCATATTGTTTTTATTTTAATTGTCCTGCACTCCTTTTTTTAACATTTTCAATCAAAGCTACTTTCATATATATTTATTTGTACCAAGGTTAAAATGCTTGAATGATATATGGAGCAATTCTAATATTTTAAACACTGCCATTAGTCAGTGAATAGCATATGTTGAAAAATATTAAGGAAAGTTATTAATAATTTTTGCACTCTCTTACTGTTATACTCATTACTGCTTAAGTTATGATTAGCCCATTCATTGTTATGGTGAGAGATCTATATATGTGCATATTTGCATCATCTCTTGTATCAAGCCAAATTTGTCACAAAAATTATGTTCACAAATACAGTGTCACTGAAAAGAAGCCCCAAACAGATATAAGCAAGTGTCTGATATTTAACCCTTAAAATGTGATGTAAACCATGAGGAGCATGCTTAATTGTAGGTTCTGATGGTAACCATACTTGCCTTATAGACCCAAGATCATGGGTTCAATCCCCACCTGGGTTGATGGATTTTTTCAGAGAGCTTCCTTTGGGAGAAAAGTAAAACCATAATCCTGTGTAGTAGATTTATGGCATATAAAATAACTTCCACCTTGAATGAAGATGCCTCTTAGCAAAATTTATCGGCTGTTTCATGCTGTGAATTGAATGGGAAACTGATAACCTGAGATGTTAAAGAGCATCAGTAAATAAACCAAATCAACTGCTTAATAGTGTACTTAGCTTCTGCAAAAGGTGTTTTTTTATCAGATTTAAAACTGGTGTTCTCCCAGTATGCTCTGAGCTTCTTCTGGTTTGCTATCCACTGTCAGCTGTATTCTGCTCATTTATACAGAGTGTTAATGAACTACACTAAGTAATTAGAGATGACATATTTAAACAATTTGGGATAATTAACATATGGTCTATCTGTTCTAATTTCGAAGTTATGGCTATAAGTTTCTAAAGTGCTAGTATGCCACTGGCCAATGAAGATTCCCCTCAAAAGCATAACACAATAACAAAGAGTGGTTTCTTAACATATCACTCTGGTGCCTTTATTGCTTTCGAGTAAGAGATTTGTTTTGTTTTCAAGTTTGAGTCCCATTCATCACTTTCTTTTTTGTGTTGTTTTCTGACTATGGTGTAATAATACAGTTTTTAGCATACTTTTAAGTTGATGTTTTAAATTATGCACTTATTAATTCTTATAAGTACAACCCTTGCTTACAAAAGGTAGACTTATAGATAATCTTTGAATATATGATACCAACTCATTTGTTTTATATTTCCCAGAGCTAACACTATGGAGTGCACTGATTGCATAAGGAGAATCACTAGAGTCAAAACACGCATTTTTTTTTTGTTTTTTTTTTTTGTTACATAGCAGAAGTGACATAATGAAGTGTGACTGAGCTACACATAATCATTATTGATGCTGCAGCCCTATGGAAACGTACACAAGCATGACAATTACATACACACATGCAAACAGTTCTAAAAGCACACAACCTGAAAAATCGCAAAACACAAGCACTCGTGAAATTAACGTCATACCAAGAATTGAACCTGGAAAATTTCAACTTTTGTATTATGCATTAGACCACACAAGCAGTTAACGGTTCCCCTATAGAGTTTTAGACACCATGTTAGTAGTAAACTCATTACCTATGTATGTTGGTAATGCATACATTGTTTAGAAAGAGAATAAAAGAGAAAGCCTTAAGTAAATTTCATTCATAAATTTTTGGTATGCATATTGCAGCACTTTATATTTAAAATAAAATTAAATTAAAGCCATGCCAAGAATTCATTCCCTGGTTGTGGAACATCAGCTTTTGCATTATGCATTACATGACACAAGCAGTTAAAGAGCTCCCAGTATATTAGGCTACGTAATGCAAGGAGGCAGTTAATAGATGTTCATTGTCGCGCTATCAAACAATTAGCTCGAGATTTGAGAGATTTTTATGGCACTAAATCTTAAAAACAATGATAACCAGTGGCAGAAAATTGATATTTTATGCTATGATATTTCTATGCTTGCAAAGCAGTTTTAAAGGCATTCTAAACCAATTTTTCAACTAGCTTGACTTTAACACCGACTTATCAGCATCTGATGCAAAAATATTTAATGCCAAATAACTTTGTTATGTTTAGTTATGAACCATACATTGCCTGTATGAAATTGTTTAAATATATCATCTCTACACTCTCTGAAAGTATTTTGATGTGGTTCTTTAATGCCCTGTATATTTGAGAGTAGGTTGAAAGTATCACTTTCTTGCTTCTCATTGGTTAACTGAACTCATTTTGTTTCATCTTCTCTACTGACCATTTCAATTTCAACCTTACTTTCCATAAAAACTCGACAAATCTCTTTAATTGAATCTTGTCATCAAAAATTTTCTTAATCACAAACTCTTTATTAATTCTCCACCATTTTTCTTTAATTAAACACCTACTCCACTCCTAAGTCCCCTAAACTTTAAAAAAAAAAAAAAAAAAAATTGCATGATGTTTTTCGTCCCTCCCAATATTTGGCATATACCCTGTTAAACATAGTTTCTCATATCCTTTTGTCTCCTTGCCCCCACTCTGAACTAGGCTATTCCTTCTCATTTCTGCCTGTTGTATCTTTCAATATACACCTCATTCATAAATCCTACCTTTAAAAATTTATAATGCATAGAATCTTGTTAACACATTTTTTAGGAACCAAATTCATAAACCAGAAAACATACTAAAAGTAAACATAAAAAATTCATTCTTTATAATAATACATAACCTTAACTAGAATTAGTACAATACAATCAAATATGATTCAAATACATATCAAGGATTGATTGTTTTTCTCTTTGGAGTTACAAAAATTCCAAGTTTGTCATTGCTAACAAATTCACATTCAAAGTTCAAGTGTAACACTTTACAATGTTCATTATTTGCATCAATAAGGCAATCTTGGTACTGGCATGGGCTTTGTTAGTCACTTTCTTCTTGCATTGATATAGGCATTTTCTCAGCATTTTGTTGCTCAATAATTTTGTCTATTATCATGGACTCTCAAACCACAATGTAATCATCACAAGTTCATAAATGCCTCCAAGCTGACATCTTTTCCATACTCGATCACTCGGTGCCACTCTTCAGCACTGATATCAATATCTTGACATCTGGTGGGATACCATCTTCTTTTGCATTGGTCCTGGGGTGTAGTGGACCATATTTGCCTCCTGTTCAATCCCGGCCAGGATTGATAGATTTTTTTGGGTATAAAAATCCTAAGTATGGCTTCCTTAAGAAGGAAAATAAAGTTATTGGTCCCATGTAAAAAATTATGGCAGATAAAAGAACCTTAAGCCTGAAAGAAGAGACCTACGAGGAAAATTTACAGCCATTTTATGCCCTGAATTAAATGGGATGCTGATAACTTAAGATGTTAAAGAGCATCTGTAAATAAACCAAACTAACAACAAAATCTTCTTTTGACATGCCATTAACAGCATGCGATGAAAGCCTACTTTCTTGAAGCTGTTAAAATTGTATTTGCTCCACAGAGTCCCATGCAACCTTGATAAAATGTATGGCTTCTAGGAACAGTTATTTTCCTAGGCATTTCAATGGCAGCCAACTTTTTTGAAGCAGATTGGCCAAAATTAACGTAATAGTACCACAAAAAGTTGAACATATTAAGCGAAATGTGAGAAACATGTTAAAAGGAAAATTTAAGACACATTTAATATGACTGGGACTGTGAGATGTGCTATATGGAAAATGAATGTTTTAACAAGATTCTACTGCATATTAAAAATCTTTTCTCATACATTAACAAACTTAGAACTTGTAGAGAGTCTATTTACATCCTCTATTTTGAACCAAATCCCCTTTAGTTTTTAATTTCTAAGCACAAAAGATGAGAGTCCAACAGTAAGGTAAGAAGTGAAGAAAGTCATTGAGTCAGGTGAAGAATTAAAAAACTCACAAGTAGTTCAGGATAGTTCTAACAAACACAAAAGCCATATTTTTAAATGGATTCTTAATACCATAGTCAATTATTACTATTTAAGTATTTCTCCTGATATCTTAAACAGACCTGCAAAATGAACTTATATTCTGGAAGTTATTAACAGTGAAGTGGTAAAAGTTGTTTTGATAACCCTTATACTTCATTTACTTGCACATGTTTGACTCCTATCATCAGTAAAAGACAAACTGGTAGAATAAACATATTGAAAATATCCAAAGTCAGTGTTTCAAAATTTAGGATGCAGTTTTTATTTTTGATGATGAGTATTTTCTGACAAATTTTTAGTTTCAAAAGGTTGTTTTAATAATTTAGTTTTGATATGGATTTTGTGGTTTTGTGACCAAAAATTGGACTGCTACTATTAATTTATCTTTCTGTTTGTAATGGATGTTTCTGGGTTTCCAACTTTCTTTTCATTTTTCCAATATATACCTCATCACAGTCTTTGTAATTAATTTAGTATTTATTGAACTTCCTGTCAGAAGATATAGGATTTTTCCAGTAAGATTTTAGTACATTTTTAATACTGTGGACATTTTGAGGAACTAAAATAATAATAATAATAATAATAATAATAATAATAATAATAATAATAATAATAATAATAATTATTATTATTATTATTATTATTATTATTATTATTATTATTATTAAATGTATTGACTTCTGGGATGGTGTGTACATTTTTTAATTGTAGAATTTCAATTACTTTTAATAGCATACTTGTGTTCTCAACATCTCTAATGCTTTTAACTTTTTTAATAAATTTATCCACTAATTTTTTTATTGAAATGTTAATACAGTGATGTATTGATGATACGCTGATATTCTTCTGTACTGAATGAAAAAGTCACCAGTCTGTATGTGAGATGGTTGAGGATAGTTTTGGGATTAAACTATTATTTTTAATGTAATTGTTACTATGGTTAGATTTCTTATATGTTTCAAAGGTCAGTTTATTGTTTTTGATAATCTTCAAATCTGAAATGGCAATGAGCCCATCCTATTCAATTTCCAATGTAGATTGTATGGGTCCCTGCCAAACATTATTGGAAAAGTAATCTTTTATTTGAGCTTTATCAGATGTGCCAAGAAAGGGGGATTATCCGTAACTAATCCAGAACTTTATTAATAATATTTTCCATTGAAACTAAAATAATGCTAATTGATGCAGTTTTAAAAAATGTATAAAATAATTTTAGCTCCTCAAAATATCCATAATCATCCTACAAAGACCCAGGTTCAAATTCTGCTCTGACCAAATTTTTTCAAGTCTGATTCTTCATTTCCAACTTATGTCTCACACATGGCTAGTGTGAAAAAACGATTTTCATATGTATCTCTTCAATATATTGTTTTCTTGCATCTGATTTATTTGATACCAATATTCCAGTATTCTTTCCATCATTGTTCCTCTCATACTAGTTTTCTCCAATTCCAGAAAAGCCCCTACATTGGCCATGTTCTGAGGCATTAACTTGCATTAACTTGCAAAAGGATCTTAGAAGATGTCCATTTTCTTTTCTCCTCATCAGTGCCCTAAATTTTAATTCCATATGCCCATTTTGATTCAACCAGAGCATTTTTGTTATATTTTCCCTTGTTTCATCCTAATATCTTCAAAAATAAAAACATAGTAATTTTACAAACACCACATATTATTAAATAATAGTGTTAATTTAGCAGACTATTTGGTAACCTAAATGGAACATGGGGCATTTAAATATCCTACTTTGAATGGGTTAATCAACACCAGCATAACATAGTTATAATAGTTGCTTTCATATTATAAGAACCACAAATCTGTTTGTGCTAAGTCATTTCTTTTGTATATAAAATAGTGTTAAAGACTGTGTAATGCAGATATTTCTTTATGAAAGTGTTACATGTATTGCTTATAAAAGTTTGGAATATTAAGGGCATAGTGCAACAGAACTCTACCTGTTGGGATAAAAGGTTTATAAAAGAATTGAAGATAGAAGACTGGTGTAAAGGTCTCAGATCTACTTTTGTACATCCCTAGTTTTTGTCCACACTCTTAATTGAGCTGTTGAAAACTTACCAATGCAGGAGAAATATAAATAAGAATTGCATTTTACTTACACTATTATAGTTTTTTTATTTTTTTAACATTGGTACACTTACCTATAGAACTATAATATTTGCAATGCAATTCACTAAGTGGTAGATGTGCAGTTCACATTCCTGTATTTAGTCATTTCATAAAGCCACATTCAAAAAGGGTGTGACAAAACATTTGAAGTGTCATTTGCAACCTCCTATTAGTTTGAAAAATAAAAGTCAAAAACAACATTTTACTAAAAAACAAGTGAATACCATCCAAAAAATAATCAAAATAGAAGTAGACGGTGCAATATGGTACAAACTTATTCCATATGTAAACAACAGTACTAGTGCAAGTTGTGATTCATAAGTTTCCAGTCTGATGATGTTATGTAGGTGATTAAATAAAATTCTTTTAACTAGAAATGTTAATTGGAACTTGTATAATGAAGCTAATCATATAATTAAGATCATAATATCATTGAGTCGAACTAAACACTCTTATTGCTCCTCTTACTTGTTTATAATTGTAGAACTAGTTTCACAACCCTTTGTTTGCATCATCAGCTAACTATCAACTGCTGGATATTCGTTATGCTATGGGAATGTGTATTCTGCTCTGGTGGAGGTGTGATGAATATAAAGTTTATGTTTTCATCTCCGAAAGTATCAGGTTGGCACCTATAAACAGATTTAATGTTAAAAATCTCCTGATAGATAATGTAAATGACAGTATTCCACAGGAGAAAAAAGCAGGTATTTACAAAATAAGTTGTGCAGAATGTGAAAAAGTCTACATTGGAAAAACAAAGAGAAACACAGGCACACGGTTGAAAGAACATAAAATCCAAGCAAATGGAGAAATTAGCAGTAGCATATCATTGCTGGACAGAAATCCATGACATAGTAAATAAAACAATATTATTAAAATCAGTGCAAGAACCTACAATTAGCAACATAGGAGAAAATCTACATTTACAAATACAGAGACAGTTTAATGAACTTCGACACTGCCGGGGATGAAAACATAAACTTCAAGTTCATCACACCTCCACCAGAGCAGAATACACATCTACACAGCATAACGAATTATCCAACAGTCAACAGTTAGCTAATGATGCAAACAAAGGGTTTGAAACTAGTACTTCATATTATAAACAAATAAGTAGAGCAATAAGAGTGTGTAGTTCAACTCAGTCATACAATGATCCTAATTGTAGAAATTCTCTTTACTTTAATGCTCTTCTGACATTTCATTACCCATAAGAAAAATAGTCCAAAACTTCGTCTGCAAAATACTAAAAAACAGCACACTTCAGGTCATTATTGCTCGTCCATCTTCTCGTAGTTCAGTTTTAAAAACATGTAATAGTAATTGGGTGTAAGATATGGGCTGGATAGTCCAGCTCCTGAAAGCCATACATGGTAACAGCAGCCATGTGGATTGGTGCATTGTTCTGCAGCAGATGAACTAAACTCAGCATTCCATTGTAAACTTAATAGAAGTTAGAAAGAGTGACGTTGATTGATTATATACATAAAGAAGTCAGTATTGTGTGACATTATGCTTCACTAACTGATTGATTTATCAGAACATGTTTCAAGAGCTCTTGCTCTCATCTTCAGCTGGCCGACTAATGCTGGCAGGTGATGATATGACCTCTGGTGGTTCCAGTATACAAAGAAACAGGAAGTCCATTGATGGGATATCAAAATTCATAACAAAATGTTTATTCTTTAAAATAAAAATCTTTTCCCATATTTATAATTCTGTGGGATATTTGGTAGCTTTAAACAGTTTTTTCTTTTGCAATGTTGTGATTGCACATTTAAAAATGTTCTGCAACTGCTGATTTATGCACCTGTTTATATCTTACATTTCTAAAGCTTTCTTTTCATCTTTATCTCTAAATTTCTTATTTATCTGCCTATATATATCTGATCACATAAAGTTGGAATCACTCCTGCCTTTCTGTTGGATGGAATAACATCTGTTATGGTTCTGCTCAAAAGGTTTCAGATGTTAAATTTATTTTGTGCTCATTATCAAATTTTTTAAAAATTTTCCTGAATGTTCTGTTTACTCATGGATGGTATGCAAGTTTTTAAAACTTATGTCCTTTATTGTGAAGAGAGTAGTGGTGTTTTTAATATTTTTAAGTCTTTTGAAATGTCTAATCTCATCTACTAATGAACAGTTGAATCCATTGTTGAGAGCAGTATTGATGATGTACTGGTTTTCTGCTGTGTATCTTCTTTGATGAGTGCTTCTTACCAGTTTAATTCAAAACTGGTTTGAGACATCTCAGGAAATATCTCCAGAAGGGAAAACCCATTTGCAGACTTTGCAAACAACATTACAAAACTGCGAAGCACTTACTCTTAGAATGTGAGGCCCTGGAGAGGAGAAATTTCCAACTCTTCGGTTTGCAATCATACCTAAATACAGATGATCCCTTCATGGGGGCAATGGCTCTTGACTTAATTAAGGATACAGAGTTTGAACTGTTATGAGTGGTTTGGGGTTGTGCAAAAAGCGTATGACTGAAGTGCAGCAGTCCTTAAACTCTCTACATACCCTTCTTATATTATTAGTTGATTCAAAAGCTTAGCATAGCATTTTCCACTAGGAAGATAATCCATTAATACGATTCCTGTAGCATCCCAGAAATCTGATGGCTTGACATCTGTATGGCCAACTACATATGTTTGGCTTTTTTGGTGGTGGAGAATCATGATATTTCCATTGCTTTAATTTTGGTGTGTAATAATGCACTTATGTTTCATCTGTCACAAATCAATTGATAAAATAAGTTGGATATCTCTAAAAACATACCAAATTTTGCTCAGAGATTTGAATCCTGACTTACTGTTCATCCATGTCAGTAGTAGCAGCTCCCATCTGACAGATATTTTTATTCATTATTCCTCCATGAAAATGTGAAGTACGTGTTTGATTGAAATATCTGTTCCTTAAGCATGACACCTTTAGTTCTTTTCTCCACTATCATATTGTGCACTTTTTCAACAATTTCCAGAATGGTGGCAGATTTTGGCCACCTTCCAAGCTTTCACAACTGCTTTGGAATTTGGTGGTCCATTTGGAAACAGTTGAAAATGATTATGTAGAATTCACTAGAGTATTTATGATGTTTCTGTTGCTGTCATATCCTTCTTCACAAAAACTTTAATTACAGCATTCTGTTCAGTATTTGCAATTTTTCTGATGCACATACATCAGTATTGCAACAATAGTGGAAAATAGCATATTTTGATATAATAATGGTTTGGAACTACAGCTGCAACCTGTAGATCATTCCCAAAACTTTTCAAATGACCCAAATAATTATCAACATACTTTTTTATGTTCCAAGTATAAAATACATATATGAGGGCTGTTTTGAAAGTTCTCAGTCTAAGAAAGAAAACACAAGATTTCAACATTTAATTTTTTAAGTCACCTTTTAACTCTACAGGGTGTAACAAGAAGGTATATCAAAATTTGGGGAAACATTCCTTGCATATAGAGGGTGCAAACATGTTATATGAACATGGGTCCAGAAATACTTTATATGCTTGATAGAGCCCTTTCTCTCCAACTCTGTTTACACAGTGTAATAAGCAAGCTAGAATGCCAGCATAGCTATCTTGTGTCAATAACCCCACAACAGAATGTTGCTTAAACATACAGTAGATAAACATTAGCTTTTACCTCTGGTTAAATGTGGTGGAGTGCTGTAACTACTCTTAGTTCCTACGTTCACCGTTGTTGTGAACTTTATATAGTTTGCTTGTTATGCTACTCACTTCATTGCTTGAGTTGCACTGAGCACATAGTGTCAGTTCTGTGTCTATGGACCTCATTGCAGTAAAGTAAAATGGGTATTCAAAATCGAATCTTGCAGATACTCATATGATCTGTGGATTAGCCAAAGATATAGAGAGTCTTTGCACTCATATTCTGCAAGCTTGCCAGACAATACAAGATACTCCAGGGATACATCAGTACATCAGGAAGTCCATGCAATGGCAAGTTGATGGGTATATCCATGCTAACGGAAAACATTTTGAACATTTCATATCAATTTCTGTTACCCATAGTTCTATTTTTGAATATTCGGCTATGAGGTACAGGTGTAGAAAAAGGATTCTAACAAGGAAAAAAAGCAATTTCAGGCCTATGTTCATATTAAATTTTTTATCCTCTATATGTAAGAAGTGTTTCCCTAAAATTCTGACATACCTTTTTGTTACACTCTGTATACACTTAGATCAACAACATTCTAGCTTCTTTATGCTTTCAGTATGAAAGATTTTTTCAACTCAGCCAATAAGCACTTGTTTGAGCTATGATTGCATATATCGGTCCAGCTAGCCATTTCTTCAGATTTGAGCAGAGGAAAAGTCACTGGGAACCAAATCTGGTGAATATGATGCATGTGACAGCAGGATAAAGTGCAAGTCATGCAACTTCATGATTGTGTGTGGGTGCATTGTCTTTGGTGGAAAATAATTTTTTTCTTTAACAAATGCACATGTTTGGCCTTAATAGTAAATTATCATGTGGATAATATTCCCCATTGTTGGTTTTGCCAACACCATATTGGAAATGAAGAGTCTTTAAAAGTTGAATACAATTACTTTTTTTCCCCCTTTATCTCACTTGGCATTAAACATTGTAAACTAAGTAATTTATTGCTGTGCGGCATTCAATTTTGTCCATTTTGTTGAGGGAGCCTCAACTTGTGTTTTGCTGAACTACAGAAACCATCAAATGAAAGTGCATGCATGAAAATGCATGCTGTGCCATCTAAAGGATTGTACTTGAAAGCTATCCTTGTTATTTGGTACCATCATTGTCATCTATATGTCAGGCTGAGAACTTTCCCAGCCACCCTCATGTGGTTATAAAGTGATTTATTGCTTTATTTGCAATCACACTTTAGGAGCCATATTAATACACAATAATAGAACACAGTCACAAGTTGGTGTTTTCACAGATAGTTAATGCAAGAAATTGGGAGAAATTGAAATAAATTGGGAAAGGCACAGAAATTTATTTAATGTTAAAACAAATATAAATGATGTTGCATCACCATGTCTCCATTTGCCTTCTACTTAGGCAACCAGGATTTGGTCCCAGTGGCTGTAATATTGCTATGCTCACCATTTACCCAACCAGTTTACTTTGAGTAGGTAACAGTTGCATGTATTGCCACAATTTTCTCAGAGCCTTTGGGATTAAGTGTTTATATGCCTAGTGATAGAGATCCTCTGATCAAAACAATAAAAATAGCAGTCTAGGCTTTAGCAATAGGCAAACTCCATGTTGAGTGGTTTGAAATAGAAGTTTACCTGCAGCTGCAGGAGAGTTTATCATTGTTATTCCTGGGAGACTTAAGTAACAGTCGTATTTAAAGTTTTCCACCTCTTTTGATACCAACTGGATATATAATGAGCATGGCAGTCTTGTATGGAATTTGTGATGGATGAAGTTAGAGAAAAGATTTTCTCCAGCCATTCTAATCCAGTGTAACATCTAACACAATATGATCCAAACAAATTCCATTGCAAGGTTTAAACTATACTCCATGTCACAAATCTCCTGCATATTGTGAAAGCCAATAACAACACATTGTAACTTAGTCAACTCATTGAGTCATGTGAGAAAAAGATACATTGCACAATGAATGCAGCATATTGTCATTTTGCGGGACTGAGCAATTTGAATGACACCATTTGTACCTTGAATTTACTGTAAGATTTGCAAAAAAATTATGATCTGATAGAGAAAAGCAGCATCATATTTTAAATCAGCCATCTTGAAATATTTAGAATCGCATTTCAAAAGAAAAATAACTGTCAAAAAGTTTCAATTAATACACTTGTATTATTGTAAACTTTAGTATGTTATCAGGCATATTCATTTACACTTTGTTTTTTCTTCCAATTGTGAAATCAATCATAGGTATACTGTTTCACCATCAGATATAGTACATACCAAGAAGATGTCAGCCATATATACAACAGCACAGTTCTTTAACCACTATCAGTGCATGAATGGACAGCATTAGACAACTTGGTTTCTTTGGAAATATATGATGACCTATGCAGAAACTCATTGTACAAGTTCAAATTAGCACTTCAAGTTACACACTATTTTTTTGAAATGTTATATCCTCAATATGAAATTATAAATTACAGTTCTTATGTGACTTCAAAGCAGCACTACAAAGTATAATTCAGGACATTATAGGAAATTAAAAATTCAGGTAGGACATCATTTTTGAAGATAAAATTCATCCTATCTTTTCAGGACATATGGCAACCCTAATGGGGAGAGAACAGGTCACTTTTGTAAGCATGTACCTCCACCATAGCAGAATGTGCATCCCCAAAGGAGTACCATGAATTATTCAACAGTTGAAAATATAAACAAGTAAATGGAGCCAAATAAGAGTGTGTAGTTTGACTCTATCATACAATACTCTTAATTAAAATTGTATCTAATACAGTTAAATTAGTGATGGTTCGTGATGTAAAAAGTTGGTGCAATCCTATCTCCACATAAGGAGTTTAATTTGAAAGCAATGATAAGTATCTACCACACAGTTTGAGTATAAAAATGTACTGATGTACACAATTACATCTACTTACTGGTTTAGATTACTTATTATACAACAGAAAGCTAGAACTTTTTAAAAGTAAATTTGACATGCACAAGATTCGCTATATGTATGTCAATTTAGTAAATGTAATAATGCATCTTATGCACTGAAATGGCATCATAGAAAACTGAATCTTCAAACAGTAGTACCAAACCAAATTTTCAATATAGCCATAGCTAAATGCAGTAGCAATTAAAATAGTTTACAATCCAAAAAGTTATATTTTTATAGCTATAAACTATAAAATAAATATATTTAAATAGCATTGAGTTTACATATTATAACATGGCCTGGTTCTAACCCAGGTTCTATTTCAGACAATGTTTTAAATCTTTCTATTAAAAAATTTCATTAATATTTAATTTTCACTTTTCAATGAAATATATTTAACAGTTTGCCAAGCTCCAATCCTAATTGATAGCTTCTTACTGGTATATCCAGCATAGCCCCTTCTACTAAACAAAGTACAAAAACATTTTATACAATCAATAATCACCCAAAACCAGCAATAATTCTGTTCTCTTACCCTTAACTAGCTTTCATCCATACAAGTTTAAACTGTACATAATCACACATCCTCTCTCCTCATTTGTTCTTAACTCTGTACAAATATTCCCCAAGATTCTTCAGTCAGCAAACATTTTCTTTTGAATCATTTACCATATATTGCTTGTTGTCTCCGTTCACTTATTCCTAAACATTCAAACAAGATATGTTCTACATTTTCCAAATTTCTACATATAGGGCAAATTCCATGCTTTCAATTACTTCTAAAAGCTCTTAAGCTCCAGCTTCCTAATCAAAACCATACCATCCCTTCTCTCTCCCGCTTATTACAGTTACTAATGTATCCATCTCTTTTAACATCCCCTTTTATTTCTTGATAGAACATAGTGATCTCTTCCCTCTCATTATAGAATGCAATATTTGTCTGTCTATATCCTCAAATCTTACTCTAATCTGTTTTCAGAAACCTTCCCTCCAAATCACGTCTTCCTAACCATACATCACCCATTTCATTCCTTATTAATTCTTCCCCAACTTTGTTTACCCAATAGAAATCCCCCACCCCAGACTGCTGAAATTTTAAACATTCATTTAACAAAGAAACCTCCGATATCTGTTGTATCCTAAATAATACTTGAAAACTCTCTCTATTTCCAATAGTGTCCATGCATTTGCAGCATTTTGTGGAATTTCCATTACAATCTTACAAAAATTACTGAGTATCCTGTTCATTAATTTCCAACTTTCCTCTATCCCCCATATTTTAATGCCATCTACCCACCTTGACTCCACCAGTGCACTATAAATTCTTTCCAACCAATTCACCTTCATCTCTGGTGCAACAAACATATATTGCTTAATAAAATAAGTAGCTAAATGAAGTCTCAAATATATTTAGCAAGCTAACAATGCTTGTTATGGAAGTGGAGCAGCCAATCAACAACACATTTTTCCCTACCCTAGATGCTGTCCACTTTTTGATTCTCAGTTTTGACTGTACTTGGTATCTTGGATCATTAGGCAGTATCTATTATTGCCATGGAAACTGCTCTGAAATAGGTTACAAGTTCAGCCAAATGCATTCTGATAGTATGTTTGTACCGGAGAATACAGATATAAGAATCAGACCAAAACGGTGTACTTACTGTTACCAATAAATTTGTATGTCAGCATTCAGAAATAAGAGTAAAAAATTAAAACCATAAAATTTATAATGCATATATACAGGATAAAAGATTGGAGCAGTGGAACTGTACATCTGCCAATGAAAACCCTGACCTGAGATGGGGTTCATTCTTGGAATCAGCACATACAAATTACAATTAAATGACCAAAATCTAAAACAGTATAATCATTGAATGACTGTTATATTGTAAACTATTGGTATTTAGGAGCATAGAGAAACTAATTCTGACCAACCCTAACAAAACGGTTTTATATTTTTTAAACAACACTTCATTTTGCACATAAAAATATGCAAATTCATAGAACTGTTCAACCTTTGACGGTCATATGAAGAAAGTGTGATGTGCACCATTTCATGGATTTCTTATTTGAGCAACTTCTTGAGCCATAGAAGCATATCAAACCAGTAATGTGACTGCACTTATGGAAGAGAAAATGTATCTTTAAATATCTCTAAAATAACATTTGCAAAAGTCCCTATATCCCATGCACTGTAACATTTACAGTTTATTTTTCATTTAGTGGAAAGGTATATGAACACAAAATGATTATATTTGAGCATTTAACATAAAATATATTTGGTGTAAAATAACGTATGTGGATAAGATAAGTACAAAAGAGAATGGAAAAGACCACTAAAATATGTATTGATATCAAACCCAACAGCAAGGTAGCAAACTTTTGGTGAATGTTGTATTAAGAGGAAAGCAAAACATCTTTATAAAACACAAAAGATGTACATAAAGTTTTTTAAATATAATATCCCATTGTTGTAGCCATTCACTTCAGTTTTATATTTTTTAAACAACACTTCATTTTGCACATAAAAAGATATGTAAACAAATGAAATGTATGACTTTTCACCATCACAATAAAAGAATGCAAAGTGTCACAAAACATTTTTTATGAAATTGTCATTTCTCTCTCAAGGTGGACATTTCTTGTTAAAATGTAAAGGTTTTCTGTTATTTAAAACATAAATGTTCATTTGAGTAAAATGGTGTTTGTATTTAGTGCTTCCTGCTTCTTTCATTTGACATATTTTTAAGTTTTCAGCATGAAAGCATTATACAAGAGCCACTCGGAAAGTTTTTAGATCTGATTGTGCAGTTTACAATAGGGAGAAAAGAAATTCACCAAGGTCATGCACAGTCCTTTGTTAGTCAATATTGAAGGTTTCTGCCTGACAGGAAACTTCATCCCTTGCCTTTAGCAGTTGGGACATTGAGGGATGCAAGCTAGTTCATTACTCACAATGGAGCTGCAGAGAGAACATTTTCAAGCAGTGATTCTGCATGATTTTAAAAGTGGTTTAAACCAGAGCCAATGCCTTGAAAGACTCCCATAGGCATTTTGGAATCTTACCCTTCCCATACTACCATTTTTAATTGGTTTGCAGAATTTATAAGGGATCAGACAACCCTTGAAGATGAAGAAAGAACCGAATAAAACATCATTGTTGTGGAGAAAATGATGAGAGAAGACGCCTGTATCACATAATAGGACATTGAGGCAATGTTGTAAACCATAAACCATTTTTTATTTTTACTATGGTCCTCTACCATGATCCCTTTTAAAAAGGGAGACCATGGAATGGCATAAACTTGGTGAAGCGCTGCCAAGGAAGGCCACAATTGTCCAGTGCAGGATAAAGATCATGATCATAAATATCTAGGACTATAGGGGTTCTGTCAGTTAACCTCAAAGAGAGTAACACCAGTGACAAGGCAGTCTTCTACATAAACTGCAAACACAATTAAGGAAGAGAGATACACTCTTAGTCATGGTGTTTGCCTTCAGCATGACAACGTAAAAGATGCTGTGATGAAATGGAATCAGAAAATTGGAGCATCCACCCTACAGTCCCAATATAGGCCCTGCAATTGGTGTCTTCTAAGAAAAACTTACAAGGAAGAAAATTAATGATGACAATGAGCTGAAGGAAGTCATTTTAGAATATTTTGCAGACAAAAGTTGAGACTATTTCTTCAAGGTAAGGAAATGCCAATTCAAAGATGCACAAAGTATGTCGAACTAACAGGAACTATGTTGAAAAGTGATATGATTATTTTCTTCCCCTTAGCTCTAAAGATATGCAAGGTCAGAGCCTTATGGAACCTACTTAATAATAGAATAATTATATTACATTATAGTAAAAATTGTTTCAAAATGGTGAAATACAAGAAAGAATAAAATGTAATGAATTAGGCAGAAGTTCTGAAATCGCATAGTGCTCTAATAATAATTATAATATTTCCCAAAGCAAATTGTTTCCAATTTAGGAAACAAAAGTGTGATATTAATTAAATCCATTTTAAAATTAAAGTATCAAGGTAGACTGCTTCAGTGGTCTGATGGTAGTGCGTTTGCAACTACTAATACAGAGGTACTGGGTTCGATTCTCGGTAACATTTTGAGGGAGCTTTCCATAACCTGAGGTGTGTGTGTGTGTGTGTGTGTTTTTTTACTACTGAGGCACCACAAGTAGTCCTGAAAAGGTGCCAGATAGCCTTAAGTACTAAGGAGTCCAAGTTCATTTGTGCCATCATTAATTCATTTCATTAATTATTAACTATTTTTAGATAACCATAGATTTAACGACCATCCTGGTACAGTGGTGATTCATCTCTACTGGGACATTGTAGCAGCACTCTATGGGCATCCTGCTGCAATACCACCATGTAAGGAGGAATCCCTTTAAGTCCAAAAGAACAATGAACTGCGATTGGACAAAAAATATAATGTAGGGGTGCCGTTTGAAATTTCAAAATAGGACTGACTGGGAGTAAGCAGTTTAAATAAAATGTGATCAAAAGGAGCTTTAAACTTCCCTGTCATTCTGTAAATTCACTTTTTTTTAAATTAAATTTATTATAAATAGCTATTTAGACTTATGAGCTTTGAAATAAAAAAAGCTCTGTATATATCAAGCAAACATACTTTTACAGGTAAATTCGTGAATACACTGAAGAAAAAAACAACTTATAAAATTGGAAGAAAACAGCTTTGAAGTGGGCAGAATAAAGACAAATCCACCAAACAAATAAAATGAGATACCTAATTTTATTGATGGCAATAGAATTCTTTTGCAAAATAAACAGAAACTTGTGTACACCAAATGTGGAATTTTCACAAATGTACAGTATCATTAATATATACATGCTTACATTTATTATTACTGTTTTGAAATAAATTCGTTTTAGCATTCTAATCCTTTTTGATAGAATTTATTCACTGCAAATAGATCTACCTTGTAATTTACATATTCTTTCTTTTTAAAGACACTTCAATCTATCCAACTCAAATACATACCTTTTGAAGTTCCTAATGCATGTAACTTCCGTTTCAGTTTTTGATTACATGTCATTAGGGTTAATGTAAACTCTTCTGAGTTTTTTTATATTGACTGCCATAATAAATATAATTCAATCCTAACTCATGCATTATAAATGTGATAGATGAATATAATTTCTATTATAACTTTTTTTTAACAATAACTTTTTTTTAACAATAACAACTAGGCATATTAGGTATTGCCTATTTCAGTAAGTAAGTTTAACCAAGGTTCACTGTTGCCTATGAGGTTACACAGCCAGGAAAGGAGCTGAGTTTTGAACGTAAAAAGTGGGTTCATATATTTTATCAATTTGATGGCAGATGTCACTTAACTGTTGTAACATTGGTGAGAGAGAAAGCAGAGCAATTTGATGTCTTGATTTAATAACATTTCATGAATATAGTGAATTTCTGTGTACTACAATATACATTAGACACTGCAAAGAAGGTTGAAGGTGTTACACTTCACATTTTTCCTCTAGAACCATGTGTAAGACATATGGTTTCAGTTTGAGGACACAAATAAAACAACTATTACCAAATAAATGCTTTCAGTATTCAGTGAGTATCCGAGTCATAAACATAAAAGCAGGAGTCTCAGAAAATGTCCATTTTTCCTATTCCTAATGCATCAAAGTGTAAAATGAAATTAAAACTGACGATAGCCAATAATGATACAGAAAATTTAATACCAACACATATGAACTAGGAATGCATGTCGATTTGCCAGCTGTTTTCAAAATTCAGCATTATAAAATGTAAATATATTTTTAATATTTTAATAGGAAATTGAAATGTCGACTGAAATAAACTGTGTGTAAAGAAACAAATGGAATCTAAGAGAAAATAAAATGGTGTCTTCACTTGAAAATAACATTAATAGATTAAAAGAAAAAGAAAATGATGAAACAAAGGCTGTATTCCTTAGATATATACAATTAACTAATTATTATTAATATTTCTTTTCAAAACAATCTGTAATCATAGAATGATTGGTGTACACTTAATAAGAGTAGTTGAGAACATGGACTGTCTTGCGTAGAACTATTGACAGCCCTTTGATGTTTTATTAAGCTGGCAAGAAGAAGGAAGTTTTCGCTATCCATCAAAGCAACTTGTGTTCTTCCTGAAAAAGATTTACATTTCACTGTGCTTTAAAATATGTGAGTAATGTCTGCCACGTGAAGAGCTTTTAAATTTTTCATTGTTTCAAAGTTTATGGAGAAGTTTATATGCAGGAATTATAAAAAATATCAGGTGACGTTGTGACAGAACTTTTAAACTTAATTTTCAATAATCAAGCGTGACAAATTACAGACATAAACGAGGACAAGACAATTCAGAACAAAACCTTTAAATCAAAAGGTTCTCGAATTGTAAGAATTGTTATCGAGAAATCGGGTAGCATTATTAATGATATGTTGATATTTTGCCCAAGGAATTGGTAACTTTTAACAATTTTGTTTTTTTTATTTATTTATCACCATAAAATCGAAATAAATATCTGTCCCGTCATTTTAATATCATATAAATGCAAAGTGTAATTTTCTCTATTGTGCATATTTGAAAATGAGGCTTATATAAAGAAAACTATTACATACGAGTTGCTTTTTTGTATGTTTTTCATTCAAACCAAGTGGAATTACATCCCATGTAAAAGCACTCTTGCGGAATTGGGAAGAACTAGACGATAACCGTTTAGCAGTGACTCCTTCCCAGCGTGTAATCTTGCAAGCAAAGAGTTCACTCAGCTTGCAATGCAATTTATGACGTGGTATATTTGCTGGATTGCAATGCCGGTTGAAGTTTTATCTATACTTGTCAAACCTATCCAGGAGAATTAACTAACCTAACCTAAACCTTGTAAATGACCATTGAAACCCTGATAATATGGTGCAATTGTAATTATATTAATATATTATAGGGCACAAGGGCAAAAATAAATATACTAGTTTTATATAAACATTTGATAACACTTTAGGGTTTTTTTTTTAATTAAGCCCTAAAATGTTAAGGATTTCAGCATATTGAAATCACTACTTTCAAATTACAAATTGGGGATTCTGTGTCTTTAATCAGTGTAAAATAGGTTATTAATTATAGGAATAAGTCTATTACACAGCATTTAACTGTGATTTAACATTATTGTTGTAATACCCTATAACATTACTTTAGCGTATTTTCGTGTGTATTGTGGTGATCCTGAAAGCGCGTGCCCAATCACACGTGTTAGAAAAGCTGAAAGTTGGAGAAGGGAGTAGATTTAAAGGTGGATGTATATTCGAAATTTGTGTATAATAATACATGATTTGCAACATGAGTAATTAAAGGTATTTATATAATCGCATTTCAACATTTGTGTGTTTTTATTATCATGATTATGCGCATATTTAATCTATACAGCTTATTCTGTCAAGATGGCCGCTCGAGCATTTCATTGTCCGCAGTCGAGGCTGTAGTTACCGATAACTGTATTCCGCTGTTGCGATGGAATATTTTTCAGCTTATCACGAGAATTAAACAATCTGTAATGTTGACATATATTTAGTTCGTACCTTTGAACATCCACTTTCGTTTTAAAATGACTTTATTTTAAGATTTGTCCGTTTAAAAAGCGAATTTGAAGAAAATTGAAATGAATAGAAGGAAGAAAATGGAAAGGATTCGCGGGCGAGTCTTGTTCGTGACTGCGGCTGGCGATGAGGGGATCGCCGCCATGTCGTTAGGGTCTGGTCTGGTCTCGGTGACGTGCCTTGTTCCGCCCCCCAGACCCCGTACCCGTCCTACGATGCGCTCGATGTGGGTGGTTGGCTTAACCGGAGATTGTCACGAAATGCAAGGGTTTGATCATAGCGTTTATACGATAAATTTCAACTCGTGCTAATGTAAGAAAACAACTGTTGTTTTGAAAATATGCCTGCAACCACATAAATATTCTATAATTGTTAATCATCTTTGCTTTTTCGAATTGTAATTAAATTTCATGCAACAGCAGTCAAGGGAAAAAAATGTTTTGGAAATAATTATGTATTTGTTGTATATTATTTGCTTCAACAGTAATCAAACATTTCCATTGGACCAATTGGATGTTGTTAGAAGCAGAATAAATGAAAAGAAAAAAAAAAGAATAACCGAAAGGATAAATTTAGAAAGAAATAATTTTAAGCAGAAAAACTTTTTCCATATCTTTGAAATAATTTGTCAATTTAAACATTATGTTAGTTTAAACATATTTTATTAAATAATGTTTAAACTAATAAATTATTTTAAAAATATGAAAAAAGAGTTTTTCTGCTTTAATGATGCATTCCAAATTTTTTATGTAATGTTTAAATATAATACATTCTCTTGCAGATTACCTATCATTAGGTATAACTTAACTGCAACAGAATGTTTAGCAGTATGTACTGATATAAAATTAAGAAATATGTTGCTTATTTCAATGCTGGAATTTTATTTTACTGCAAATGGGAAATATTAGGTAGCTTAGCTACCATATAAACATCAGAACACAAAAAACTGTTATTTCTCCATGTTGCATAGTAAGTGCTATTATAAAGGGGATAATAAACATTTTTAAAATATTAAAGCAGAAAATGTTTTTGAGGCATAATAATATTATTGTTGTGTTATTTTTATAGATTATTTGCTCTAAGTAAAAGTGTTATAATGTGAAATTCATTGTTTAGTTTTTTCTTAGTTATGTTCTAGATGCTCTGATTTTGCAGTGACAAAACTATGATGTCAAAGAAGAAACGCTCAGCACTGGATGATATGGGTGATGTGAGTGAGCCTGCAATAAAAAAAATGAAAAAAAGTGATGATGATGGTGATGGTGATGACATTGAGAATGCTGGTACAAGTGAGGCAACAAATCAGCAGTTGGATGGTGCACAGAATGAGGTTGCAAAACCTGCAGCTGTAGAAAAGGTAAAAGTGAAAGTGAAGGAGGAACCTAAAGAGACTGTGGTACCAAAAACAGAATATGAATATGAGGAACCTGCACCTGCTCCAATGGTGGCCAATGATGGTAAGTGAGAATGTTTTTTTGGTAATCTCCAAATATAGTGCACCAACTGAGTTGTTTTATATTTCCGATAAAGCACAAGGGTTGCATGTGGTTGCATGGGTGAAACTGCTGAAGTCAAAGGGGAGTATATGTTCTCCCTTCCTGAGTAAGAGTTCTGATTAGTTCATCCCGTACATATGCCGCAGTTCAGGTGCAGTAAGAATAGTGGTACAAGATGATAAAATGAAGTTGAAACATACCTGAAAAACTCGGTTTTGTAATAAGGAAGAACATAATGCAGCCAGAAAGGTATAAACAGCATAATTCATAGTTATAAAAGTGTTGCTGTATCACTATTAACCTATGCTCACCGGGGTAATGCATTAATTATATAGGCACAGGCTCCTCCTACTAGTGACAATTGCACCCTCTCCAGTGTGGATGTAAGAATGGGAAACCTGGATTTCTAGTGGACAAATAAAAAAAAAATGTGTTTCGTAATTAATTCATATACTAACCTTGAGAAAATCCTAGAAACTGGCGGTCTCAGTGATTTGCTGCGGCTTACTATAGCCTAATGGCATACACTTGCCTCCCTGTCATAAATATAAATAAATTGCGAATTGTGTGCTACTATGTTAGCAGGTAAATTGTTATAATGGTGCAAATCTCCTTGAACTCCAGCAGAATCTATGTTGTCATCTACTGGCAAAAATGTTAACCAACCAGTCATGATAAACGAAATAAATTAGTGCAACAAGAACTTAAGTGCTGGATGAACTATTCAGAATAATTACCTGTTCGTGTAACAGGAAATAAAAAACAGGCGGGAAATGTGCCGAAATTCTATAAAAGGAACCGTTTGTAGAACGGTGGTTTCATTATTCTGCCTGTATAATAGTGGGAGCAAGATAAATTTTCTTTTGTATTTTTTCCTCATGCATTTTCTTACTGCCTGGTCTATTATTGTTATGGATGGGTGGGTGGCATAGGCTAATATTTCAGACATCAATTTGATTTATTTATGGACACTCTTTAACATCACAGGTCATCAGCGTCCCATTCTATTCAGGGCGTGAAACGGCTGACAAATTTTGCTCAGAGACCTCTTCTTTCAGGCTTGAGGTTCTTTATCGTGCTGTAAATGTACGACATGGGACCCACGGCTTTACTTCCCTTCTGAAGGAAGCTATACTTAAGATCTTTACGTCTGAAAAAATCCATCAATCCTGGCCAGGTTTGAACCCGCGACCTTGGGTTTAGAAGGTAAGTATGGTTACCACCACACCACCAGGACCGACCCAGACAATGAAGGGGGAATGTATGAACAAGATGTAATTGTGCATGAAAAAATTTTGTAGACCCAGACAGTGATAACCCAAAATGTACAAAACATGTGGATGAGGGCTAAACGTAAGATTACAAATCGGTATGAACTTCCAATACACTCTTCATGAAATTCTGTGGAGAAATTCAAGTATACAACGTATTTAATTTATTTATCACATGCATTGCAAGTATTTACAATGTCAACTAAATTCTTTTCACGATAAAAGATAATTCCCTTTTGGTTAGAAAAAAATTTAAAAATTACTGCAATATTCCACCAAGCTATCAACCTTGCATTCTGCAATAATAAACCATCTTCAACAATGCAAGCTGCACCCTTTTATTGCAATTGCAGCATCCATATTCAATAATGATATAATCATGTACTATTGTGCCCGGTCACACTTCTGCTATATAATGAAAAAAATGTGTGTTTTGACTCTGGTGGTTCTCCATAAGGCAATCTGTGCACCTCCTAGTGTTAGATCTGGTAAATATAAGTCAAATGATTTGGGTCCACTATGTTCAAAGATTACCCAGAAATGATAATTTCATGTTTTTTTTTTTTTTTTTTTTTTTTTTATGTTAATATTTGACACCACTGTCACAAAAGTTCACTATATTTTATTCATACGTGTAACTTTAATATTTTTGAAAATGTTAATTCTTGTATATATGATTGTAATAATTGTATAATTAAAGCAGAGTGGCCAACATAATGTCTTAACAAATAATGCTCCTACAGAAATACTTAAATCTATTATTCTGCTTCACTCTCTGTTAAGTTTGGGTGCAGAAGAAACAAGCACTTTATCTCATAGGCATTTTCCTTTGTGTCACATTCTAAATTCCTTTTTAGTTTGAAACTAATTAAAAGATTACAGCCACTGTTCCATGCACTCTAGCAAGCTACCAATCTGCAACAACCACCCATTACCAAGGGCATCTGCAGCTTTTATCACAACCCAGCATCAAAGAGCAATAGTTCCACTTGACCCACAATTTAGCCACTTCTGGTATTTATATGTTTGGGATTTTGATGCTTGTTTGTTATTCTAAGGGTTTGGAGCTAGCAGTATCAATGATTATTTGTTATTATGGTTTAGTGCTCACTTAGAATTCTGCTTCTGCTATATTATGAAATCCATTTCCGGAATATAATGGAAATAGCTTATATATTTACTCTGGTGGTTCTCTACATGCAATCTGTATAGAATGAATAATGCAACCTATTCTTAAACATTACCTGGCTGTCTATAATACCCTGGAAAAATGATTTTGGTATTTAACAATGAAGACAAAGCCTCAGATACAATTGGGGTGGGAGGCTCTCCAATGCAGATTGCCAACCTCAATATGATCATCAAGACCCTGCTGCCTTGAATCAGCTGTAGAAAACTGGGTCACACGAAGAAATGGAAACAGATACATCTGAAATAGTAGTAGTAATATTTTTACTGTTCCGGGAAGACTAGGGCCTTGATGAAAGCATTTCAGCCACCATACTCCCATTATGCATCTCAAGCATCTATTAAATAGCACTTGAATTTTTCATGATATTCCAGTTGCTTTCCAGGTTTCACACCCATACAGAAAAACTGATTTTACATTTGTACTAATTATTCTTAATTTTAATTTCCTGGACATTTGTTTAGATTTCCATAAGGAGGCTAACTGAGAGAGAGCAAACTTTGCTTTTCTGATTCTAGCTTCGACATCTTCATCTGACCTTCCCTCCTTCCTAGGTACTGTCACTCCTCCATCTGATCTATTTTCTCATAATTTTAGAATCTGTTTTGTTATGTATCTTCACTTCTTTGGTCTTTTGTTTATTTAAGTACAGACCTGCTGCACGTGCAGGTTTATCTATATCCTGTAATTTGTTATTTATATCTGATAATTTAGGTGTCATCAAACATCATCTGCATATTCTACACTCTCTAAGCTCTCTTGCAACCCCCACTGAATATATCTGTCGTCTATTGCAAATCTTTTTCATTATGTCACCTAATGCAAATATAAATAATAATGGTGACAACAAATATTCCTGTTTAATTCCACTCAAAGAAGGAAAGAATTGGAGAGTTTGCCTTGATGTGTCATGAAACAAACATTATTATCACACATGTCTTTAACTATGCTGGTGATTATATTAGGCATTCCAATTTTTTAAATTTTTCCCTTATAGTTCATCTATTTACTGGGTCAAAGGCTTTGATAAAATCAGAAAATGCCAAATATAATAGGCTATTCCATTTCAGTGACGGGTTATATAAAGCCATTTTCTCACTAGTTCAGATGTTTGTCATGACCGAGAGAAGCTGCTACTGCTACTGTGAATACATATGTTATGCATTACACTTAATGTAGCAATGTTGCTACAGTAAACATAAAAACTATAATAAGAATAATAACTCTGCAAATCGCTCATGCAGAAAAGAAACTGGTTTCACTTGAACCAACACAACTTGGTTCATGTACTTTGGTTAAAACAGAGAGTTAGCAATAGTTCAGAATGCAGCATGAGAGGAACAGTGGTTGGTGCTAGCAGACTATGATGCACAAGTCATCCCCAGCAATGAAAATAATTCTTAAGTTTTTTCTTTTTTTGATTGATTTATTTATGGATGCTCTTTAAATCTCAGGTCATCAGCATCCCATTCAACTCAGGGCGTGAAACGGCCGACAAATTTTGCTCAGAGGCCTCTCTTTCAGGCTTGAGGTTCTTTTTCGTGCCATAAATGTACGACACGGGACCCACGGCTTTACTTCCCTTCCGAAGGAAGCCATACTTAGGATTTTTACGCCCGAAAAAATCCATCGATCCTGGCCGGGTTCGAACCCGTGTTTTGGGCGTAGGAGGCAAGTATGGTAACCACTACACCACCAGGACCGACGAAAAAAATTCTTAAGTATGTAGTATAGAGCTGGAATCTTATAATAGAAGTTATTGTTATTGATAACATTACAGCATATCCAACCAGAAAGCTGGTTTTAGTATTTATCAGTTAAAACGTATGAAAATAGCTTAATTTGCTCTAGAATTTAGATGTGCTATTCAAGCTCTAAGTTGGCAGTGCTGACATCTACCTTCTCTTTACCCTCATATAATGTCAGGGCTGGAAACGAAGGTCAGACTGTAATAATCCTCATTGTATTTATGAGGTTTGCACAGGATTTCCCACCTCTAAACCCATATTGTGTTTTCCTCAATTTCTTATCCACTACATCTTTGATATAGTTCAGTAGAATCTATATCTCAAATGCTGTTTGGTAATTTTCAGTTTTTGATTATATTTTGGACCGATGAAGGTCAATCTTTTCAAACAGTTATTGCTTTTTGTAAATTACATCTAATCTGTCGTCTAACACACTCTTATGCTTCACTTACTTTTAAATATGGTGGGATCGGTTTCGAAGAGACATCCTCTCCATCTTCAACCGACTTGACAGAGTTGTCCATTTGGTTGAAGATGGAGAGGATATTTCTTCGAAACCAGTCCCACCAGACTTAAAAGTAAGTGAAGCATAAGAGTGTGTTAGACGACAGATTAGATATAATTTACACTTAACAAGCTTCAACGTGTGAGTTCCAACAGAATTTTTTAAAAATGTCTTATTTTTCGAAAGTTCTTAAATGAGTTATTGCTTTGCTATTCAGCATGAATAGGATGCTTTTGTTGGACCAGTAAGGGTTATAGAAGGACATTTGTTGATTGTTATATTACAGATGCTATTTTAACAATTCAGGTTATTAGCACCTCATTCAATTCAGGCATGAAATGGCTTGATGGGTCTTATTTCATGCTTGAGGTTCTTTCATATGCCGTAAATCTACGACACAGTACCCATGGCTTTACTTTTCATCAGAAGGAAGTCATACTTATGATATTTATGCCTGAAAAAATTCAATGACCCTGGCTGGGATGGAACGTGCAATCTTGGGTCTACAAGACAAGCGTGGTTATTGCTAGACCACAGTGTCAACTTATATGAAATGGTGGTCTTGGTGATTGAAACATTTAATGATGTTCAAGCAATATTGTTAATAAAAGTAATAATGTACATGTTTGCATACCTATCCTGAGTAGACCCTGAATAGTTGTCGTGGAGTGTTTGCAGAGAGTGTCTGAAGAAAAACTTTTAGAATGTCACACCAAAAAGATATTGCAGTATAAAGAATCATGCTTTAACATGAAGAAAATATATTACTAGTTTAACACTTTCTGATATTCGATCTCTTGAAGATTTCTAATTGTGAAGGCTGGATATGAAGCCACACCATTACATATGTACATGTAGCCACCTTTAAATTATTTTCACTGTCAACAGTATGGCCATTCTAAGCAAAATTGTGAAAAGCCAGACGCTATATGTATGATTTGCACTTATTTAGCACAGAAGGATTCTTTTCTATCATGTTGTGCCATTTATTTTGTAGCTCACCCACTGAATTCAAGATAGATCCATGATATATAAAGGAAAAGAATATACAGAATACACCAGTCCAAACTATTGGGACAGAAGCCTGTTTGGATTGGCAAAAATTCTGATTAATGGGGTTAATTTATAATCTATGTAATTAGGTTATACAGTCTGTATGAAGTCTACAAGTTAATTGTACTCGGTTGTGGTAACATGCTGTGTTATTCTTGAGACAGAAATGGCATTGTTGAAAGTGAGCTCAAGAAGGTCATTCGTACCTGGCTGCATGACATTACTCATGGGTATTTTATTCATCTAGGATTTGAGCGCTTGATTTATTGTTTGTTCCAAGTTCAGTTAAGTTGCAGATACAATATCAATCGCAAAACATCTTAAATGCTTTTAGTGGATTTACTTTACTGTATCATGCTTAGTTGTATTTTTTAATCCAGTGAAGTGGTTTCAATTTTTGCTGTTTGATTAAAAATGATAAGACATGGAATCATAGTTCTTGTTCATTAACAGATAAACTTGAATTTTAAAATGCTTAGATAAAGGCAAAAGTGGGACAAAATTAGCAGCTGAAATAGGTATTAGAAAAGCAACGATAAGTGAATGGAAGAAAAATCGAGTCAAGATAGAATAATTTTGTGAAACTGTGATTGGGAAGATAATCACGGGATTCCATACATAAAAAATTACTAAAGCAACACCCCCAATGTTACAGTGGCAGATATAATGTTAGGAAGCAATGATGGGTGATTGCATCATCCTCAAGATTTTTGTCTTTGCATCTGCAGAAAGTGGCATAATTAACAATGTAACAAATGTAACAATGACTGATGTCATATACTATATTGTTTATCACCTTCACTGTTAAATTTGAATGTTAAATCTGCCGATCTGTACTGTAATTACATATTTTATTGAATATTTTTTACAATACATTTGATATTCTACAGTAATATGTAATACAATGCCATTTTAGTCTGGGTTCAGTTTATCCTGGTTTACTTACTGGCAGGGTTGTACTGTATATAAAAGATATGTGTGTGTGTGTATATATACTGAGTTGAAGTACACACTCTGCAATAATCTTAATTATATGATTTGCTTTACTGTACAAGTAAATACAATAAATAGTTGCCTTGAATGCTGAAGAGCAGCAGGAAGTTCAAGAGTTACATCCTACATTTTTAACTAAAGGAAGTGTTGGTAAGGTAGTTGCCACTATAGTAGAAACAAATACTGGACATACACAAACACTTCTGTACGTTCCTAAATCTGCAGAAATTCCTGTAGCATCAACTTCCTATTTGCCAGTGAATAAACAAAAATTGGCATTCATCTAAACAACCTACTAGTTCCTCTAACCCAAATTCTCCCTCTCCTCGGACTTCTCTTCTACCTCAACAACAAACAGTTTCTTTATTACCATCACAAGCTCTACAGCAATGGCATGCTCACTCGTGCTCACTTGAATAGAAGTTATACCCAACTGCTGTTTATTCAGAACTTATCCAGTACTGTGTACTGATAAAACCATGATATTAAATTTTGTTTGGGAGATAAAGTGCAACACACAGGCTCTACAAACAGCAAAAGAAAACCGGCATAATCAACAATGCTATAATGGAGACTAACTATAGCTTTCTTACAATGGAACATTCAAGGTCTTTGCAACCACAGAAAAATCTTCAGCTCTTGATATCTATTTTTTCACTAGATATTTTATATTTTCAAGAAATGAAACTTGGCCCCATGAATTCATTTATCCTAGTGGTTATACAGGGCTTCCAGAATATGCCTTACTGCTGGCACAGAGTTTTGCACAGCTGGAATTGCCACAGCCAGCCATGCCTGTGTTTGGACTTTGCTTCATAAAACTGTATAAAGTCTTACCTTAGAGCAAATGCTGGAAATATTATACCCTTTCAGCTAAACAGACATTGTAGCGAGTAAACACATTCTGATTGACATGATTTAGTTTGACCACTGTAATCTTTCAGATTTCATTTCATTTCATATTTTCTTGAGTTCTACCAATGTGTGAGGATTTGTTTGGTACACTTTGTCCTTCAGGTTATCTCACAAATAAATTTCACAGAGTGTTAGATCTGGGGAGCAAGAGGGTCAAACACCAACATTAATCATTCTATCTTCAAACGCTTACCTAATTTTACCCATGGACTCCAGCAGCGGTGAAATCTTGTTGAAATCACCCATATGATTTTTCTTTTTCCATCAACTGATTAAAAATGGGTTTGAATGTAATTTCAGTACTTCTTTTCATTTACTGCCTGCTTGTAAAAATTGTGGGTGTGGATGAGTTTTTGGAAAGTAGTGAAATATGAGTGATACCAAATATACACATTAATGTTATATTTCATTGTGAAAACTCCCACAAATTAAAACCTATACAGTACTTTTAATTTGTGTTTGTTATTCTGCTGTATAATCGTGGCATGCAGATGTAACAAATCTAATGATTTTTCTAAACAGATATTCCTGATTGGCCAGAAGCTGATCTACTGGAACTGATGAAGAGAATGGAGAAGGAAATACCACAGAAGGACAACTTGCGTTATGAATCTCGAGTGGAGAGACTGAATTGGAAAGGAGTAAGTTGTAGAGAGAAATAGAAAAATTTCTTACAAATAAATTACAGTAAGATATTTGTGAATAACACTGTGGTAAATGTTCAAAATACTTCACAGCTACATTTCCCATCTTGTTAGATTAGTTAATTGAACATAGCAAATAAACATTGGTGCCAAAATAAGGACAACCTTCTTTGTCTCAACCAGAGTATGAACTAGATAGTTCTAAACAATGTTAGAGGTGGAACGAAAAAAGAACAGGGACTGACAGGAGTTTAAAAATAGCATGCATTAAAATAAAGTCACACATTCATTACATTATGCATATCTGGTGTTTTCATTGCTTTCTGAATTGGTTGATCTATCTTCTGGGTCATTAGCCATTTTTGTGACTGTTTTTTGTAAACATCTAACTTGTTAAATAAATTGTACTTATAGAGCTGTAGACAATGGAATAATGGAATGGTAATATATCCTACGCAGATATGTTCAACCTGCACACACTAACTCCACTTACTTACATAACACTAGGACATGTTTCTGAAGCAATTGCTCTCATCAGCTGTTGACCCACTACTGCCTCTCGAATTAGTGATGGATTCCAAGATGCTCCTGTGGCAGTGTTTAATGGTTCTAGTAACATAACAGACTAAAAATATGTTAAAAGGAGAAGACTACATACTTATTGAATAGCTGCATTAAACATTTAACCAAAACACTGAAAGACACTAAAATACTATCCACTGCTAAAAAACAGAGAATCTCACAGAGCAATTCACTACTACCCAGACTTTATGCACTTCCTAAAATCCATAAAAATGATGGTAGCATGAGACCAATAGTTAACAATATCAATTCACTCACATACCGAGTAGCAAAAAAAAAATAATTGACAACATCAACTCTTTTAAAAGATTTCAAAGCTTGATCATTAAAAATTTATTTGACTTAGTTGAAAAACTTCAAAATAGCAGAGTTGCAAAAGGAGATATAATGATGTCTTTGGACATAAAATCCTTATTCCTGAGCATAGCAATAGAGAACCTCTTTACATTTACAAACAGAAGAAATAGAAGACTTACTGAAATTTACTAATATTTGCATTCAACAAAACTTCTTCAGTTTCAAACAAAGATATTATCAACAAGTTTCAGGCCTAGCAATGGGAAACCCCTTTTCTCTGTTTCTAGCAGATGTATTCATGAGCTACTTTGAAAGACATATCACCAAAGCCTTCCCATTAATTTTCAAGACGTAGTATAGGTATGTGGATGACATTTGCAATAATATCGAAAATCACTTAATAGGTGCTCTGAAACTTTATAATTTGCAACATAAATCTATTCACTTTACCATAGAAGAGGAGAAAAATTGTTGGCTTCCATTCCTAGATTTAAAAATTATAAGAAATGGAGATATACTGAACTTTGGAATTCATAGAAAAGAGACACTCACAGAAAATTACATGAAAAATAATAGTATAGCTCCATTCCACATAAATAATCAGTGATTTACAACTTGACATACAGAATGATTAATATCCCACTCACAGATACAGAGTACATAATGGAATACCAGATAATTAATGTAACAATAACCAATGGTTTCAATAAAGTAATAAAAATTATCAATAACTTTAAAAAACAAGCATCTACAAGAGAGGTCAAGAGAGGTTTCTAAACTGAGGAACAACGAAAGATACAAATTCAAACATTTCATATACCCATACAACTTACCACAACATATTTAAGAAGATACTCATATTTAAAGAACATGGCATAATGTTAGCCCCAAGGAACAAATATATCAAGAATTTATTATGTTGCACAGCAAAAGACACCATATCATCAAAACAGAAATCAGGAATTTATGAAATCAAATGTGCAGATTGTGATCATAATGAAGCTATTCACTTGGGAAAAGATTTTCATCTTAAAAAATAAGAAAAACTCAACAAATTTTGATTTTCCTCCTAGGATGAACTGAGCAACACGACCACAGGAGCATCTTGGAATCCAGCCACCAATTCAAGGCAGCAGTAGTCAGTCAAGCTGATGAATGAGAGTGATTGTTTCCAAAACATGTTCTAGTGTTATGTCAGTAAGTGGAGTTGGTGTGAATTAGTGTAGGATCTAACCTGTTGTTTAAATGGGATTGGTTCTCATTTTCTGACATTATTATACAGACTTCCAAGTATTTATGGATGTGAGATTACAGCCTATACCCATCATAAACTGTATTTGTAGTTTGCTGACTATGTTATTTCAACACCAAATTCGTTTTCAATAACTATTAACTCAGATGTGACATCAGCAATAGAAATAAACAACTCAAGTATTGGAGAATGACTACTGTTGTTGCTGCATTGGAATGGGATGAAATGGAATGCAAGATAAGAGGATTTCAGCATTTATTACATGCCTTAAGAATATGAAAATGAAAGCTTGTACCATGCCAACATAAGTAGGAAAGGTCATTGGAAAAGTGAAAATGATAATGGATGACTGGATTCTATTTCATTTGAGTGGTATGAAATAAAGAAAATATTTTGAAATCAACGCATCTATATGCTTATAATAGTACAAAGAAAATATTTTGGAATGGTGTTAATGATGCTAGGAAATAACAGGATGCTTTTAAGCAATTTGAAAAAGAACTGCACTTTGTAGATTCTACAACAAGCTAACCTACTCATCAAACAATCTTCCATACCTTCAAAGGACCAGTACAGCATCAAGAGAACTGAGCCTTGCCACCTAGGCTTTATGGTATACAGAAAGTTCACAGCAGGGCTTTCCTTTAGGTTCTATAGTCATTGCTATTGCCCCCCCCCACTTAGTTCTTGCCAGTTACCTTGCCAACATGCTCAAACCCCATATGAGTAATGCTGATTCACACATAAAACATTCAGGGCATTTTATTGAAAAATTCAAGAATCCTACTCTTCAAACTGGAGATCTACTAGTAAATTTTGATGATGTGTCTCTTTTTACTGTGGTATCAGTTAATGAGGCCATTATGCAACTCATAGAAATATTTTCAAATGAAACTTTAGCTTTGTGGTACTTTTTTTTGACCACCACTAATTTCAGTGAAATAAAAAGTTCTACGAACAGACTGATGGCAATGGGCAGCTCTTTAAGTCCTGTCATTGCAATTTTCATGTTTGGAGCAATTCAAAACTGCAGCTCTACAGACTGCTCCACATAAACCAGCCTATTCGTATCATTATGTGGACAACATTTTTGTGGTGTGGAACCAGGGAAGCTGCTCTTCATGATTTCCTGCAGCACCTGAACAACATCTATTCATGGATTCAATTTACAGTGGAGGTGGAGACTGATGGTATACTCCCTTTCCTGGATGTTTTGGTCAATAAGAAAAGTGATGGTATGGGGCACACAGCTTATTATAAGCCCACAAATACAGACAGATATTATCACAAGGTTTCCACTCACCATCCAGGGCAAAAACCCTCCATGATTAAACTCTCCCAGATTGAGCCTCCTGCATCTGTGACTAAAAGATATTGTGAGTTAATGGTATGCAGCCAAGGAAGTGAGAAAACCCTTACTTCCAAGAAAGAACACCAAACAGATAGACATATTATCCAAGAAGAAAGGTATAGCCTTTCTTCCATTGCTGAAAAATATCACTGACTGCTTCTCCAAGCTACTTAGAAGATGCAATTTAGAGCTAGATTTTAAACTTACAAAACAGTTAAGAAATACATTCTGCTTCACTAAGGACATAAGGAAACCACTTGCCTCACTTAGTGTCTACAAAATACCATGCTGGTGTGGTACAGTTTACATTGGAACCACACAGCGCTGCATTACTATGTGTCTTTCAGAACGTAAACAATGTTCCTCCTAGGTCACTGAGCATGCCCTCCAAGCTGATGGAGAGTATGAAATTGGTTTTCAAGATATAGACATACTAGCTTCATCATCTCACCATCATTCTCACTTATATTGGGAGGCAATGGAAATTTACAAGCATAGTAACAACTTTAACAGGAAAGAAGGAGCTCAGAAACTGTACTAAACATGGTACCTGACTTTACAAAAACCAAGATAAAGAAATTATGCGAACCAATCATTAATAAACATCCTGCCAGAAACATCCAAGAGTTACGGCTTAGATCCAACCTCCTCACCCAAGTGAATCAATCAGAGCTTAGTTCCACAGGCAGTACCATTATATATACTGCCACAATTTCCATTAACGAGCCAATCACTGCTTCGTCTTCAAGAAGGTAATGTCGATAATGCCACTGATAATGTCCACAGCTGTTGTGGATGAAACATCTGGAAAGATGAAGGAGAAGAATCCCTTTGGACCATGGCCTTAGAGCTCAGAAGACTCAGTTTGCACAGTGAACACTGGCTGTGAAAGCCTACATTCTACTATTTCCTGAATACAATTACTCCTTTTATCATATCTTTTTAGCCTTTTATTATTTACACATATATTTATTATTGTGCACTGAATATTTGCAACAGCAAACAAAAGAATGATACTGATGCAATTGGTCACAAGCATTTTGCTGCAGTTACATGCAGATGCAGGTATCTGCTTTTTGACTATATTCCTGATGGGTTACAAGATGTACTTTTGTTGATTTTGGAACTAGAATTCTTCATTGCATTGCACTTTTCCCAAGACTTTTTGTTAATCCAAGACATCTGCAATGTGAATGAATGCTTCCATAACTTATACCAACCTTAGAATCTATTTCAGTAATTGTCAAATGTTGGTCATACCTGATAAGGGTCCAAACAAACTGTTTCCATTTTGCTCATCTGAGGTTGATGCTATCCACATTTTCTCTCACTATTATGTTATTTATACACTTGTGTCTTAGCATCTTATCCTGAACATGTGCTCTTAATCTTTTTAAAATTGGCCAGTGAACATTACTGATAAAGTGTTGCACAGTCTCTGTATGTAGGTATTGCTTGGAACAGCTGTGTGAGGAGAACTGGTTTATCCCCACTCGTACTCCATAACACCTCAAAGATATGTATAGCTCTGTACTACTCACAAGCAGGAAAATAAAAATTCTGGTTTATCACCCTTGTAAATCATCCTAGAGTAGCAAGCAGATTAGTTACTTGAATAAAGCTGTTTATCTTTCTTGTCTGAATAGGATAGATTCAAAGTTTGCTAAAAATACATTAGTTTTAATGGTTTACACTGTAACATAGAAACAGGTTTCTTACCCACTACAACCTGATATTTATTTTATTTATGGACACTCTTTAACATCTCAGTTCATCAGCATACCATTTAATTCAGGGAATGAAACAGCCAATAAATTTTGCTCAGAGGTCTCTTCTTTCAAGCTTAATTTTTTTTTACATGCCTTAAATCTATGACATGGGACCCATGGCTTTACTACCCTTTCGGGAAGCCATACTTTGATTTTTATTTCCCGAAAAAATCCTTGAAACCTGACTGGGATTGAACCTGCAATTTACTTGGGTCTACAAGGCAAGTATGGTTAGCACTAGACCAACAGGGCCAACTCTATGTGAGATATTGATCTGTTTTGAAAGAGGGGACATTTCAAAGCCCAAGAGTGAGACCAAGCATAAGTTTCTTTAGCTTTTTATTATTGTAACGTTTCAGAGACAATATTGTGAACTTTAATTTTTTTCCTTTCTGTTTCCAATTTTGTAATTCTGATTTAAGGTAGTCATTACATTTTGTTGTTTTTGTTATCATCATCGTTGTAGTTTATTTATTATTACTGCCCTTAGTCCAGTAAGAATGTGAGGAGGGGTTTCAAGGTTATGCTGTTTTAACAACAACAACAACAATAATAATAATAATAACAATAATAATAATAATAATATTAAAGGCATAGAGTTAAGAGAAAAGTGCAAAATTGGAAAGAGTGTACTTGTCTAATGTACATTATTCCACCTTTTCCAAGATAAATGGCATTCTTTGCAGACATGAAGATAAATGTGAAGATTTTTAGCTAAGAGTTTTTTCACAATACTTATTTTTATTGACAGTTGCAAAAGCTGTTATATTTAGAAGTGGAGAATAAATTTTCAGTTATGAAATTATGGAAAATTGAATAAACAATTAGCATATTTTTAATTTCTGTAGAACTTCATTGTTCATTTTGGTTATTTTGACTTAAACAACTGCTGGTGTTTGTAATAACCTTTTAGGATTAATTATGTTTTATTACTTTGGTTTTCAACTGTGAAACATATTCATGATCATTCTTGGGTGCAAACATTTTAGAATTTTATGGAAGGTGGAGAATGATACTAATCAAAGAAACATTCTCATTCCCAGCCGAGAATCAAACCTGGGATCTCTGGGTCTAGAGGCCAAGCAGGTTGGCCACTAGACTACGCAGGTAGTGTCAAAATATACTTTAAATTATAACATCATGTTTGTGTCTATTTGGCATCATATTTAAACATATTTAAATCATAAATTCATGCATATTTCTAATATTCTAAGTCATAGAAATCTGTCCTTTACTTATAAGCTATAACTTTGCCCAGTTTATTTTTGCATACAAATGATTCAATTTTACAGTTTTATGTGTTTGCTGACATCATTGTTGACCTTAGAATCAGCAGTGACAGTTACTGCATTATGTATTTGTAAGTCCCAGGGTAGGTTTACAATATGCAATAGTAATTCTTCTTATTTTTTTTTTATTTTTTTTATTTTATTTTATTTTATTTTATTTTTTTTTTCAATTTCTGGATTAACAGTAAATGTAATATTGTATTTCTTGACAATGAATAGCTTTTATTGAACTGTAAATTGTATCATCACATCATATTTTTTCTTTTCCATTGTCTCTTTTATGGAGATGTATCTACTGCTGCACAGGGCCAGATGCTTGTCAAGAGAGCACTCTGCCCATTCGGTGGCAAGCCATGCAGGGAGAGGATGGTATGATCAGATATTACCGGGAACCTTAGAGCTGAGAGTTGCAAAAAAATCGTTAGATAACTCATCCCAACTGAGAGTTGAGCTCAGGCTTGCAGGATTATAAAGCAGACATGCTACCCCAACACCATGGCTATGACCTATTATAACATATAAATTCTTGAATAACTATGAGGAAATTTCTTGAGTAAAGCTGAAAAATTTTGGAGTGAAAACCACAAATTCACTTATGATACATAAATACATTCAAAGGATGTAACTGGTATAAGAAACAAATTTTAGTATAATCTCTTCTGAATCAAACTTATTTAGACACACTTATTTTGGTTTCACTTACAGGAGATTTATTCGGGACATATTTCCTGGACCCTTGTCCACAACCTCAGTTGTTAAACCACAAATTTTATTTTTAAGTGTTATTATCGGTGTAATTAAATGTAATTTATACTTTTATAAAATTTCTGTTTTCATATGAACATGAAGCCAAAAGTTCCAAGTTTTATTGTGCTTAGATTTGTCCTCCAACCTGTAAGAGAACATGAAGAATCTCTCACAGTCTGCAAGAATCCACACTGCTCTTAATGCCCCCTGCAAATCTGGGATGGTCTTCTCTAATCATTTCCAGGCAGATTCCACAGAGGTGTTTAGGTGTTTGTTAGCAATTTGCCAAGCTGCTTATAGACATGAACTGCTTCGACTGGCTTTATCTGTTTAAGCGTTGTAATCTTTGAAAGGGCTATTCGGAGTTTATCATGTTCAATCAGCACAGTGACCGAGGTCATTAAGGCACAGACTCGTGAGCAGAAGGTCTGGAGTTCAATTCCCACCAGGACTGTCCTCCCTGACTGAGGTTTTTTCCAGGTCTTCCTCAGACTCATAAATGGCAAATGCTGGGGAGATACCTTAAACTTAGGCCTGAAATGCTTCCCAATTTATCATTTCATGTATCATCAGTGTCCACTGGCTGTGGTGCCTCAGTACTAAAAACAGGCATTAAACACTTCCATAAAAAGCAGGGCTACCGCATGCTGCCTGAATAAAAGATTTGATAAAGCTTGAGGAACTTTCAAGCAGGTCTCCTTTTATAAGCAACATGTGATTTGATACCTTCTGCTCTTCTTGCATCCTTTTTTCTGCTTTTTTTGCTAGAGATGACAAATATTGCCTGTGGAATGTGTAAGTTTCCAGGTAAATCTCCAACCCCAGATGACTTTCTTCTTAATCCAGCTTCTGAGTGCAGGGTGGTCTGCCTTTTCAAGTGGTATATTTGCAGCAACCATCATCTCCATAGTTGATGTTATAAAATTGATTTTAGCAACCTAGAAAAGCAACCAACAAATTATTAGAAATGAAATACATTCAAAGCACACTTCTTTTGCTATAAATGCACCATGGATGATCGTAGATGTGATGCAAAATTACTTTGAAAACAGCATATCTCGATTTCTTTTGCTCCTTCCATTGACTTGATTATTGTTTGTTGTTGCTTATGAGTAGTTGCTGCTTCAGTGTAAACCTTACTCACCGCATGCTTCTGAATGCCATCAGAAGTTTTCCAGAGGATATGCTTATTGCAAATACTGTATAATTTAGCAGTTAACTGTTGTACTTTGTCATCGAGGCTAATTTTGATTGGCATTAGAAAGAAAGCGCTGTACCTACAAAGGAATTGCAGACTACAAGATTTACCACTACGGTCTGTATAGACCATACCAACTATAGAGAATGCAGATGTGTAGTGTTATGAAATTAACGAAAGTAAACTAATGTTGCTGATCAGGATCCCCATGGGAACTAAATATCAGCAATGTTCTCATCCAGTTGTACCCATTTATGATAGTGTTTCAAACCCCTAAGCATAGAAAATCAAAAGGCAGCAGAATGAACATCAAGAAATTACCAAACTTTTTTTGTTTTAATTGGCAAATTGCATCAGTTCTTTCAAATGGTTCAGTTTTTTTCCTTAGTAAAGGTAAAACTTTGTGAATTGAGGCAAATTTTTAATGCTTGTGAGTGAAAATTTATTCAGTAACCCTGACATTGCCCTACAAACACTTTTTATCCACTTTTCCCGATATTAAATTTTTTTGCAAATACAAGTTATGAATTTTTGGGATCTGCCATAGGTATTAGTGATATCGCTAGGTGAGATATGTTATACTGGTAGATGCTAGTCCACTTTCTGCCAGCAGCCTTGGTAAAGTGGTGGTGGAATCAGTGACATGCATTACCTATGCTTCCCAGTGTACAGTTATGAAGTATGAAACTTGGTGTTTAAGAGCTGTTTCATGGAAGCTACATGAATTGTTTTATCTTGCATCATAGGTAATTATCTGTCATATGTTGAACATGAATATATGGGCTTCCATTAAAAAATCATTCTACTTAGCCCTCTTGAGCAATATCCCGTAGCATATTCAGACATTTTGATACATCTTTGTTCATTTTTATTTGCAAGCACAATGTTATAGGCCCATATGTTTACATAATGTTTCAGATCAGTTTTGGCAATTACTCGGCAGATCAATGCAAAGAAATGTGGTGCAAGATACAGAAAAGGTTAAGAAGGTACAGGCTACTTCGAGAACTTTTAGAGGATGGTAAATCTTGGGTTTCAAAGCCATGGACAAACTTCTATCGCAGTCAAAAACAGGTAAATATTTTTAGGATAAATTTTAAAAACTATTGGTTTCTCAAACATAATGCCAAATTTCTCTTTGGTTTTCCTGTATAGATTTATTCACAATCCCTTACAATCTGGTAAATTCCAGATTTTTCCTCTTTGGGTCTGAAATCAGTTTTGTTTAATTTGAATAAATTTTTCATACTGTATCGATTTTGAGGTGCTAAGATGATATTGTAATGCTTGAAAATTTTTTGAAATTTTTGTTTGCAAATGGGTGTATGTGAACTTATAAGATTTGTATTTTAGGACATGAAATGAAACAAAATACACAATTTTTATTTGCACAATTTTGTGATTATGAGCATATTATTTGATGTTTCAGCACTTTTTGAACCTTTTCTTTCATGTTTTGTTAAAAAGTTGGGCACAGAAAAATGATTTTTCACACGTTGAGCAGAAAAATAATTATTTTCACTGTTATTCAGCAATCACCTAAAATCTTAATAGTCTCATTTTGTAAAGCAAAACGAGAGCTGTGTAATGAATATTCATAAATTTACTGCCCAAATAGCTTCCAAGTTAATGTAGCAAAACCTGCAAGAGAAAACATAAGTTTCAATTATAGCTGTTTACCACAACCATAGTTCTTAGTGCAGTCCATGCACATTTTATGTAAAGGTTTGAGTCTTAATTGCTAGTTGCTCTCCTTGATTGTGTTTAGTTGTTTCATGTGATTAGTCAACCATGCCAAAGGTTTAGAAGGCAAAGTTGCATTCACTTTCAGAAGAATTCAAGATACAATTCGTTGAAACTGATGGTATAATTCTTTGTTACATCTAAGAATGGCCAGGGCCAAATAGTTGAAGATGTCTTGTATTTATATTGTCTTAGTATTTCAATAAATATTTTAACATACTTCACTTAATCAATCAATTCACATATTACTACAATAAGTTGCAGGATCTCCCATGGAGGCCCCAATAGCCTCTAAAGTAGTGGCTATCTAGTTATTGGGCCCTATTTTCCCTTTATGCCTAATATCCAATAATCTAACTCTCATTATCTTGCTTACTATTTTCTTGAGCCATTTGACTCTTACCTAAATAATTTCCTATTTCCTTCATATTCTTTCTTGATTTTACACTCGTCATCTTTTCTCCCAAATTTCTCTTGGCAAATTGGACCATTTTTTCATTTCTAGTTTCTCTCTAAGAATTTTGTTTTTTTCAGTTTGTAACAATATATACCAATTATTATCCTTTCAGCTATAGAGTGAGCATTTTTCTAAATCCCTCCTTACTCTTAACCCTTTCATTTCATAACCCCCATTCTAGTCCATATCTTTTTATATAAATTTGTAGAACATTTCTTTCCCCTTTCCACTCATAATTTTGCACCTTAAAATCTGTCCTCTGGTCATCACATGCCATTATACTATAATGAATCACCCATTTTATTACAGATGGTAGGCACTGAAGATATATGGTTTGTTTTTTTTTTTTTTTTTTTTAAAGGAACGAAACGTTCCAGGTCTAAGTTTAGGATACCTCCCCGCTGTTTGCCATTTATGAGGACTGAGGAAAAGCTGGAAAAAACCTCAGTCAGGGAGGATGATCCTGGAACCCAGATATCCAGCTCACAAGTCCAGGCTTAACTACCTTGACTACCCGTGTAGGTTCTTGAAAGAATACATCTGTACTTTTATTTGCACTAAAATAAAATTTTATTGCCATTTGAAACAAATTTAAATATGTTAATTTGCCAACTTCATTGTTATATTTTAGGGATATTTTTAAGTTAGAATACTCTCAACATAACACAAGTTAAATGAAAAATATACTTTTTACTAAAAGGCAATAGCTTCAAAGTTTTTCTAATTATAGTAATTTTACTGAAAGTGCACAGGCACATAATCTTTCTAATATGAAAAGCAGAGTATATAAATACCCCATCTTAAAATGTGCAATAAATTCCATAAGATAAAGGTAAAAGGTGAGAGGCATGGTGGTGAACAAAAGGAAAAGTAAAATGATGCACATTTGTGAGACAGATAAACAATAGGCCAGATGAAAATTAAATATGGAAGCATTGTATTATGTCAAAAGAGGAAATCCAGCATGTAAAGCCACTAAGCATGCTGTCAGATTAATCAGGCTGGTTTTGGAAAGAGAGCAATGGAGGCCACAATCAAATTGCAGATGTTGGATACAGTGAACCCATCCTGTTTATTGAGGGGTAAACTAGTTTGCTAGAGAGGAAAGACTGGGCAAGGAAGGTACTGGAACAATAAATAGCTAAGAAGACTGGAGGGGATCAAGTCAGGAATGAGCGTATTAGAGAGGAACTGAAGCCGATAGAGAAATTGGAGAAAACACAATTGAAAGTGTATAAATATGTGACTTACATGAATGAAGAGGAAGCCATGATAGATTTGGAAGTGAAAGTGGAAGGAAAGAGAGCAAGAGGATGACTAAGGTATGCATATAGAGGGATTGCCACATGTGACACACACAGGCAGTGAACATGAAAGAAAATGATATATTGGGGAAGGATTATTTTTTATTTTTATTTTATTTTTTTTAAAGGAAATGTCACAGGGTACCTCCCTGGCATTTGCCAGTTATGAGGACTGAGGAAAACCTGGGAAAAACCTCAGTCAGAGAGGACGGTCCTGGCAGGATTCGCACCCCAGACCTCTCGCTCACGAGTCTGCGCCTTAGCCACCTGTGGCAGTATGACACAGTGTGTGAGACAAAAGCTATGGTTATGGATAGAAAGAGTTGATTGAGACTTCCCTGAAGCTAAAGGCAGCAGTGGATTGCTAAAGAAGTTTTTTTCCCCAAGCAGATAGCTAAAATTTTTTTTTGAATTAATTGTCAAACTCTTTGGTATAACACATCATTGCACCTTATCTTCTGTTTCCAATGTAGTAAGCTGTACTACAGCCAGGAGCAGCTATCTGTGCGGGTATGGGAGGGTTGCACAATGGACAAAGGAAATCTGTGCCAAGCTCAACCAATAAGCATCATTTGAAGTTGAGAGTCTTGCATGTTTTATTGTCTTTGAGTTAGTGTGTAATTTTCATACTTTTCTTTCAGTGTGTGCATTTGTTTCTGTTTTAAAATATTAGAGAAATAAACTTGGAGCAAGAAATACATAAACTTGTAATTTTTATTAAAAAGTACTTGAAATGGTGTATAAAGCGTACCAGGAGACATACAGCACATGGCCAGCAACACAGCTAATAATCTTGCTAAGTGTCAAGAATGCACTGCTGAACTCTGTAGTACTGATGGGGTACTGTGCAGAAAATTGCTAAAGATGCAAGATTATCCATGAATGATAGTGGTTCTGTTCTTTTTAGATCACCAGAGAAAAATGGTATACGCAAAAATGAGGTAACCCATCTAGTTGTTGTTCTATGTAACTTGATTTTTGAATAACATTTTTAAGAACGGTGAGTTTCCTACTGCACATGTACTAGCAATTAAAGTGAAGAATTCATTTAGATTTAAAGGGTGTAAGCATTCCATTCTGCATATTTTGAAGGACATGGGCTATAAGTATAGGGCGGTGTAATGACAGGAAAAAGTTTATTTTGGAAAGCAGTAACATAATAACTGCTCAGGTTGTGTTTTTGAGAGTCATGTATGTAATTAGAGAGATTATAACACATCTAACATTATTTTTTAGATGAAACAAGGGTGAATCAGAACTACACAAAGAAGATGTGTTGGACAAGTGCTGATTGCTCTGGTGGCGTCAAAGTTCCAATTGGAAAGGGGGTGGCTTATTGTTTGCCATGCTGGTTCCGCAAAAATGGGTTTTGTTCCTGCATGTAAGCTAATTTTTAGAACAAAATCGACTGCTAAAGAGAATCTTTCTGAAATGGCATACTTTCTATTTAGAAAATGGTTTGAGGAACAATTATTGCCCCATATCCTCCTAACTCTGTCATCGTTATTGTACAGTGCCAGCATGAATTAGATAAAGCACCTTGCACAAACACCAGGAAGGCAGACATTATTACTTGGTTGTCCAGCAAGAACATCTGCAATCTGTAATACAGCATTGGCAAAATTGTTGCAACAGGTAAAAATGAACAAGTCCAGTGCAAAACATATTGCCAGGAACCATAGTCATCCAATAGTGAGACTTTCCCCTTATCACTGCCATTATAATCCCATCAAGCTCATACCATCACAGGTTGCCGAGGTTGTTAAGGTGCGGAATTGTGAGTGGGAGGTCTGGAGTTTGATTCCTGCCAGGACCATCCCCTCTGATAAGAGTTTTTTTTCCAGGTTTTCCTCAGTCCTCATAAATGCCAAATGCCAGGGAGGACCCTAAACATAGCCTGAAACACTTTCTTCCTTTAAAGCATCCATCCTTTCCTAAGTTATAATTTCATCTGATATATCATCATTGTCCACCGCCTATAATGCCTCACTAATTTAAAAGGGGCATTAAGCACTATTAAAGAAATTGAGCTCATTTGGTCAAGAGTACAACATATGTTGCCAAAAGCAATAATATTTTCAAAATCATTGATGTAGAATAACTTACACTTAATGCAGTTGATAGTAATAATTTCAGTGTGGGAAAACTGTAAGACATGCAGAAGACTGCAAGACAAGGATTTTCAGTGAGAATTGATAAGAGACAATGTGATTGGATACCAATCATCATAAGCCTTAATGAATCAGTGTCAGAGGATGACGTAATTGATAGCAATCCATAGCAATAAATTTTTGAGTATTTTCTAAAACATGCAAAACTAACACTACCTTTTTCATAATGAATTATGTTAGTTTACTTTATATGTATGGTTCTTTCTTTTCTGACTTAAATAATGTGCTTCCATGACACGGAGGTTTGGCACCTCTGCAAAACATGTAGCAATCTCTTTCTGTGCAGAAGCCAGGTAAAGACCCGCACAAATAGCTGCTCTGGACTCTTAACATATAATTAAATATAAATGTGTTTTATTTATTTTAATGTAGATATCTTGTCTAAGAATTGCTTTACTTTTCTGTGGAAATAGGTTACAAATTCTTTGACCTAAGGCCAGGATCATATCCATAGCACAGAAGACTGCAATATACTCATAAATTGTTCTTAAGTTTAAACATTTCTTGCTGCTTTCAGAATCGACATCCAGATATGCCTAGGAGGCCACTTACCACATACATGTTGTATTTCTTGGAGAAGAAGGATAGGGTTGCTCAAGAAAATCCTGGTTTGGAAATGGTAAGTCCAAGCATATCTCATGTTCCACTATTTAAAAGTTGAACAACTAAGACTTTTGAAAAATCATATGAAAATAGCAGATATAATGGTTTCATTTGATGTAAAAGCCTTATTCCAGAGCATACCTATAGAGAAACTTTTGCTTATGCTAAAGAAATGGTTAACATCAATAAATTTAAAAACAGAAGAAATAGAAGACTTATTAAAACTTACTAATATTTGCATTCAACAAAATTACTTCAATTTCAACAAAAAATATTACCAACAAGTTTCAGGGCTAACTATGAGAAACCCTTTGTCACCTTTTATAGTAGAGTTATTCATGAGCTCATTTGAAATACACATAACAAAAGCCTTCCCTTTAATTTTCAAGTCATGGTGTAGGTATGTGAATGACATTTTTGCAATAATACCGAAGAAACACTCATTAGATGCCCTGAAACTTCTTAATTTGCAACATGAATCCATACAATTTACCATAGAAGAAGAAAGAAATGGGTGGCTACCATTTCTAGATTTAAAAACTATAAGAAATGGAGATTGTATGACTTTTGGAATTTACAGAAAAGAAACGCACACACACAGAAAACTACATAAAAATGAGAGTTATAACCCCATTCCACATAAAATGTAGTTTTTCACAGTTAGGCACACAGATTGATTGATATTCCACTCACAGAAGCAGAGTACAAAATAGAATACAAACAAATAATAAAGGCAGCTATAATCAATGTTTTCAACAAAGACACAATGATAAAAATTATCAATAAATCTAAAAGACAAAAAGGGATAAGGGAAGTTTCCACACTGAAAAACACAAAAGAAGAATACAAATCAAAAGTTTCACCTACCATCCAATTTACCACAACAAGTTCAAGAAAATTTTCAAAGAACATGGGATAATATTAGCTCCAAAGAACAGATACAACATCAAGAATTTATTAGGTAGCACAGTAAAAGACTCCATACCAACAGAACAGAAACCAGGAATTTACGAAATAAAATGTGCAGATTGTGAACAGAGCTACATAGGCAAAACAAAAAGAAATTTGGAGGAAAGAACATTTTAGGAATATTCCGTTTAAACAGGTGGATAAATCAGCATTAGCAGTTCACTTTTGGACCAAAAATCATGAAATAAAACCGGGAATTAAACTGCTGAAACATCTTCACAACCCATTGGAGTTATCCACTTGCAAAAAATTTTCATATTAAAAAATAGAGGAAACTTAATGAATTTCGAGTTTCCTCCTATGGATGAACTCAGCAACTTCCTACTTCAACCAAGAGGCCACCACAGGAACATCCGGTTGTCCAGCCATTGTTTCAAGTAATGGCGGTTCAGTGAGCAACTGAAGATGGGAGAGATTCTCCCGAAACGCGTCTTACTTTTATTAAGTAAGTGGAGTTTAATGTAAAAAATGAATACCTAAGTTTAGGTTCTGTAGCTTATTGTTAGACATTTGTGTAGTTTAAAAGTTTTAGTTGCCCAATGTAAAGATAATTTTTTTCCAGACTGGAGTATCAAAAATGATTGCAGAGAGATATAAGACTCTTCCAATGAAAAAGAAGCAAAAATATATGGACATGGCAGCACGTCAGAGGCAAGAATATGAGCAAAAGATGGAGGAATTTTAGTAAGTTTAGAACATTATTTCTTTTCACTATTTTTTTCTTGACATATTCCAAATTATGACCATTTTGCTATCTTTTATCAACTGTCTCACTTATGGCTCTGTATTACAGAATAAGCTTCATATAATAATTTATTTTTAACATAAATGTATTATTTATTGCAGTTTTGAACATCCAGAACTGGTCCCTAAACCAGTACCTCATAAAGAACATAAGTCAACAACAGAAATTGGACCAAAGAAACCAAGGACACCTTTCAAGGTAAAAGCACTTAATAAAATAGTAGAGAAGAAAAAATAGTTTTTGGCATTGTAATTTGAAAAACATATTAACTGTAGTAGAAGGGATGTTTTACAGATATTGCAATACATTTTCTTTCATTTGAGTCTCACAAAGTTCACTTGACCCTTTAACGTCAAAATTATTTTTATTTCTGTAAGAATTTTAGCCTTTATTGGCAGTGTCTCACTAGCAAAGTTAAAATTACAACAATAGAATGGTAGTTTTAAATGATTTATCAATATTAAACATGCCAAAACACAGATGTAATCTCAGCGAATCAAAACATTAAGACTAAGACCAGAAATTAAAGTTTTTTATAGGGTGTGGAACTGAACAAAACACACAATGCAGAGTTACTGTGCAAACAGTGCTGGTGCAGTGTAGATGATCAATTACAGGATGCTATGAGATGGTTGTTCCCATGAAGACACACTGCTGTATTGAATGCTATATCTGACGTGTGGGGCATCCTCTTTCTGATAGTGCAGTTCTGTACATTATACTGGCGAAAATCGAGATGCAAGAAGCTGTTCCCAGACTTCCTTAGAAGTAACCAGGAATTGTGAACTGATACATTTAGCAATCATGTGCACAGCGAATGAATCTACAGATTTCCAGAAACCGATCTCTTCTAATGACATTTAGTACAAGCATATTCCACAGATCTTCTGAGGCTTCCCAGTCGGACATTGCTGTAGCCCAATAAAATAAGTATAGAAAGAAGCATTTTTAATTCTGTGTTAATATTTTTTGACTATCAGAATTGTTGACCATATTTTCTGGATTCTTGTATCATGAATTTAAAGCACTCCAGAATAATTGGCTTCTGGGAATATACCAACTCATACTCCACATGACTCTTTGCTTAATAGTTTTGCTCTTTCTGAGGTGGAGCAACTACAAAGTTTTCTGATATGGTATCGCCATCTAAACTCCTTGACATTCAATGTTGGTGAGGACAATTTCTGCTTTGCTAGAAAGCTGACACCCTATAAGCTCTTCATCTGAATCTTTGTCAGAGTAGATGTTAGCTCTTGGACGCGCTATAAAAATGCTATCAATATCTCCTATAGGTTCATCAAATTTGAGGATTTCCAGGACTTCCTGGGGGGTTGTATCCTGTTAGAAACATACAGAATAATGTAATATTCTATCAGTTGTGCTATAATCTTCTAAATAATGAAAAAGTTATATTATGACAATAATCATGCCAATGTAAATTATAATTAATCTGTCGTCTAACACACTCTTATGCTTCACTTACTTTTAAATACGGTGGGACCGGTTTCGAAGAAACATCCTCTCCATCTTCAACCAACTCGACTTGTCAGTTGTCATATTGGTTGAAGATGGAGAGGATGTCTCTTCGAAACCAGTCCCACTACTTTAAAAGTAAGTGAAGCATAAGAGTGTGTTAGACGACAGATTAATTATAATTTACATTTGACAAGCTTCACTGTGTGAATTCCAACAGAATTTTTTTAAAAATGTCTAATTATTCGAAAGTTCTTAAATGAATCATGCCAATATCTAACATAACATAAATATCAAAATACACTGTAGCGTATATTGCATATACTAGCACCTAGCTTGTTCATATGATCACGCTTTGTTTCAGATGAGTATAGGTGCAATATATGCAGGAATTTATGTATTTCTTTCATAGTACAAATAATACTAATCATGTCTAAGTTTAAAAGAATAAATTGTATTTATGAAGCTGTATGCAATGGAGTGGTAATATATCCTACATGAATCTATTCAAACTGTTGATGCTAAATCCATTTACTTACATGAAAGTTACTGTGAACAGTTTCAATACATTAATGTACTATGTCTAAAGTTTGTTAGACAGGTATGCTTGGAACACACCGTCATCTTGCAACTGCAAAAACAATAACAGGAACTAAAAGCTGTGCCAGGACAATTGATTGTGTACAGAATGCAATAATGTGGGCGATCAGGGTTACCACATCATTCTTTAATTGATATAAAGAGTCAACAATGATCTCCAGAATTATATAAAGCATTGCAAGGAAACTAAATGGAAAGTGCTAACCTGTGATCATACAAACATGCACATCATTAAAAGGTTTATGTGCACCGAGATGGTGCCATTACAAAGTTTTATGTATTGTTCAGGGTCATAGTATTTCAGCTGTATTAAAATATTGAAACACTTAAAAGTTCAAAAGAAAATGTAGAACTAATCAAAAAAAATTTCATAAAAGATATATAAACCTACATGTTGATGAAATGATAACTAGTCTATTTTGGAGAATAATCTGGTGATGGTTATATCTCTTGCACTTGTTTCTTTTCTTTGCAGCTTCTTCATGCAAGCATTGACAGAACAAAATGTCAATGCCAAATGCAGTGTACTTTTCAAAATATTTTCTCTGCAACCTTTAGTTTTTCACTGTAGGACACATAAAGCTGCTTGCCACATAAATTTTACATTTCTTTTTTGGTGGAAAGTCCACCTATAAGTGGCAATAATAGAAAGAATTGCAGAGAGAGAAGATACTTACCATATTTACACGAATCTAATGCGCACCCCAAATTTTAAACCAAAATCTTAAAAAATATGTTGGCATATTTTTGTACTGCATCTTAGAGATAAGCCCATCTGCTTCATAAAATGATAAAAACATAGAATATATAAGTAGATTATTGTTGCATCTTGGAGCACCTAGGAAAAAATTCACTTGTGCTGTTGCCAGGACAGTTGATATAAGTCAAAGAAGAAAAAGTTATATGTTTACGAAATGTCGGAATCCACACAGTGAAACTTTTGTTAATCTTATTTTGATTTAAAGTAAAACACTAAAAATCATGTCGTCACATTAAAACTCTCTTTAAGTTTCACAAACACACTTATAAAAGGAGTTTCGTGAGGAATGTACCTCACGAAACATGTACCAAAATTACTTTTATAAGTGTGTTTGTGAAACTTAAAGAGAGTTTTAATGTGACGACATGATTTTTAGTGTTTTACTATAAATCAAAATAAGATTAAGAAAAAGTTATTTCTTACTGTGTCACAGGTTGCCTGTTCTTCCTTCTTTTATGTATGAATTCCTACAATGTCAGGATGTCATCCTTTGCAAGGACAAGTGAGTTATCTTTCTACTAGTTTTAGTTGCAAATGATGCCAATTTCTGCTGCATTCTGCCACAAGTGAATGTTGCGCTCAGCTACATTGATATCCCTTCCTGTCTTTCCGTTACCCTTTTTTCACCATAAAAAATTACTTTTACATTTGAAAGAAAAATATTAAGATATTCTTCTCTGTTTGCCCTCCATTTCGTGACTACTTGCTATTCAAATGCTTTATGCAATAATAGGTCAACAATAAATATAACAAAGTTGAAATTTGCAACAATGCATTATGACATAATGAACAATAAATTTAAATGAAGTTACCAGTGAACTACCTAACAAATTTGCACTCGAATGTAATATGCCATCCAATCTAATTGCACCACAATTTTTAATATTAGATTTGGGCAAAACGTTGCACATTAGAATTCACATATATATCGTAATTATATTTAACAGTGATTGATAGACTATAACAAGTGGTGATGAAGTCAAACGTGTACCTTGCTAAAAATCTGTAATTTTTAATCCATTTTTCATCAAATTTTGCATGCAACTGTAGCAATGACAACTCCAGATACACACTGATGCTGTTATGAAACAAACAAGATTACAATTAGATATACATAAATTTACACTATCAACTAATCTATGAATTTTTTCAATACCAAAAAGGAAAACTAGGTTCTCCCATACCTTAACTACCCGGTTGTGTGTATGGTAAGGAACCTCGATCATGAAAAAACCATTTTTAAATCATTATGTACATCCTCCTACGTCTTCCTTATGCTTCTCCCCCCACTTTTCCTAGAAATTTCCCTATCTTATGATGCTGTTATAAGAATGCACATGTGCAGAATAAATAGCTGCAGCGGATGTATCATTCTGGATCATCTAAGCTTAACTGGGACACCACTAACATCTCTAAAACATACCAAGAACTTTTGAAATTACCCTAGTAGTATCAGGGTGGATTGATAAGTCTGGTAAATTTCAATGAAATGGTGGAAAATTTTGTTAAGTGGCATGACTGTTGGCAAGCATGATTCTTGTAATGGTTTTGTTCAAATTTTTAAACAGATGCAACGTGCAGCTCTTTGTTGACCGCTATCTTATGTAATTGGTGAAATAAATTTTTGTAGAAATGGACAACGATGAGTATCGTACAATGATAAAATATTTTTATTTAAAAAGTGGACTGTGGCCCAGATAAGGTGAAGGAAGTTCTTAGGGACTCTGCATCGGTACTCAAGAAAGATTATTACTGGATAAATGAATTTAAACCTGGCTATATTAGCATTGCAGATGCTACATATTCCCGAGTTTCTTCTGAAGAAATGGTATCGTAATAGAAAACCGTCACATTAAGATTCTTGAGATTGCAGAGATGGTAGATATCTCATATGAATGGACACATAATATCCTGCATAAAGTTCTGCATATGAAGAAGCTGAGTGCATGATGGGTGTTGTGTTTGTTGACTCCAGACTTAAAATGCTCAAGGAAGGACATTTCAAATCATATTTGGAAAAGTTGCAGCTTAATCCGATTGACTTCTAACATCATTTTGAGACTGTAGGCAAAACGTGGATCTACACCTTGGAGACAATATGGCAGTCCAAAAAATGGGTTGGCAAAATGAAAGTGCACCAAAAAAGCTAAAACAGTTTTGTCAGTGGGAAAAATGATGACCACTTTTTGGGGAGGGCTCACATAGTATTATCATAATTGACTATTTGGATAAGAGTAAAACGGTAACTGGCAGTTATTACATAATGTTATTGGCCCATTTGCATAATGAGTTGAGGCAGAAGCAACTAGGATTGGCACACAAGAAAGTGCTCCTCCACCAGGACAATGTGCCTGCTCACACATCAGCCATTGTGATAGCAAAAGTACATGAGCTAGACTTTGAAATAGTTTCCCACCCACTCTATTCCCCAGATTTGGCCCCATGTACTTTCTTCTCTTTCCTAATTTCGAAAATTGGCTTTGGGAGAATGAAAGTTTCATTGAATTAAGAGATTATCTGTGCTGTAAACCAGTGCTATGCAGAGTTATAAATACATTTTTTTTTCTGAGTGAGTAAAAAATACTGGAATATTTTTGAAAAAAAATGTATTGGGCTTAAAGTAGATTTTGTTGAGAAATAAATTTTTGATTTTGCAAAATATTTTATTATTATGTTTTTTATCAATCTGCCCTTGTATTTATTATTTTTATTTTATCAATTTGTTATATCTACAAAACAGCCTCCAAATATCGTGCAATATTTTCATTTCTGTAGTTAAATCAGTGAGCTAATAGCTTGATTTAGCGAGATAAAAAAAGGATGAGAAATGCAATTCCAGTATCTTGGGGCTACTTATCTTTGATATTCAGCAGATTTGGTTCATCCATACATGTTAATAACCTTTTGCCTTCTATTTCAGCTATTTTTTGAAGATAGGGAAAAAAAGCTTAAGGATGAGCCAGACTTTAATCGAGCTGAGTTGCTTGAAAACTGTAAAGATCAGTGGAAGAATATGAGTGATAAGAAGAAGGTGGTATGGATTAACTGGGCCTTGGAGGAAGAAGCAAAATATGAGGTGGGTGTGAACTTATACTCTTTAAACAGTGAAGCAGTAAAATGAGAATCTAGAGTTACTTTGGTAACACTAAAGGCCCATTCGCAATGAAATTTAAACACACAAACATGAAAGTTTGTGCCTATGCTATTTAATAAAAGCATTCACAATGAGTTTAAATGCAAGCACGAACATGAACACAGGAGAAGTTTGTGTTTGTATATTTTGAAACAATGTACAATCTCAGAGCATGCTTTTGATTGTATGAACCATTTCCTGGAATCATTCCACTCTTGCAGCCTTTTGTTCTTCAGTGAGGTGACAACAAAGCTACCTCATACTAAGATATCTTTGCAGGATTTCTCACAGCTGCAGCGAATATAAATGCTTGAAGACTCCTCTATCTCCCTCTTAAGTCACTTGCAGATTGTTCTTTGGTATGTCTTTACATAGGCCATGTTTTCATCTGTGACTACTGTTACTGGATGCCCCATCTGCTCTTCCCATAAATCAGTTATAAACTTGTACATGAAGGAGCAGATTGTAGGAAAGCTCTGCGTAATTTTATGAGGCATTCAAGTTGTCTCATATGAAAATGTTCTTATATTATCTTCATCTTTAGGCTTCAGACCACAATTCAAATTTTGCCCCACACTAACTTCTACTATGGTTATTAATCAACTAGGAATTTTGCCACTATCCTGTGTGCATGTGTTTGAAATATGTCAAATTCAATGTACACCATTTTAACACAGTATCCCAGTATATATACATAAAATAATTTGCATAGATTCAAACATTTTGAAGACAGCTTTGTATGCCCTTTGACAAAAAAAGGAGTCATCTCTTCAACAAAAAATTCTACTAACTCCTACTCAAGAAAACTGGTGGTTCATAACGTATTCAGCAAAGCTGTGTAGCCAATGCAGCAGTTGTGTTATATGACATGCATTAAAGAAGCTGATTAGGGTATCTGTTTCATTAGCTCTGTGGTAGAGTGTGCAGTGATGCCATGATTAAGAGCGGAGTTCGCCTCCCGGCATGAATCTTTTTTTTTTCTCTCCTTAATAAACCTTTATAACATATTATACCGCTTAGTTGCAGATATATACATTATGAGAATTATATTTCCTTCAGTATTTGTTCTATCTAAATGCAATGCTGTATGTTGTACATGCATGAAGGGCAAAAGCTGGTTTATTTGTATTTATGGGCACAAATTCAAGAAGCCTGGGATTGTGTAGCCTCGTGTCCATTCTAGTAGAAAGCTGGTATCATCTATGCTCCGAATATTGAGGGCAGTTATACTGTTGAGGGTTCATATGCCTGATATTAATTTGTGTTTATTTCTATATGTTTTCACTTTAGAAGATAATGTTTCTGTTCATGTATTTATTTATTTGTAAAGAATATGTTAGTTTGTGATTATATTTTTGTGTGCATTGGTAAAGCCATAAAACTCAAAATGATATGTTAAAATATAATGTGATTTTAAGGTAATATGATATTATACAAATACGCTTATAAAATCAATAATAAAAAATAAAATAAAAATGTTGTATGAGATTTGAACCCAGGAGTTTATGCAGAAGAGCAATGCCTTCTAAACTGCTCAGCCATCCCTACTCCACCCTAATGTTCTCTTTCCTGATGCTTATGATAGTGACCATTATGCTTACAGGCAATGCACCCACTGCAATGTGCACTGGCTGCATGCATGTTGTAAATACAGCATTTACAAGCATCCCCAAAGTTATCCTATTGACACGTAGAATCTGGGGTTGACTCATTTATTTTTGTCAAAGAATATACATACAGGACTTATTATTTGCAATAAATTACCTCTAGTTTTTAGAAACAATAACAACAAAAACTTTAAGATTAAAGTTAAAAGATTCCTACAACAGCATTGTTGTTACACTCTAGATGAATTAATAGAATATTGTATTAATGCTGTAATTATTAATTGTGTGTGTATATATACATATATATTTATTTATTCTTGCCATAGAAGAACTCTAATAGTTCAAAATATAGCGATTACAAGTGTGGCTTTCTTATATATAATTTAATATTAATGATGGTTTAATGGGCAATCAGTTAGGTAAAGATTTTGTCTTCCAAGCTTTCTGTCATCATGATAACTGATTGCCTATGAAACCTTCAATAATAATCAGCACTAAGAAAGCTTCAAATCCTCAATATTTAATATTACTTTTAAATTTGTTAGTTTATATCTGCAATATTTTTTTAATGTTTTTACATAATAAAACTAATATTTTAAATATGTGGCAAGTTCATAACTGCAATTAAATCTATATTCATTTATGAATTATTTAATGTTTTTTAAATATTGTAAGTATAACTGCAAATGCTGGGCTTTTCAATTTGTTAATGTGTAATTCATAATAGATTTAATGGTTTAATTATGTAGTTACTATATAACTGCAAATTATTGTTTTTTTATTATTTATTTAACATTTCTCTGAGATTTGGATATTTATAACTGCAATTCTATATTTTAAATGTGTAATTAATAACAAACTTAACATAAATATGTATCTAATAATTTTGCATAGTGACATGTCCAATAGCAATGTACATTGCTTTTAAAAGATGAAGATAAAGTAATAATAATAATAATAATAATAATAATAACAACAACAATAAACAGATGCATTCTTTGTAGTGCTGCCAACATGACATTAATATCGCATGGTTCTTCAAATACCAAAAATTAAATAGTGATCCACATGTGGCAGAAATGGTAGCAAAGTACTCTCTTAACAAAATCTGTAACAAATAGTATGGGGAATAAATTGCAGCAGGCAGCAGTTTTTAAAGGAAATATTATGGTCAACCCCATAGAAACAATAGGCTTAGTAAATCTGAAAAGAATTGGAGCCCATAAAATTTATGAGACATGGTACCTAGAGTGTTAAAATTGGCAGTAGCTGCATGTTTTTGGATTGACAACCATGGAATTGGACATTTATTTAACGACATACCAACCACAGAGAATCCAAACATGCACATGAAATAGTTTTTATGTGAAAGCTCTGCAATACTCTTTTCAATTGTTTTTCACTCTGTTTTCTATTGTTTTCGTTTGTTATCCCTGTGCTTTACTTCTCTAATTCTATTTTGTTTTTTTATGTCTTTCTCTTTTTTATTATTGTTCATTATTTTATTGTTAGTAATTATGCTTAACTATGTGCTGATGTAGTTGTTTTTGCAGGAACAACTGAAGGCATATATGTGTGAGAATCCAAACTTTGTTCCAACAATCACCAAGACTATACTAACTAAAGAGGAGCAACACATCAGAGAGAGGTAACATTTAGAGAAAGATTTTTGCAGATAATAATCTTTGGCATTCACAAGTGAATGTTGATTGCAATGAGCTAATTGCTATTAGCAGTTATTTTATCACTGAAGCTTTATTTAGTGAGATCCATTTTATATGTTAAATGCATATATACAAGAACTGGAAAGAAATTAGTGGCAACACTGTTGCAATACTGTTAATGAACATGTGACTGTTGTTCTCTTAGCATGGGGAATAGCATATCTATTAAATATATTCATCATCAATAATGCACAATCTATAGATGGACAAATACAAATCTATCTAGTAATGTTGTAAATTTGGAGCGCCCTAAAGTGATGTTTTCTAAAATAAAGCAGTGTGCATGAATTAAAATTGAGGTGTCCTATGTTAGGAATTAGGAATGTAATGGAATGTCATGCAGGTCTGTTAGAAGCCTGTGGCAATTAAACTTTGCCATATCAAACAAGAATCCGTTGGTGCCAGACTTTCAACAAGTACACAATGGGATGGAAGTTGTACCATGTTTGGGTCATCTTGTCCTTGAAGTGCATTACATTGTTTTCATTCATTCAAGGCTGGAAGGGAGGCATTGATGGACAGTGAGGGAGCTAGCCATAGAAGTCAGAACTACAGTGTTGCAGTAGGACACTCCTCAAGCATCAACAAAAATGGCTTAAAATGCTAGTTGGAACTTTTACAGAGAAGCTGATTATATGATTAAGATCATTGTATGAATGGGTCAAACTATACACACTCTTATTGGTTCCAATTACTTGTTTAAATGTAGTACATGTTTTGCAGATCATTGTCTGCATCATCAGCTAATAGTCGACTGCTGGATAATTTGTAATGCTTTTCTGCTCTGGTGGAGATTTGATAAATATAAAGTTTATGTTTTCATCCCCAGAAGAATTAAAGTTCATTAAACTGTCTCTGTATTAATAAATGTATATTTTCTCCCATGTTGTTATGCTGTAGGTCCTTGTACTCATTTTAATAATTAAATAGGAATAATAATAATTATAATTGAAACACACATCAACTCAGGATTCCTGTAAATATTTAAGATCTGGTACAGATATGTTGACAATATATTTGCTATTGTTAGATTAGATATCTGGGAAATTTGAAAAGTCCTCCATGTCAGCATTAAGGCTTATTGGGAGGGGTGCCTTCATTGTTTACCAAAATCCGATCCTAGTACAAGTTGCAGTATTTTGGTTCCAATGTTGGCATCTTTTCCCAGATCTTCCCTAATTATAGAGAGAACAAATCTCTTTCTATCCAGGATTAGACACTCAAACAGGATATGCGAGGCAGATTCCTTGTCCTGTTTTCACAATCTGCAAGTGGGTTCATCTCTAGAGAGACCCACTTTATGTAGATATTTTCTGAAATGACCATGTTCAGTAATTAATGCTCTCATTCCTCTTCTATCCAATTGGAGAGATTCTTGCTAGGCCTAGGATGAATTTTCCTAGTTTGAATCTGGCCAGGATAGGTTTGCCACCTTAGTTGGTGCTTATCCCTAATCCATGTTTTGACTGCAGTCTTAGCAGTATAGATACTGATTCTGACCACAGGCTCAGGGCCAAAAAGGAGTGTGCCAGTTCCCGTTTTTACCAGCTGATATGCTATTTAATTCCCTTAAATGCCCTGATGCCCAAGAACCACCACAGTTTGAACCTGTTGCAGGATGCCAGGGAAAACAAGGCATTTTGACATTCCCATACCAGCCTGGAATGCATCTGGTCAGAGGAAAGGCTTTTAGTGCACTTTGGATATCTGAGAGGATGAGAATTCATTTCCCTTGATAACCATTCTCCAGTCCTGTATAGACACAGTTCAGGATGGCATAAACCTGTGTCTGAAAATCTGTACAATGTTTACCAAGGCTTGTACTGATATTAGTCCTTGGAAATCAGCCATGTATTCCTGCACCCGATTGTAGTCCTTTGCCGAATCCATCATTGTACTATATAAGTTGATTACCTTCTTGTGTTGGCTTAGTTCCTTCAATCTAATGGTCTCTAGATCCGAGAGTAACCTTAAATGGAGGGAAATTACAGTATGGAGCATTCATTAGGTCTGACCTCATCCTCAGTTCTGGAATATCCAGGAAATTAGGATGGAAGTATGTCTGGTTGTAGCAAAGCTATTTCTCCAATTACCTGTATGTACCAACGATGAGCCTTGAGCCCAGCCTGTGTTTGTAAATAAATGTCCATGGGAGGGAGGCAATGGTTGGCGTGCTTCTGAAGGCCCCTCTAAACCAAGACATGCTAATCTCTGTAGCTTGGTAAACTTATCTGCTATAGCAGTTTTTAAAGTTGTCTGCCACCAAACAATTGAGCTGCAAGATATCTGGCACCTTTATAGCAACATAAAACCAGTGGCTAATATGTTGTTTAAGGCCCCAGGTAAATCCGATAGTGTATCTAGTGGTTGTAAGAGACCACCTGGCCCAGTGGAGAATGTTATTAATATGACAGTTCCAGGTTAGTTTCTTATCCAGTTAAAAAACCTAGATATCTGATTGACCTATAATGTTCCAGGGTTGAACTACCATGCTGAAGAGTACCTAAGCGCTTGAGATTTCTCCTGCTTGTTAATAGAATAACAACTGCTTTATTAGGATTTATTAATAAACCTTCCTGCTTGCACCAGCTGTGAATTTTCCTGAGCCCATTGTTCATATTGTCTGATACCGTGTTGGAAAATTTCCCAAAAATTATCAGTGCTATGTCATCTGCATAGCCTTGTATGTAAAATCCTTCCCGGGTTATATCTTAGAGTAGATTGTCTACCACGAGCCTCCAAAGAAGAGGGAAAAGAATACCTCCCTGTGGGCAGCCCCTTGTGGGGACAATTCCTTTCATTTCCCCAAAAAGACTAGCAGCAATAAGCTCCTAAGCACGGAGTTTATCCACTTACAAAGGGTGTCATAGCTCCATATTTCGTAGCAGCCAGAACCACAGACTCATAAGAGGTATTGTTGAAAGCACCCTCTATGTATAGGAAAGCCCTAGGACTATTTCCTTCCATGCCAAGGAGTTATCCTATCTGCTGATCTGCTGACAAGGCTGTGTAACGCCATTATGCAAGACTTGGATGACTGATAGGTGTGTTGGTTTCAATGGAGAGGAGTGTCAGACAGCACCCTCCTTTAAATGTATCTTTCAATCAGTCTTTCCACAGTCTTTAAAAGAAACAATGCAGGACTGATAGGTTGATAGGCTGTTGATAGGTAGTTGTTACGACCACGCTTATGAATCAATAGTACCCTGGTAGCTCTCCAGGCCTGAGGAATATAGTTGAAGGCTATACTGGCTCAAAAGAGGTTGTAAAAAAGAATATTATGCAAGTCAGGTCCTTTCTGCAGCAAGGCAGGAAAGATACCATCTCCTTCTGACTACTTAAATAGTTCAAATTTGTTAATGGCCCATTTTACACTTTGAATAATGACAGCTTGTGGTGCAAATTATCAGTCCAATCGCGTGACTCCTGATCTAGGGCTTTCCATTGGACTGTGGATTTGCAAATGTCATCAGTTGGGAAGTGTACCTCAAAATAAGACTTTGAGTGTTTGTTCAACCGAGTTCGTAAAACCTCCTGTAGGCTTGTATATTGTTTCTATGGGATTTTTAGGTCTAAGAGCCAAGGCTCTGTGTAGTCTGGCAGCCTCTAATAGGCTAGATATTCCTTGATAGAAGACTTGCCAAGATGACCTTTTGGCCTTCTGTAGCCATTATTTATAGTCTGTAAGGGCTGTGTGATACACCCATCCCCATCCAGCAACCAGTTCTTTTTACCTTGTTAAAGAGATGTCTCACTCTGCACCTCCTTTGTTCAAGGTCTTTGGTCCACCATGACACCTTGGATTTTATCCATTATTGTATGGAGCAATTATCGTGGTAGCAATCAAGTATGGCCTTTGAATGAAGTAGGTGACCTTGTGGATATCACTGAAGGATCTAATCCTGTCAATCTGCCAATCCTACCTGAGAGATGCAGCTTATAAGGCTCCCACCAGGTTCTCCTGGTGCAGAATGACATTTTTTACTACATTGATATTAAATTATATGTAGTTATGATCTGATAACGATGGTTTGTCTAAGACCATTCATTCACTAATCTGAGTAGCAATATGCTCTGTACTGAACATAATGTCAATAACTTCCTGTCTTATACAATTAACAAAGGTAGGCTTGTTATAGACATTACGTATGTGCAAATTACTGAAGAGCAGAAAATCTGAAAGGTACTCACCCCTTTTGTTGATATCCAACTACCCCAGATTTCATGATGGAAGTTGGTGTTGCGCATAAAGATGCTCTGATACCCTCTCTGAGTACATTGAGCAACCAACTAACCCAGCTCCCTTGTGGGTGCAGTAGCACCATTGAAGGGAAGATAGACGGAGCTCAGCAGTAGGCCCCTCTTTCCTTCCCCCTATGTTGAGGTCAATTTTCACCATGGTGATGTCACTGGAACAGAATTCTAGAAGACGCAAGATTTGAATTCCATTACAAACAAGGATACAACTTCCAGGTCAATTGCCCTTGCCGTAATGTATTTACTTACCTTTACACTCACCTAGTCCTGTATTTCAGCCCCTGTTAATCCAAGGTTCTTGAATCAGGTCTGGGTTTATTTCTTCTTCATTGAATGCTGCCTTCAATGCTGCCTTGGAGCTTGATCTGGAGAACCTTTAGAGCCATCCTTGGCTAGAGTCTGGATGTACATCTGCCAGGGCCCTTAGGTTCTTTGACCCAGATCCCCTTGGAAAAGTTAATACCCTCGAGGGGTGAAATTGCAGCATCTGAGGGCTCACAGAAATGGTTCTCAGGAGTGAATTATTGATTTTCTGGATGGTTTCTATTCAGGTCCGATGAGAAGCTAGGGAAATTAGTCTGCCCAGGCAGAGCTCCGCGTACCTGGATAAGGCTAAATACTCTGGAAGGTCGCCTGGTATTCCAGAGGCCTCATTTATTGAACATCTTCCATGTACCATGCACCTCCTCGGCACAGATCACATGACACCTTGAGGTTGGATGAATAATGATTAATGAGTGAAAGGTGGAATTGAATGAAAGATGGATTACTGAAATGATAAAGTGATGAGATTGAGTTGCTTCTTAGTCTTGCCTCTCCTCATAGCCTGCCTGGCATGGGTGCATCTATCAGCAGCAAGCTACCACCGATATAACCTATTGATTTGCAGAGGCTCACGAGCTCAGCCACCAGCGACATGGTCCTGCAACTCCTAGGTGGGGTGCTATAGTTAACAAAAACCACATTGATGATGCCATAAAACTGCTGAATGTACAAGATAAAAGCATATCATTCACATAGGAAACAGAAACAAATAACATGTTACAATACCTGGACATTAAAATAATAAAACTCAAGGAAACCTGAAATTTGGAATCTAGAAAAAGAGCATGTAGCAGACAATTTCATCAAAGCTGACAGATTTAACCCCAAAACACATAAACATGCAGTGATCAACAGCTTAACACAGGCTAACACATTAACAAGGAAGAATACTCTTAAAGAATACAAACAAATAGAAAAAACAGTGATGAAAAATGGATTTAGCAAAGAATAAAGAGGTATAGAAGTTCAAGAGGCAGAAACTTATTAAAGAAACCAACAACACTTTCAACAAGAAAAGATAAGATAATTTTTAAAAAACTCAGCTATTATCCATTCAAAAATTTCAAAATATTTTAAAACAATTTAATATCAGGTTGGTACTTATAAACAGATATAATGTTAAAAATCTGAATAATAATATTAGTTACAGTATTCCACTGGAGAAAAAAGCAGATATTTACCAAATAAGATGTGCAAAATGCAAAAAAGTCTATATTGGGAAAACAAAGAGAAACATAGACACATGGTTAAAAGAACATAAAATACAAACAAGAGAAAAATCAGTATCATCTCATTTCTGGGCATAGTGAAAAAAAGTAAAATTATTAAAATCAATATAAGGACTTACAGAGTTAGCAAAATGGGAGAAAATCTACATTTATAAATACAGAGACAGATTAATGAACCTTTTTTGAATAGTGTTTAATGCCGTTTTAACTACTGAGGCATCACAGGCGGAGATTAATGAATTTCAACACTTCTGGGGATGAAAACAAACTTTAAGTTCATCAAACATCCACCAGAGCAGAAAAGCATTACAAATTATTCAGTAGTTGACTGTTAGCTGATGATGCAGACAATGATCTACAAAACATGTACCACATTTAAACTAGTAAGTGAAACCAATAAAAGGTGTAGTTCAACATAATCATACAATGATCTTTAAAAATGGCTTAGTTATGGATGTGCAATGTCTTTCAGAAGTATGATAAATATAATAGGTGATTACATTGAAGGAATGTAAAAGTCTTCAGTTTCTAGAATAAATAGCTAAATACTTATGAATATGTTGCCATTACTTTCTTTCTAGCCCTCTTAGTTAAGATTACGGACAACATACAGTGTTGATTATGCTACTAAAAATAAACTATTTCATCAACAATGTCACCAAAACCCAGAAGTTAGACTAAATAACTTTTCTATCTGAATTGATATATTTCAGGGTCAGGTAGAAATGAACATGTTTCCATACATTTGGGGTTGATGGGGCCAGTTTTTATCTTGCCTGTTAAAGGTTTAAAACATTTTTTTTTCTTCTTCTTCTAAAATGAATTATGCATTTAACTATCATGCCTATAATTCCAACTCTTCCCCATTCAATCAATGCCACCCCATTTAGAGCTGCCCTTGGTAATCCCTACACCATTTTACAAAATGCTCCATGAATATGGTCTATATACTTCCACTCTTTCTCCATACTCCAAATTTCATTCCCATTCATAATTTTTAATTCAACTGTATCTGAATAAATTCTCTGGAGTCATACTACACTCAAACTTGGTATGTTAAAACAGGCTCTTATGACAACATTTATTAATGAAGTCACTCTTTCAATGAGATAGATATCATTATTATTGTAATAATTAGATAGGCAACTCTCCAAATTATCCAATTTGCTTTATCTGTTGCATTTTAACTCACTGCTTCCACTGCACTCCAAGATCAAACTGAAATTCTTCAAAGGCAAGCCAAATATATAAAAAATACACTAACCTACAAATTACTGGACACCTTAAACATAGATGAGACAGCATCATCTTATCATCATCTATTTTAATAAAAAGGACGTAGTCTTCCTTGGCAATAGTTATAAATGAATTTTTTTAACCTCACTTGATAAGGAGTCAAAACATCTTGCTCAAACCATTCATTAAAACTCATTTCATCTTGCTCCAAATCCCACTTCATGTTTCTTCTTGATCTTTCCTTTCATTGCTAATCCTCACTGTAAAATATGATAGTAGATTAGGGAAAATTGCACAGGGAAAATGTCCTCCCTTATCACAAATTTTGATATGAAATGTTTAGTACACAAGACAGTTCATCATCAACTTCAACATTTGCATGGTGTATAATATTTATCCACTCCCCCTTTGATCTTTAGGACATTTAAATATGGTATTATATGATGCACTGCCATAATTAGAGGCACAAGAACAACCCATCTTGTATGAAACACTTTCTATTAAGCAAGTTCCTGGTGTAATTTCACTAAATCAATAAACTTAAAAACAAAAGAAATGACATGCTGTTGATTTAGTTGATTTGGTTTCAACTATAAATCAGTGTAATAAATCACGTAACTGCAGTAAATCAAATATACAAACCCATGAGCTTAATAGCAGCAACATGCCTGAACCTAGATTGCTACCATTTTGTGTACTTTTGATATGGTCTCAGGATTGAAGTCAGTCTTGTCTGGTGGTATGAAATTTGCTGGAACCTCCAGTAACCATTTTTGAACAAAGTGGTGTTCAAGTCTTTTACCACAGGCTCAAGGAGATAAACTCTGACTGCTTTCTTTATCTCCACATGGAAGTGCTATACAATTCTTTCTTCCAATCAGCTGCAAGGAAGATTCCTACAGAGTCAAGCAATTTGTTATGATTGAAATTTGTGAATGCAGTAGGTTGTACAGTGGTGAGATATTCACTGCACTGGAATTGAAATAAATATTGGCTGATGTATGGGAGCACCAGGTACATGTAAATGGTTGACAATAAAAGGATTAATATTAATTATATCACTTTGCTGGCCATTAAAAGTGCAACACTTATGCATGTTCATAAAAGCCAAGTAGAAATGATACCTGTACTCTCATTCAGCTCTTTAACAGGGGTATTTGAATCATTTAGGTATGTGTTCATCCTACTTTGATTCACTGATCTCATATTTCACTATGGATGCATTTTGTCCCTCAAGAGCACCAGTTTCTTGGAATGTCAACCCGCACTCTCAGTATGCCCTGATTCTCTTTTGATCAAATTCAGACACCTGCGTATATTGCTGTTGCATTTTTAATGAGTCCATATTTATTCCTTCAGAGAAAATATAATTTTATTTCATCTCTTATATGTGTTGCAATTTTAATAGCCAGCAGCGTACTTTGAAGTTATGTTTTTGAATCAATATGACAAAAAAAGAATGTGGAATTTTGCAATAAATGTCCAAGCCATGATAAGTGCTTTCTTTACAGTATAAAACTGACTACCGCTAGGGCTTAGGTAGTTACTCATGAGTGAGAGTTCTGAGATTTGATTCCCCCCCAGGACTGCTCTCTCTGTCTGAGGTTTTTTTTCCAGGTTTTCCTCAGTCTTAACAAGTGGCAAATGCTGGGGAGGTATATAGGTCTGAAACGTTTCTTTTCTTAAAAAAAGAAAACCCTCTTCAAATTTATTATTTCATCTCACACATCACCAGTGTCCACCACCTGTGATGCCTCAGCAGTAAAAATGGACATTAAACAGGATTAAACAAAACTAAAAAACTAATTTTCATTCATTTTCATTTTTAATAAGAATAGCAACTTTACTAAACTGTTATGTCTAACGTTACTCACACCTAGAAATATTTGCAAAATAAAATAATAAATTGTTAATGAGAAAAATCACTCAAATTTTACTAACTAATTTTGTTCCACTTATTTGGACATGTTTCAAAGGCTGTTGCCTTCATCTTCAGCGTGATTCCACTGTCTGCTTCCCAGTGTGGTATTAAGATGTTGCTGTGTGGATTTTATGAACTTAGTGATGAGGTTCCAATTGTTTGGGAGATCAAAATTAACCAAATTTTCCTTAAACTTAGGTATTCATTTTTACACCAATATTTACAATAGTACAAAAGTACTATAGTAAATATTTACAAATTTCCCTAGTTTTTGTCTATGAATATATTTTCCACACTCTTAATTCTGTGGATTTTGAAGAGCTTTCAAGAGTTTTGGTTCTTTTGCCAGGAATGGTCTGCTATTGCTGATTTTTTTCTGTGTTTGCAGAAGTCTGTATTTTGATGTTTTATTGACAGAGCTGCAGGAAAGCCTGAAAAACCACCCAACTCTGGCTACAGCTTGTTCACACGCATCATGCTTGTGAGCCCAGAAATCAAGCAGATTGTACCCAAGGAGCGCATGAGTAAAATCTCCAAAATGTGGAGTAATTTGGGTGAAATTGACAAGAAGAAATACCAGGACCAAGTAAATCATGTAAGTAATCATTTTCAGTACTATAACTGTACAACTTACAGATCTTATTTGTTTTATAATCATGCATTAAAACATCTGTTATTACAAGGTGTTTTTCTCATTCTCAGTTTTTCAAACTAATGAATATAAATCAGTAACATTTTACAAGTACAAGACGAATCAAATATGTACAGGAATTTTTTTTTAATAGAAACCAAATAAAATAAACAAATGAGTCAGTATTAGGTGACACTAAAACTGACTCATTTGTATATTTTAACTACTACATAATTTTCTGATTGCAAACAAATTTTTCCCAGCTTATAATAAAGTGCTTAATTCCATTATTGAAGTATGATTAGGATTGGGTTTGCAACCAATTGCACATGAATGCTTTCACCACTTTGTCACTGTCGAACTGCTAACCTAGCAATGCTTCTTTTAATGGTCCAAACATATAGCAATAGAGGGTGTTGTGTTTCAAGTTTTTCTGTTGTCAAACAGCTGTATGTGGACAGACATTGTCTTAGAGGATTTCTCAAATTGATTGTTATGTTATTTTGCCAATAAGAATGTTTTTCCTCAATCAGAAACTAGCAGTAGCTGCATTTGCTCTTCAGCATTCATGAAGAAAATCAATGAACAAAATGCCTTGAGAGTCTCAGAAAAACTGTCAAGAGAACTTCCCGAGCTGACAGGCAAGTTTAAGCTTTGGCAAGAGTGGAATCCCCCTTCCTCTTGTTTCAACTCAGGAACGTAGTTAGGTGTCCATGTTTCATCACAGAAACATTTCTCCTTGATCTCAGTATTGAGCCTAAAGCCTCTGACACACTTCCACACATGCAGCTTTTGATCCTCAGTGAGTATTCAAAGAATCCATCTTGCCGAGACTGTTTGGTAATCCAAGTCATGTGAATTGATGAGGGCCACTAGATAAGTATTAAGACAAGGAACATGGCCATCCCTAGAGAAAGCATTGTTAAGTCATTGTACCAGGCAGAGCTCTATTGTGTTATTTTCCTGCATTTTATGATTTAAGTCTGGAACATGTGAACATTTTGTAAATGCAATGGAAATTCAGAGAAAGTATTTTCATGTGCTGATCTTATACAATTTCAAATGTAACTTATATGAAACATAATCACTTGATCTTTTGAGGGGGGGGGGCTTTTGGGGACTTTTCTTCTTCATGTGCTGCTGTGTTCAGCTGGCTTGGAGAATTAAAGAGGGAGTGGCAATCTCTTAAAGATAAAGAGAACAGTAATGACTGAAAAAGACGTCACCTCTATGAAAACAATGATGAGGGAAGATGTAAGACTAACCTACATTAGCAATTAATTTTGTGAGTGTTTCAACCATCCTTCATGAACATCTTTGTGTAAAAAATTTCTTTAAGATGGGTGCGCTATAATTTGTCTGAAGCAAAGAAGCTCCACAGCATGGATTGGTGCCAAGAAATGCTGCAAGATTTAACTGTGGAAAGTCTCACCATGTTTCAGATATTGTTACGAATGACGAAACATGGATTATTTGTTTAATCCAGAAACAAATTTCCAGTCCTTCATTTGGGTTTTCCCTGATGACCAACCACCCTCAAAGTCAAGAGACCAAGGAGCTTAGGAAAGAAAATGGTTGCCTCTTTCTTCTCCACAAGAAATCACTTGGGAGCCATTGTGTTTGAAAATCAGATAAGTGTTCTGCAAAATGGTAACAAAAACTTACCTTCTGAAAGTGTTTCAGAAAATTGAAGAACGGCATCCAAAGGGCATATTTTAATACCATGGCAGTGCATCAGCTCACACTGCTAATATAACAATAGAGTTTCTGCAAGGAACTGAGGCAAAAGTATTGACTCATCCATCCTGTAGTCCGAACCTGGCACCATGCGATTTCTTTCTGTGTGTTACTGTGAAGAACCGACTTTTAGATCACTGATTTTTTAATCGATAAGAAGCGGTTGCTGCATAAAAGGAGGAGTTATATACAGTGTCGAAACTGAGTGGCTTGGATACTTCCAGAGGATGGAACACTGCATTCAGTTGCCAGGGTGAATACTTTGAGAAACTGGGATAAACAAAATGTTCTATGAGTATTCATTGTTTGTTGCCTGAATACTTATCTAGGACCCTCATATAATTCATCCCAAACTAGGAAGGAATACCAAAAATTGTCAAACGTATGTTATATTTGTTTACCTAATTGTTTGTTTCTGTTATGCTCATCTTAGATCAAGATTGGTGACGTTCATTTTCTGCAGTTTTTCATCTTCTGTGCCACTAACATTTCTGTCTTAGGAGTACCTTATTACCAAACTGCACCATTAATCTTTGCAAAAATTTGGCCAGTTTTATGCCTTCCTACACCAAAAGCTTAATAATGTAATATGCAATTGATTAGTGTATCTTGTGCTTGGACTTGATGCTTCTGATTAATAAACTGGCTATGCAAGGCAAACTCTTTTCCCAACCTACCCCTGAAATCCCAATGCATAATGTCTCAAACTTAAAAATTTTGCTACTTACTGCTCACAAGTTGTAAAATAGAAATTCTGGTTTATATTTGATTCATCCTCATTGGATCATCTCATAGCACTGTTGAAAGTGATTGTCATTGGCATCAAGGCATATCTACACATGCCTCTGTATGTTGTGGAAGGTATTGTATAACTTGATGTCCTCTAGCAAACAACATTTCTTTGCCTTCCAATTTTTTGCCTAATACTGAATGGCAATTTGTCAGGGGATTCCAAACCCGAAACTGCACAATAAATTGACTTTAGCACTCAGTTTTCCAATACAAGTAGAAAATAAACAGATGTTCCACTGTGGAATGGTTCATAAGAGTACAAATCAAATATCAACTGGAATTTTTGTCAAATGACTCAAGTTTGTAATCTGAAGTGAATGATACACATGCAGCAAGTTCAGTAGCACAGTGAATGAGCAAGAGATACACCTGCTGAAATTTTGATAAGGCTCTAGAACTGTTTCAAAGATGCAAGTGTTAGATTGGTGCAAACAAGTAATGAAGAAAAGTGAAACTTTTTGTGACAAACTTTCATTAGTGATGAAACTGGGTTACTACTAAACCCCAGATTCAAAACAGGCAAGCATAAAATGGGAAACTGCTCTGATAAAGACAAAAATACACTTGTAAGTTGGAAAATTGCTTGCAACTTTTGGGGACTCTGTAAGTATTTTATTGCTTAATTTTCGCAGTGAATGAAGGGCAGGCAAATGGCAGAGCTAATATTTGTAAAATATGTTGCATTTGATTTTCAAACCTTAAATTATGATCTAAATTAAATGAAGTAATCTGTTAATTGTAATTTTGATTAAGAATAATCTTAATTTATTTATTTGCTGCTATTACATTCAGAGTGCATTATTTCATTTTATTTTTTGAATTAAACTGCAAATTATTTTTCTCTAAATAATTTTAAAATAATAACTATTCAGATAATACTTTTGCAATTGAACTTCTGATTTATCCCAAAAAATTGAGGATATATCATCAGTATATATATATATGTAAGTTTGCTGTTTACTAATTTAGAGATATTATTCACATAGAAAAGATACAGTGTAAATCCTAATGGAGTTCCCAATTTAATTATATCAAATTCAGATGGTACTGTTTTATTGTAAACTTAACAGAAGTTGGTTGATTATACACATAAAGAGATGATGCTATACTTCACTAACTGATTAATTTATCCGAACATGTTTAAAGAGTTTTTGCTGTCATCCTAAGCTGGGAACCGACTAACACTGGCAGGTGATGATGTAACCTCTGGTGGCTCCAATACACAGCAAAACAGGAGGTCCATTGGTGGGATGTCAAAATTCATTATACAATAGTTTTTTGTATCAGGAATTTTTCACAGTGAAATATATTGTGATATGACAAATAATTTGTCATATCATTATACAATGCTTATTCTTTAAAATTAAAATCTTTTCCCATATTGCTAATTCCCCAGGATTGTTGGTACCTTTCAACAGTTTTGTTTCTTTTGCAATGTCTTGATTGTAAGTACAAAATTAATCTGCAACTGCCACTTTATCCACCTGTTTATATCTTACATTTCTAAAGTATTTTTCTCGTCTCCAAATTTCTTGTTCTGCCTATCTATATCTGATCATAATCCAAATAATGTATCTGATACACTCCTGTCTTTTTGTTGGATGGAATAACATACTTTATGGTTCTGTTCAAAAAATTTGTGATGTTAAATTTACTTTGCACTGCCAACACAATAACAAAAGTTTTTGGATACTAAAATCTAAAGAAGAAACACATAATTTTAATGGATATCATTGTATGATTAGTTGAACTACACACTCTTAAAGCTTCACTTACTTTTTATAAATGTATGGAACCGGTTTCGAGAACATTTTGTTCCCATCTTCAGCCATGCTAAGGTTCAACTGTCGGATCATTCGTTGAGCTGTGGGAATGTATATTCTGCTCTGGTGGCGGTGTGATAAACTTGTAGTTTATGTTTTCATCCCCGACAATGTCGAAGTTCATTATGCTGTTTTTGTATTTGTAGATGTAGATTTTCTCCCAGGTTGCTAATTCCGTAGGTCCTTGTACTGATTTTAATAATTTTGTTTTATTTATGTCGTGATTTTGTGTCCAAAAATGATATGCTGCTGCTGATTTCTCTATTTGCTTGTACTTTATGTTCCTGAAATGTTCCTTTAACCGTGTGCCAATGTTTCTCTTTGTTTTCCCTAAAAACAAAGAAATGTGAAAAAATCTACATAGGGAAAACAAAGAGAAACATTGGCACACGGTTAAAGGAACATTTCAGGAACATAAAGTACAAGCAAATAGAGAAATCAGCAGTAGCATATCATTTTTGGACACAAAATCACGACATAATAAATAAAACAAAATTATTAAAATCAGTACAAGGACCTACGGAATTAGCAACCTGGGAGAAAATCTACATCTACAAATACAAAAACAGCATAATGAACTTCGACATTGTCGGGGATGAAAACATAAACTACAAGTTTATCACACCGCCACCAGAGCAGAATATACATTCCCACAGCTCAATGAATGATCCGACAGTTGAACCTTAGCATGGCTGAAGATGGGAACAAAATGTTCTCGAAACCGGTTCCATACATTTATAAAAAGTAAGTGAAGCTTTAAGAGTGTGTAGTTCAACTAATCATACAATGATATCCATTAATATGATTGGCTTCACTGTGTTTAAGTTCCAATTTTACATTTAAAAAAAACATAATTTTGTTTGGTATATATATGAAACCCACACATACAGATAATCATATAAAGAATAAATAGCTTAAACCTTAAACCATCCCAAGGTCCATAAATTGGTAAACGTCCCACTCAGCAAAGAAGAACACACAGAGGAATACTACTGGATCATCAATACTCCCCTGAACAATGGATTCAACCATTCGTTAGTAGATAAGAAGATCAGACATTTCAAAAGACTTAAAGGTATTAAAAACACTAATCTCTCCACAATAAAGAAAGACATAAGTTGTAAAAAATTCACATACCATCCATGGGCAAACAGTATTCATGAAAACTATTAAAAAATTTAACATATGTTGGATGCACAAAATAAATTTAACATCTGGAACCTTTTGAACAGCATCATAAAGTCTGTTATTTCATCCAACAAGATAGGAGTGTATCAGATAGATTGTTTGGATTGTGATCAATAGACAGATTAATAAGAAATTTAGAGACAAAGACAAAAGAACATTTAGAAATGTAAGATATAAACAAGTGGATAAATTGCCAGTTGCACATCATTTTTGGACTTACAATCATGACATCACAAAAGAAACCAAACTGAAACAATCCCAGGGAATTACCAGTATGAGGAAAATTTTTATTTTAAAGAATAAGCATCATTCATTTCCGTGAGCAACTGAAGATGGGAGAGATTCTCCTGAAACGCATCTTACTTTTGTGTAAGAGCATGGAGTTTAGTGTAAAAAATGAATACCTAAGTTGAGGTTATCATTCATTTCATTTTCAATTGGGTGTAACCCCATAGCTCACAAGCACTCAATTTTGAACAGCTTAACACATAGACTAGTGAATTTACCAATCAGGAGCACAAAAAAGAATTTGAGAAGATACAGGAGATTGCCATTATAAATGGTTTAAACAAAAATTTAGTAAACAAAAAACTTAATTGATGCCTAAAGAAGAAATTGATCAAGAATACCACCACGCTATTAATTGAAAAAGAGAGATCGATTTTTAAAAAATTCACCTACCATCCAGTAGCTATGAATAAATTCCAAAAAATGTGTAAAGATATTAACATTAAATTGGCATCTGTTAACAGATACACTCTAAAAATGCTTTATTCCACAACAGTTTTAATAACATTCCACAGGAAAAAAGTCAGTCATCTACAAAATAACATGTAAAGAATGTGATAAGATATACGTTGTAAAAACTAAAAGGAACATAGGAACACGGTTAAAGAAACATCTCAGGACATTAAGTACAAACAGATAGATAGGTCAGCAGTGGCACATCATTTTTGGAAAGATAATCACGACATAAAAAGAAAAATAAAGTTACTAAAAGAAGCACACAGACGTACAGAATTGGACACATGGGAGAAGATTTACATTCATAAACATAGGGATCACCTTATGAATTTCGACATTATAGGAGAATGTAACACCAATTTCCAGTTTATAAAGAAAAAATACCACCAGGAGGATGGAGCCACAGGTCCTCATAGATGTTAGTTTCTCATACCAGTAGTCAAGTTGGTTGAAGATGGAGAGGATGTCTCTTCAAAACCGGTCCCACCATATTTAAAAGTAAGTGAAGCATAAGAGTGTGTTAGATGACAGAAAGTTAATAAAGTATAGTGTCACCTAATCAGAATTTTTATGTGTATACCCATTTTGTATTTTATTCCAACATTTTGTATGGTACTGCTAAAAAAAGAATTTTGATAATTCAGTTTGTTTACTCTTTTATGTTTTGTTATTAACTTAGATTGTGGCACTTTGTGGTTGCACTATAATGCCAAACTCTCTACTTCAAATGTTTTTTTAAAGCTTTTATATCTACAGCTGCACAGTTTTCTGTAAAGCTCATATAAATGTTATTTTGAAATATTTCCACATTAAAAGTTTATAATTTTAATATGAACCAAATTTAAAAGAAGTAATTTTCTCATTAATTTATTGTAGTTAAATATTTTGAGTTGTGTGATTTCTAATAAACCATATTACTGCTAGATGATATTAAATAGCTTGTATTTGTTTAAACAGATGATAGATCAGTATAGAATGGAATATGCAAATTATTTGGACTCACTACCAGAGGACAGAAGGCAAGAGGAATTGCAGAACAGCCAAACTAAGCGAAAAGCAGCGTCAAAGGCTGATATTGCCAAGAAGAATGCAGCAAGCCAACCAAAGGTAACTGCTAGAGATGCCATCCTTTGTAGTTCTATGCTGGATATGACTAGTTGATATAGATCATCCAAATATTGTACTTACGAAGCTTTGACAATGGAGTGGTAATAATATCCTAAACTTAGGTATTCATTTTTTACACTAAACTCCACTTACTTACATAAAAGTAAGATGCATTTCGAGAGAATCTCTCCCTCTTCAGTGGATCACGGAACTGCTGCTACTCAAAACAATGGTTAGACAACCGGATGTTCCTGTGGTGGTCTCTGTTGGCTGAAGTAGGAAGTCTGAGTTCATCCTTAGGAGGAAACTGGAAATTCATTAGGTTTTCTCTATTTTTTAATATGAAAAATTTTGCCCGAGTGGATAACTTCAATGGGTTATAAAGATGTTTCAGCAGTTTAATTCCGGGTTTTATTTCATGATTTGTGGTCCAAAAGTGAGCTGCTACTGCTGATTTATCCACCTGCTTAAACCGAATATTCCTAAAATGTTCTTTTCTCCGAATTTCCAATGCAACATAATAAATTCTTGATGTTGAATCTGTTCTTTGGGGCTAACATTAGTTCTTTGAAAATTTTCTTGAACTTGTTGTGGTAAATTGGATGGTAGATGATACTTTTGAATTTGTATCCTTTTGTGTTTTTCAGTGTGGAAACTTCCCTTATCCCTTTTTGTCTTTTAGATTTATTGATAATTTTCATCACTGTGTCTTTGTTGAAACCATTGATTATAGCTCTCTTTATTTTTTATTTGTATTCTATTTTGTACTCTGCTTCTGTGTATGGAATATTCATCAATCTGTGTGCGAAACTGTGAAAAACTGCATACTTATGTTAAATGGGGTTATAACTCTCATTTTTAATGTAGTTTTCTGTGTGTGTTTCTTTTCTGTAAATTCCAAAATTCAAACAATCTCCATTTCTTATAATTTTAAATCTAGAAATGGTAGCCACCCATTTCTTTCTTCTTCTATAGGAAATTGTATGGATTCATGTTGCAAATTAAGAAGTTTCAGGGCATCTAGTAAGTGTTTCTTCGGTATTATTGCAAAAATGTCATCCACATACCTATACCATGACTTGAAAATTAAAGGGAAGGCTTTTGTGATATGTATTTCAAATGAGCTCATGAATAACTCTGCTAGAAAAGGTGACAAAGGGTTTCCCATAGTTAGGCCTGAAACTGTTGGTAATAATTTTTGTTGAAGCTAAAGTAATTTTGTTGAATGCAAATATTAGTAAGTTTTAACAAGTCTTCTATTTCTTCTGTTTTTAAATTTATTGATGTTAACCATTTCTTTAGCATAAGCATAAGTTTCTCTATAGGTATGCTCGGGCTTTTACATCAAATGAATCTGAATATTATACCTCACCTACTAGACAACAGTCAGAATTATTTTGTTAAGGATACTGTAAATACAACTAAGTATGTAAAACTCACAAATATGGAAGAAATTATTAAAATAATAACTAGCCTACCAGATAAAAGCTCATCTGGTTGCGATGAAATTAGTCCTAGTCTGTTAAAATACTGTAAAAATGAAATAGTAAAACCCTTGGAATATCTCATGAATTTCTCAATTGAAAAAGGAATATTTCCAGACTTTAAAGATAAGTATAAGACCTATATTTAAGAAGGGTGACAAATTTAATATAAATAACTATAGGCCAATCACATTAACATCCAAGATTGGTCAAATTTATGAAAGAATTCTTCTATTTAGGTTTATAACATTTTTTAATAGTAAAAAGGTTCTCTGTAATTTTCAACATGGATTTAGAAAGGGCTTCTGAACCATAACTCCAGTTAGTGACTATGTTCATCAAGTATTGACTTTATTAGAACAGAATAAAAAGGTGGGCATGGTATATTTTGATTTATCAAAAGCATTTGATAGTGTCAGACTTTTGTTATGTAAGTTGAATCTTATGGATCAGAGGAATTTCCCATGAAATATGCAAATCCTACCTCATGTATAGAAAACAAACAACTGAAATTAATACTAAAAAAGATGATCACCTGTCTAAAGTAAGGTCTCTCTATGGAACAGTAAGATATGGAGTCCCACAAGGTTCCGTCTTGGGGCCATTAATGTTTCTAATATATGTGAATGATATTGTACAGCCGCGCAATTCTATTATTCTTATGCAGATGATACCACAATAAATTCTCTTGGGGTGAGTGTAATAGGTCTCTAATGGACACCATCTCTCCGAGTTCAGAGCAAATTATAAAATACTTCTAAAACAATAATCTGATATGCAATGTGGATAAAACGAAATTTAGAAATTTGATCTATTTATAAGTAATGCTCTAGAGGATATATGTATGATTGAAGATAAAATCTGTGAGAGGGTAGACACATATAAGTTGTAAGGTATATGGATTGATAGTAAATTAATATGGGCAAAGCATATAGATGTAATATGTAGCAAAATAAGTAAATCAACCTAACTATTGAGATTTTTTAAAGATGTGTTTGGCTCAAATGAGCTAAAAATGCTCTATTGTGGTATAATATACCCTCATCTATACTATGGTATTGAGGTTTGGGGGGGCTGCAGCTAAAGTGCATATGAATAGATTATATTACAGAAAAAGTGTATTAGGCTAATTTCTAAATTGGAATATAGACAATCGTGTAAGGATGTATTTGTAAAGAATGGAATGTTGTCTTCTCTCTCTATGTGTATAAGTCTATATTATGCAGTGAATCAAAGAATTTTATAAAAAATAATGAGATTCATAGCTATAACACTAGAAATAGTAAAGATTATCATAGGTATGCTTATAATAAACAAATAGTATGTAAGGATGTAAATGTAAGAGGTACCCTTTTGTACAATAAATTGCCACCAGAGATAAAATCTGTAGAAAAATCAAAATTTAAGTACCAATATAGAAATACCTTGTAAATAGAAGTTTATATTCATTGGATGAACTGTAATCAATTGTAATCTTAACAGTATTTATAGGTAAACTATTTTTTAACTCTCACAAACATGTAAAACCTTGTTCTAAGAATAAGTTATGCTTTGTTACTCTAGTATTTTGACAATGCCTGAAACTTATGTAAATGAGTTCTATTGACAGCAATAAATTAATTTTATTATTATTATTTTTACCATTATATCTCCAGCCGTAATTCTGCTATTTTTAAGTTTTTTGACTAGATCAACTGAATTTTTAATGCTCAAACTTTGGAATCTCTTAAAAGAATTGAAGACTTTGATCAATTTTTTTGCTACCTGGTATGTGGGTGAATTGATATTGTTTATTATTGGTCTAATGCTGTCATCATTTTTATGTATTTTAAGTAGTGCATAAAGCCTGGGTAGTACTGGATTACTCTGTGTGATATTCTGTTTTTCAGTAGTGGATAGTGTTTTGACTTCATTTAATGTTTTGTTTAGCATTTTATTGAGCGGATTCTTTTCAATTGGTTTGTAGTCTTTTCCTTTTAACATAGTTTCAACTGTATTTATGTATTCATTTTCATCTAAAATGGCTATTTTATTACCTTTAATAAATCAGTTGTTACTGTGTTAAAATAATTAGTAAAATTTTCAAGTTTGTGATATAAGGGGCATACATATAAAAAAAAGTAATTTCTTCAGAAATTGTAGTTAAACATAAACATTAAAAGAAAGTTTACGTTTGCATAAGTTCAGAACCTCAAAACCTTCCAGGCTAAAGGTTCTCCATCTTTTCTCTTAATTTTGGTGTATTTTTCTTTTTATTTGCCAAATAATTAAAAACTGTAGAGAAAATGTTTAAAAAATTGTTATATTTAACTCATTGAATGGTCCAGAGCAGCATTAAATAAAAAGGTGCAACATAAATTTAAAAAAAATGGTTTGAATTTTACTACTGCTGTAAAATGTGTATAAACATATCTGGGAAAATCAAAATATTAAAACTGCACCAAAATCTAAAAATGTAAAAGAGTTATAAAATTCACCATTTTGACTCCTTGTGTAAGTAGAAATAAACATGTGCCTTTGGTTGTATCAGATTTCCTTCTAAGACTGGATACCATAGACATTAAATCTACAATGTACTAACTAAATATTTATTTTAATCATAACTTGTGTTTATTCAAGAAGTTCCAATAATATTATAAATGCTTATTTGTGTACAGGTTTTGCAGAAGGGAAAAGCAGTGAACAAAGATAAACAGCTGTTTAAAGGAGAGCCTGAACCTCCTCCCATGTAAGCTGCATGAATTTATATCTTGAGTTTAATGTTTAAGAGATGCATATTATTTATCTTTGTATACAGAGTTACACATATTTTGTTTAGAATAACTCTATGAAAACCTCAATGCATTATTTAGTGAATGAATGCAAAATAATATTTTAATAGCGGAGTGATAACTGGAATAGGAAGGCAAGTATGAGGGTATGTCCATAAGTTTCTGGCATAACCATTTTCTAGGTGTGATAAAGACAAAAACTATTTTTCACTTTTCAGTATATTTATTGCAAGATATTTCTCACATCTTACTTTCAATCTCCCCCCAAAAATAGTCAGAAGTCTTGTCTGCAAAATGGGCACATACATCATCCATTACTTCTTCATCACACTAGAATTTCCTTACTCGAAGGTTCTCTTCTTGAGTTTTGAGAAAAGGAAGTAATCTCTGGGAGCTAGATCTGGGCTGTAGGGGGAATGGTCGATCTCCTTGAAGCCATGTTTCTTCATAGCTTCCTTTGCAACAACAGCTGTGTGCACAGGAGCATTGTCATGAAGAAGGTGCACACCACCACTCCACTTTCCTCACCTTTTCTCTTTTATAGAAGCACGTAGTCTGTGCATTAGGCCAGCATAGTACTCCCCACTGATTGTGGTGTTACTTTTCTTGAAGTCAATGATGAGTATTCCTTCACAATCCCAAAAGATTGTGGCCATGATCTTCTTGGTTGACTGAGTGACCTTGGTCTCTAGAGGCGGTGCTTTGCCAGGTTTATGCCTCTCCATTGATTCTCTTTTGGACAAGGGCTCATAGTAGAGGACTATAGTTTCATCTGTACAATGGTTTGCAGAACTTCTCTCTCATTGCCATGGCAGAGCTCCAAAAATGCCTGACAACAGATTACTTGTTGCTGCTTTTGAACTGAGGAAAGAAGTCTAGTTACCCATCTTGCACTTACCTTATTCAAGTTTAAATGTTCATGAATAATTAGAAGGTCTGTTGTTTTAGAAAGGCCCATCCTTGCTGCTATTTCTGTAACTTTGAGCCATCAGTCTTCCATAATTTCTCCTTCCAGAAGAGCAATGTTTTCAGGAATGAGCACCTCCAAGGGCCAACCAGCACACTCTTCTTCAATGCTTTCTCAACCCATTTGAAAAATTTTGGCCCATTCTTTTAAGGTAGAATATGAGGAGGATGCTTCCCCATATACACTGTCCAATCCCTGCTTAATGTCATTTGGAGTAAGTCCTTCTTTTGTGAAGAACTTAATAACAGCTGGATACTCCATTTTGAACATGTCACAATCTTCTACACACAGCCTTCTTTATGCAACTATATCTGAACAACTGAACACAGCAGAGCAGAAGTTACAAATGGAATTATTTACTTAACAGTTAAGGTATGACACCAAATAAGGATTTTGTGAAGGCAATGATCCTTATCGGCGAGGCCAGAAACTTATGGACCTATCCTCATATGTCCCCACTCAAGATTGAATGAATAGAAAACCTTGTATTTGACTAAAAATACTTACCTTTTCATGGAGGATGTAATGAGGGCTGTTCAATATGCAAGGGTCACTAGATAGTATTGAGACACGGAACATTGGCCACCCCTAGGGAAAGCTGGGTCAAAATTGTTGAATCATTTCTGTTGCCATGGTAGCAGACAAAGCTATATTATGTTATTAATTTTCCTGCATATAATGTTTTAAGTGTGGAAAGTTCTTGTAAGTGCAATGGAAATTCAGATAGTGTATTCCTATGCAATTACTTGTGTCACTTCAAATGTGGCTTAAATGAAACACAGTCACTTGAGCATTTGCAGGGGGACTTTAGGGTTTTTTTCTCCTTCACATGCTACTGTGTTCCACTGTTTGGAGAATTAAAGTGGGGGTGGCAATTTCTTAAAGATGAAGAGAAGAGTCATAGGTCAACAACAGTCGTGACTGAAGAACAATCACCTTTGTGGAAACAATAATCATAGAAGATCCCAAGGCTAACCTACTGTAGCTTCACTGTATAAGTTTTCATTAGCATTTCAAATGGATGTATCAGTTTGATCCAGAAACAAAACACCAGTCTTCTATTTGGATTTTCCCTGTTGACAGTCATCTGTCTTAAGTCTAGATGCCAAGGAGTTTGGGAAAGAAATATGGTTGTCTCTTTCTACTCTACAAGTGGTCACATGGCAACCATTGTCCTCAAAAGATCAGAGAACTGTTAATGCAAAATGGTACACAGAAGTTTGCCTTCCAAAAGTATTTCAGAAAAATCCAGAAGTATATCCAAAGACAGGAGGACTATGGGGAATTTTGTTGCACCATGACAATCTATTAGCTCATATAGCTAATGTAACAGTGGAGTTTCTGCAAGGAACTGAGGCAAAACTAATGACTCATCCATCCTGTAGTCCAGATCTAGCACCATGCAATTTCTTCTGGCTCCCTACTGTGAAGAACCAACTTGGAGGTTACTGATTTTCTAGCCCGGAAGAAGTGGTTGTAGCATACAAGGAGGAATTATCTGCAGTGCTAAAAACTGAGTGGCATGGATGCTTCCAGAAGTGGTTCCAGAGGATGGAATGCTGCAATCAGTGCCAGGGGGAATACTTTGAGAAACTGGGATAAATAAAATATTTCAATGAGGTAATTGATATTGTAGGATTCATTGAACTACACACTCTTAAAGCTTCACTTACTTTTCATAAAAGTATGGAACTGGTTTCGAGAGCATTTATTAAATTTCTATGAGTGTTCATTATTTGTTGTCTCAATACTTATTTAGTGACCCTCATATATATTATTTATTGATTAACCTTTACTCATCCTCATAATTATGATGATCTTTCTCAAAATATTCACTGGGTACTACAGTTTCCCCATATCATTCATTTAACCATAGCTTTATCATCATCATGTGCCCATCTTCACCTTCATCATTCAATTTAATATAGTCTGCTAATTATTAATGAACAAGTTGCAAATGGACTACATTACTACCCGTCACAGCATGTGGGACTCCAATGTCTGGCCAGCAAGTAAATTGACAGTTGAGCTTATTCACTCAGATTATTTTTAGTTTAAGCGTATGGAGTTAGAATGGTGAACATTATGAAAAAGACAGGTTAAAAATGTTCTTTCTTGGGCTATAAACTTTTCATTCAACTGTTGTAAATAATTCAATAAACAATTTTTTAAAGCTGTTTATAGTGAAGATATTTTATATTAAATAATACAATGAATTCATTACACATTTTTATCTCATTATCAATTAACTACTTTTATTTCTCAGCATAATTTTCTCTGACATTAACCCTTTCACTACTGAGATCTAGTTAACTCAATCTGACATTTGCACTACTGTGATACATTTGAATGCAGAAATTTGCATTTTGTATAAACCGTTTCTTCAGAGCCGCTTGCTATAAAGTGTTCAATCTGTGCTGACTTATAGTGCCATTTCTTTACTACACCTTGAGTTCATTTACCAGACAATGTCCAGTCTTGGGTAACATGTGCAAAAATATGAAACTGGTCACCAACTCACTTGTTAAACATTTGCAAGTGCTGCATGCGGGAGTAATTTGAAATGGCAGCTTTCAGTTTGGAAGACAAATTTCTAAATATTTCACATCATTAGAGTGAGATGAATGGAGAAGAATTTAAGACCAATTCAAGTTCTTTATCAGGCATTTACAATCTCAATTGCACTATTTGCAGTTTCCAACTTTAACACATCTGTTGGGGTATAGCACTTGTAGAGGGTGAACTGTAAGTCCCCATACTGCTGCTTACCTAATAATCAAACTGGTCTGTGTGAGCTTCATTGTTGTCTCAGTAGAGTTGGATGCATGTCCAGTCCTTTGTGACATTTTACACAACATCTGCATTGTGACGGTTGTAAAGGCAGCTCTCACAGCATCTTTTAATTCTTGTTCAGTAGCCACTTTCTCTTTTATGCATCACCATAGGCTGTTGTTTATTTTCATCAATTGGGACTTCAGGTAAACGATGATGATGGTGATATTGGAGATCCATGGCCTATCCACCTTCCTGGTAAGTTATCCTTTATAAATCACAAACAGGTAATGTGAAATGAGTTGGTCCACCATCTGTTGTAACCATATCTGCTCTATAACTCCTAGTTCAGTAATTCAGGTATTAACCTATCTTGAAATAATGGTGGGAATTCCTGAAGTATAAAGCAGATGCTTTGCTATGTTCATATTAGCACCACTAATTCATTGATAAAACAGGGAATTCAGACCAAGACAATCCTCCCTGACAGAGGTTTTTTCCAGGTATTCCTCAGTCCTCATATATGGCAAATGCTAGAGAGGTACCTTAAACTTAGGCCTGGAATACTTCTTTCCTTTAAAAAATAAATTATCAATTTATCTCATGCATCATCATTGTCCATCTCAGTAGTTAAAACTGGCATTAAACAATTTAAAAAAAAAAGGCAAATTGGTCTGAACTGTAAGTCATTTTTCATACAATAATGTATTGTTGAACATGGTATTCCCAAGTTTGGCTCCCTGTTTGCATGTTGATTTAAGAGGTGACTGTTCAATTGATTGTGCAGCTCTAGCACATTTAGTCCATCTGGTGGACTAGTTGACACTTCATGGACTGTCTTTGACACTGTCAGAATTAAAAATTTATTTGTATTTAGAGGTTGGCTTCCCAAATCTCTGTCGGAATTGTGCCATAATTTGTTGCATTGCCTACTTAATGTGCAGTCTTTCATTAAACCAATCACTCACATCTAAGCGCTCTTTAATTGAATAACTATTCATATCTGTCATCTTGGCCAACAGTCACCATCATGATTTTCAACTATTTATTATTTGTACCAACTGTTTCCATTGCTGCCAGCATATAGCTGCTAAAATGTTTCTCTTAAACATCTCTATTTTATTTTTTATAAACAATTAACAGTGATAATTGCCTTAGACTTTTCTTGTTATGAGGATGAATCAAATATAAACTGGAATTCTTATTGTACTTCTTGTGAGTACGGAGCAAGACACATCTTTCATATTGTGTGTCTTAAGATTTTAGAAGTAGAGCGAAACCAATTCACCATGCTTAGCCATTTCATTTATCGGTATCATCATGTCTGAGCAAGAGATACGCTTGTCTATTGCACAGTATTGCTATTAGCATTTTGATACAGATAGGTGGAAAAACCAGTCAAAATTTATAGAAAATTAACAGCATTTGAGAATTAAGATGCAAAGATGGAAGTGTATGAATGACATAAACATTTCACGATACAAGAAACTTTGAATAAAGATAGTCACCAACCTTGACCTATAATGAGCGTAATGGAAACAAACCTGTTTCCATTATTGTTTAGGATCTTATCCAGTGTGACCATGATAATTTCTGAAATCATTTCTGATTTCTGATTTGATGGAAGACTGAGTTACAAGTATCATTCAAACTTTTGTAGAATGAAATAATTACAAAAATAGCATTAATGATTATCAGGAACATGCGTTATAATGTTATTAAGGGCAAAAGTACAAAAATATTTTATGAAATGTGTTCAAGAATACCAATCTGCATATTTTCTCCTCACAACTGTCAGGAAAAGTTTAGTTTTTTTCTTACATAGTGGTAGCAATTGATTTCTCATTAAACTCTCGGTGCTCTTCAGAAAGGAATGACAACATGGACAAGAGTTCTTTCTTTTTTTCAACCAATAAAGAGGATTCATCTTTCAGGGGAAGCACAGGTTACTGTGTATCAACCAATGATTTTCCTCTCTTAAAACTTCAAAAACCCTCCACCCTTCTAATAATGAGTATGTTTTTTTAATAGTTATTTGAGATGAATGAGATAGAGATACTTCAAGCATTGTACATTTTGAATTGTTGCACCTATTTAATATTAACAAAATCAGCAATATTCTTAAAATCAAAGAAATCACTTGATTCTATTGGAACTACATGAAAAGGATTTAAAGCTTCGGCTTAATCTACAATCTTATATAAATATTGGGGAATGAAGACTTTACTTACCCTTCTTTTTTTCTCTATAATAGTGAAATTTCTATCAGAACTCAAAAAACCATAGCCACTTACTAAATATTTCTGAACTTTAAATATTTTTCCCTTAAATCTAATATTATCATGGCATGGCACTTAGAACACCAAATGGGAGCATAACATGGCATTTAGAACTATGCCATCTGTTAAGTATTTGAATTACTTCATCTGTGTACAGGCATTTAGAATTAGACTAGGAATATGTATCTGGGCACAGAGAACATACTTTTGAAATAAAGCTATTAAATTTAAAAATGACACCTAAAATGTTTGACATTTCCACTCTTTAATTCTTGATGGCAGAACATTGATAATATTAAAGAGAGTTGTGGTCAGAAAAGCACCTTTTAGTAATCTGTGGTTTATTTTCTGAATTTGGAAATGTTTTTGCCATCATTATCTTGTCAGTTAAGAAATTAATATCCAGGAATATATGTGTATAATTTTATACTTAGCCGATATATTTTTTTTTTAACAATTTCATTGTACAACTAGAGTTATACAGTTTGAATATCAGTAATAACTGCTAGAATATCTTTTGTCCTATTAAAAGTCTTAGATTTTTTGTCTAGGTAAACAGCAGAATCTGTTCATTACTTGAGCATAAATCCCTAAATCTGAAATTACATGGTGAAATTAAATTTTGTGATTCATAATAACAATTTAATCTATTAAATAACATTTTACCAATGAATTTTGATATTATTACTGATAAGTGATACAAAACTGAACTTTTATTTTCATTGCATGTTGCAGGAGTGCATTTCAACTGTTCATGCAGTCATTTGTGCCGGACACAAATTTAGAAGAGGAGGCTCACCAATGTTGGCAGACATTATCTGAGACTGAAAAAGCAAGCTATAAGAAACAGCTGAATGAACTAAAAGAGAAATATATAAAAGATTATGAAAGTTTCCTAAGGGTAAGGAAACATTGTGTAATATGGCATGTTTATTCAACTTTTTTTTTTCTTCCAAATTTTAAAAATAACTCAAAGTGTGCATTTTGTGGAAGGAAAGAAATTTATGGAAAAAAAATCAGAGTTTCACACAAATACTAAACATTCTGTTATATAAAGTCAACTGTAACTGTAACTGTAGACACATAGATAAATACAAGGGGTATTTGGATATTAAATATAATAATGGTGTTTTGTGAATACCATGCAATCGATTGGCATATCCATTCATAGGGCAATGAATTGATACTAGTGCATCATGCAGATTCTAATGGCGATTGCAAATAGTGTGTGTAGCAAAAGGAGTGTTTATTGTTGTCAAATGCAGAAAGATAAAGACAAAATGAACACATGATTTTTGTGCAAAGAAGCATAACAACTGCAGAGATTGATAGACGTTTAACTATGGTATGTATTGAAGAAGCTCATGCACAGGAGACCATTTAAACTGGGTCAGTGGGTTCACCAGCTGCAGGGAATCTACCAGGAGAATGTGAGTGAATTTCTATCAATATAATCAAATTCCATCATCTTAATCAAATTTCTTAATCATGAATGCATGCAACCAGTGAAAATTTTGCGGTTATTGACAACACAATTTAATGATCAAATACTGTCAAGACCTCGTGTGTTTGCTTGGCATAAGGAGATCAAGAAAGGCCATGAATTGGTTGAAAATGAGAGCCACTATGTTGTCCACAGACAAGCATTATGGAGCAGAACATTCATGCTGTTCTTTGAACATGACCAATGTTTGACAATTTCTAAAATTGCTTCTAAGGTTGAAATAAGTAAGGGGCTATCAAACCATCATCATAAAGGAACAAAGTCTCTATAAAGTGTGTGCTGAGCGGATCCCTCAACTTTTGACGGTAGAACTATTTGTCACATTGTAGGCCGTGAGTGGCTCTCAGCAAGGTTTACAGCAGAAGGAGATACATTTTTGAATTGCATTGTCACCTGTGATACACCCTAGTCAAAACAAGCCAGCATGAAGTGGCAGAAGAAGGGTGGGGCAGCCTCAGTGAAAGTCAAAACTCAGATGTCAGCTGGCAAGGTGCTTGCAACTGTGTTTTATGACTGGCATGACATTTTGCACATTGATTTTTTGCGAGAGCATTGCACCATCAAAGTAGCATATTATTGCAACTTTTGAGTGAGGTTAGATTTGCTTATTGCCACAAAAGACATGAACAAGCAATTCCCCTCCATGACAAAACTCAGCTCTATGCAGCAGCTCTCACTCTTTGGAAGAAATGAGATGCACACAACTGGACCCCTCTTCCTATAACCCTATGATTTTCATGTCTATGGGCCACACTTAAAGAAGCAAGGAGGCAAATGATTCTAGAATGATGGAAGGCTTCATGTTGAATTGGTTGATTATATAACCCCCTCTCTCTTTATGATAAGAGCATAAAAAAGCTGGGCTAAGATCATTCTAAAGCAAGATATTATGTAGAAAACTATATGTACTTGTTACATTAAAGCAAAAAGATCTTATAATTAATAATATTGTATAATTGAGTCAAACTACACGCTCTTATTAGTTCCACTTGTTTAAATGTAGAATATGTTATGTGGACCAGTGTCCAAATCTTCAGCTTACCATTGGCTGTTGGATAATTGGTGTTACTTTGGAGATGTGTATTCTGCTCTGGTGGAGGTGTGATGAACTTTTTGTTTGTATTTTATGTTCCTTATTTTTTTAACCTTGGGCTATGTTTCTCTTTGGTTTTCTAATATATACTTTTTTGCATTCTGCACATATTTTTTGGTAAATACCTGCTTTTTTCCTCAGTGGAATACTGTCATTGGGGAAATTTTTAACATTGCATCTGTTTATTAGAGCCAATCTAATATTAAAATCCTTTAGAATATTTTAAAACTTGTATGTAGCCCATGGATGATATGTGCATTTCTTAAAAATTATCTAATCTTTTCCTGCTGAAAGTGTTGTGGTTTCTTTAATAAGTTTCTGTCTCTTCAACGTCTGTACTTTTTTGTGAACTAGTTTTTTGCTACATCCATTATTAATCCCTGCTCTTTCTATTTGCTTTTATTCTTTGGAGTATTCTTCTTTGTTAATGGGCAAGTTAACTAGCCTGTGTGTTAAGCTGTTGATTGCTGCATGTTTATGTGTTTTGGAGGTAAATCCATCAGCTTTGATGTGTTGTCTGCATGCATTTTCTTTCTGTAGATTCACAATTCCAGGCTGCCTTGATATTTTATTATTTTAATGTCCAGGAATGGTAACATGTTATCTGTTTCTTACACTTGTGTGTTCAACTTGTTTACACTAAACTCCACTTACATAAGTTGATCTGAACTGAAGATGGGAGTGAATGCTTCTGAAACATGTCTTTAGTTTATGTTAGTGGAGTTTGGTGTAAACAAATTGAACACATAAGTGTAGGATATATTACCACTTCATTGTCTACAGCTTCTCAAGTACAATTTATTTAATGTTATCTGTTTCTCTTTCTTGTGTAAATCATATGCTTTTATCTTGTATATTCAGATCAATGTATTTATTTTTTAACTATGGCAAAAATATTGTCAACATATCTGTATCATATTTTAAATATGTTGGGAATGCTGTGTTGATGTGCATTTCAGATCTGCTCATGAAGAGGTTAGCTAGAAATGGAGATAAGGGGCTGCTCATATAAATCCAGATTCATGTTTATAGAATTGGCTCTTGAATGAAAAATAAGATTGGTTTATGCAAATTTCAGTTTTATGTATTACGTGTTCTACATTTAAACAAGTGGAGGTAATAAGAGTGTGTTGTTCGACTCAATCCATACACTGTTATTAATTTTATGATTAGCTTCATTGTACAAGTTTCAATTAGCAATTCAAATTTCAAAAAGGTCTTGTTTATATTTAATCCACCTTCGTATCTATAGTATTTAGAAAAAATGAGTGCACCAAATGTCACTTATGGTCAGATATGCATTGTGTTAAAACAGGCAGGTAATCTTGCAGAAAATGGAGGAGGTTATTATGCGTTATCTTTTAGTATGCACTCGCATGATGATTTGACTAAAGTAAACAGGAAAATGAAACAAACAAGCAAGTCTAATTACATTGTTTTGACTTTCTGTGATACATGATTGTAGCAATTGGTATAAGCTGGTAAGTCACTTGCATGAATAAATTCTATTTTAGTGTAGCAATGTGCTGATTTTTAGGACTAACTTTGAACTTTATCTTAGGTTTCCTGTAAAATTTTGCTTCAGGTACTTGCCCATTTTTCCTAATAGCTATAGATGTAATCTGAATGTATCAAAATGTATTTAGAGATATGTTTGTGAGATACATTCAAATTCATAATGTGCCTCATTGCAGAGTTTGTCCCAGGAAGAACTGAAAGAATATTCTCGTCAGAAAAAGGGTGTGAAGCAAGAAGTAGAAAGTTCAGAAGAATCAGAAGATGAAAATGAGAGCAAAAACAATGTGCAAGTGAGTAGGATAGTCCTTAGATGTGCATTTTGACAATCTTAGTACAGACATTAGAACATTATCATCAGTTGCAAATAAACATTATTAATTTATCCTATAAAATGTGTACAGTTACGTGGGGAATAGTAACAAACCTGAAGCAGTTGTATTTTATAAATGCATTGTAACCAGAGGATTAAAAGTATAGTGAAGAGTATAGGACAACCATAGTACTGTAGAAAGTTAAAAGATACAGATAAGAAGATTTAAACAGTTTAAATCTGGGGAAGGGCATTCTTGCCATGCAACACTTCAAATCTGATGCATTGTTCAAACTTATAGATCAACTTTAGGACTGTATATTTTGACACACAACTTCATATGAGTGTAATTTGAAAGTTCTCACAAGGAACCACAGATTGCAGCAGCAGTTTTGTTACCAAAATCTGCCATCTTCCATAGAAACATTTGTGCAATAATACATGGATTAGTCAAGAATTGTAGTTCTATAGCTGTTTGTTGCAGTGCAGATGTGTGTATACTGCAAACATGACAAATATCAAACATTACCCAGTTGTTAAGTACTTGAATTTTTTTTTTTGAATGGTGTTTAACGCCTGTTTTTACTACTGAGGCACCACAGGCAGTGAACACTGGTGATACATGAATATTGGGAAAGGATTTTTTTTTTAAGGAAGGAAACGTTCCAGGCCTAAGTTTAGGGTACCTCCCCTGCATTTGCCAATTATGAGGACTGAGGAAAACCATTAAGTACTTGGTAAAGTAGGGTATGAATGCAACAGAAATTCATACAGATATGACAAACACTCTAGGGGACTCTGTACCATCACTTTTAACTATTTTCAAGTAGACCACAAAGTTAAACATGGCAATGAATGCTTGGAAAATGATGCATGCAATGGAAATTATCAATAAGGTACATGATGATCACTTAAAGTGTCAGAAATTGCTGAAGCTCTGGCCATTTCAGGAGTTTGAATACTTCACATTTTGAGAGAAGAATCATGCTTGAAAAAATTATCAGCTATATGGATGCCATAAATGTTGACTCATTATGAAAAGCCAGAGTGCACATTTCTCAGCAAAGTTTGGTCTGTTTTCAGAGATATCCTGTTGACTTTATGATTGATTTTTGACCAATGATGAAACATGGGTGAACCTGAAACGAAACAGCAATCATAAACATGGAAGAATCATGATCCTTCACTGCCAAAGAAGGCCAAATGTGTGAAGATCATGGTGTCGGTTTTCTGGGATGTCAAGGGATTACTGCTAATTGATTAACTTCTTACTGGAACATCTATCACTGGAATGTATTATGCTAACTTTTGGACCTATTGGAGGCAAAAAAGCTGGGTTTATGAAAGAAGAAACTCATCTTGTCATCACATATGTGTCATTGAGATGGCAATGCCAAATAACTGTGGTTATGGAATTTTAGTGAACAACATTAGCATGATCATTTATATGGAAATGTATTAAATTGTACATGTGCATAATAGACACACTTTTCTTGATTTTTATAACAAAAAACTAGGGTGCGTCTGTTATGCAAAAAAAAAAAAAAAAAAAAAAAAAAAAAGGTATCAAAGTTGCACCATCTCTAATGCTGAAATAATCTATAGAATACACGATGATATATGGACTGCAACTAATTTGTATATTGGTTGCATCCCACATGAGCAGTGTTTTCATCTGAGAGTGTAGTTCATAGAAGAGAATTTGGAAAAGCTCTGTATGCATTCTTGTTGGCTCAAGCCGCAGTTATAGTTGCATGGAATGCTCTTAAGTCACCTTCATCTTAAAACAGTGGACAGCAAATGCAGAACCACAATTAACATTTTACTGCACCTGTAACAGTGGATGCCAAGTGCTAACTTCTGCAGTTGTTACTAATCAAGATATGATATTTCCAGTACTGTCATCAGTAGGCTTATAACTCACACAGTTTCTTTACAATCCAAAAATTAAATACTAATTCTTGTAATAAGCTTAAAAATGGGTGCATAAGGTTTCACTTTTTTTTAAACAATTTATTTTTTATTAATGTTTAATACCGTTTTTACAGCTGAGATATTATGGATAGTGAACATTGATTATACAAGGATCGTTTGAAAAGTTTTCGGAATGTAACACAAAATGTTGGCATAGGTTATAGTCTCCCTTGACACAAATATGTCGGTTCTGGTGGTGTAGTGGTAACCATTCTTTCCTTCTAAACCCAAGGTTGTGGGTTCAAACCCGGCCAGGATCAATGGATTTTTTTTTTCAGGCATAAAAATCCTAAGTATGACTTCCTTCCGAAGGGAAGTAAAGCAGTGGATCCCATGTTGTACATTTATGGCATGAAAAAGAACCTCAAGCCTGAAAGAAGAGGCCTCTGAGCAAAATTTTGTCAGCTGTTTCATGCTCTGAATTGAATGGGATGCTGATGACCTGAGATGTTAAAGAGCGAAATAAACCAAATAAAAAAAAATTGACATAAATACACTTTGTACAGTGATGCTCCAAGGCATTTATTCCATAATGAAAGTCAATTTCTCCAGCAAAATATTCAATTGATGATTTAGGCTCCTCATCGGATGAAAATGTCTTCACCATGGAATTTTCTCATTTTAGGGAACAAATGGAAGTCTGATAGGGCCAAGTCAGGAAAATAAGGTGGATGTTAAAGTAAGCCAAAATGCAATTCATTGGTTTCCTCCATTACAACAGCATATGTGTGAGGCCAAGCATTGTCTTAATGTAAGATGACTTTTTTTCTTTGATAAAGCTAGTCTTTTCTCACAAATTTTTGATTTCAATGTGTCCTCCAATACGTTACATTACGATAACGTAATAAGTGCCAGTAATAGCTGTTCCAGTGGGAAGAAATCAATTAGCGGTACACCCTTGGCATCCCAGAAAACTGACACCACGACTTTCCCTGGCTGATTTCACACACAGCCCTGGCAGTGGAAAATCGTGATGCTTGCATCGTTTGGCTGCTGTTTTGTTTTAGGTGTTTAGTAGTGCACCCACGTTTCATCACTGGTCATAAGTTAAAATGCATAAAGTTGACGGAATCTCTCTGAAAATGGATCAAACTTTATTGAGAGATTTGCACTCTTGACTTGCTTTTGATCCTGAATCAGCACCCATTTTGTTGATAATTTTTTTAAGCACAATTCCTCCCTCAAAATATGAAATATGCATTCTCCTGAAATGTCCAGAGCTTCAGTGGGTCCTGGTAGTCTAGTAGTAATATACTTTCCTTGTAGACCCAAGATCGTGATCCGATCCCGGCCAGAGTCGATGGATTTTTTCAGCTGTAAAAATCCTAAGTGTGGCTTTCCTTTGGAAGGAAAGTTAAGCTATGGGTCCCCTGTCAGATTTACCGCATGTAAAAGAACCTCAAGCCTGAAAGAAGAGGTCCCTGAGCAAAATTTATCGGTCATTTCACGTCCTGAATGGAATAGGACACTGATGACCTGAGATGTTAAAGAGCATCCGTAAATAAAACCAATCAAGAATCCAGAGCTTCAGCAATTTTGAACATCTTTAATTGGAAATCCTCCAAGAACAATTTAATGCTCCTTATCAATAATTATGATGTGGTGACAGATTTTTGGTGGTCTGCTGCTTGGATCAATTTTCAAGTGTATGGTCCATTGGAAATGGTTGAAAATGTTGGTATAGATTCCCCTAAAGTGTTTGTCATATCTCTAAGAATTTCTGTTGTATTCATGCTCTTCTTTACCAAGTACTTCATATCACACAATGTTCATTTCCTTGTATGTACATGTTGCACTTCAACAAACAGCAATAACCATGACAATTCTGGACCATTCCATGTATTTATTATTTCACAAATGTTTCTCTAGTAGATGGTGGATTTTGATAACAGAACTACTTCTGAACTATTGCTGCAATTTGTGGGTCATTTCAAGAACATTTCCAATGACCCTCGTACAAGAGATGAAATGATAAATTGGGGTAGGATTTTTATTTTAAGGGAAGAAATGTGCCAGGCCTAATTTTAGGATACCTCCCAGGCATTCCTATTTATGAGAACCAAGGAAAAATTGGAAAAAACCTAAGTTAGGGAGTATGGTCCTGGCAGGAACTAAATCCCATACCTCTAGCGTAGGAATATATGGCTTAATAGTCTTAGCTACCCATGGCTTTGAGGTTGATCTGAGTTTAATATTTGTAATATTTCATATATTACAGTTCTGAACGTTGCTAAAATAAGATCAGTTAAAATTCGAGAAAATAAACAAACATCTAACTGAATTAACATTTTATTTGTATTATTATGTTTAGGCATCTGCATCAAATAACGATTCATCATCAGACAGTGACAGTGAATCCAGTGACTCAAGTGAGTCAGATGAAGGGAGTCTCTATAAAGCTTCTGAAGGTTCATCTAGCGACTCAGATTGAGATGAAATGAACATTGGAATGGCTGTGTATGCTACTGAAGGTAGTAACTGAGAAACTTTGTATTTTAATGTTCTTGAAGAAGAAAAAAATGTGATTTCCTTTCAGTCATTGTGAAAAGTGTGAATGGAAAAGAAACCCTTTAAGATTTATTATGGCTAAAGCAAGGTTAATAATATGCTGTTCACTGACAATGCACTATTTAAATGTTTATAGTTGTGTGGCAAAATAATGGGCATTGAGAAGTCATTGCCCATTTCTCATGTAACCGATTCGCTAGGGATGAGAATTTAGGTGGCAGCAGTGGCTAGCATTAATGTTTAACTAGTTAAGAAATCTGTTAGTTTTGCGTGTACAATTGATGAAAGGTAATGTAGATAAATAATATGAAACTCACCTGTTTAAAGAAGATGTTAACCATTTTCTTCAAGACACAAATTCACTCCTTTAATTTATTTTCAAAAACTGTAATTTAGGTCTATCTGAAAATCTGGCATTTTTTTGGGTGTTAAGGCACTCGGTCTACCATTCCTTGCAGCATCTTGCACTGAATCTATATCCCAAAATTTTTTTATCAAATCATGCAATGTATCATGGTATGGTAGGTTTGAATTTGAAAGCTTAGTAATGAAATGTTGTTTGACTTTCACAGTGTAATTTCCACATTCAGCAAAAATATTTTCTACTAGGAACACATATTCTTCTAGTGCAGGGATTCTCAACTTGTTCCAATGACGTACCATTATAATCAACGCAGGATGTTACACGTACATGTAAGCAAATTTTACAAGGGAAATGCGTGATTTTTTTGGTACCAAGGTCAAAACAAGCATTTTTCTAAATTTTAACACACAGTGATTTATTTAGTTATTTGTTGAATGTAGTAGTTAGAAATAAATATTTATTGGAGAAAAAAACTGTTCAACTATTTCTATTAAATAGTTGTTCTATGAAATGTCTTAAAATGAATTTTGTAAAGGTTAAAATACAGTGACTGAATACATAACCACTTCGACAAACTTCCTGATACTGGTGCTCCAGTGCTCCAGTACTCAGACTTACAATCGGTAAAAGCTATCGACTTTTCAGTTTTAACTATTTCTGGCTCACATTTTTGTTTCATGTGCAGGTTGTGCTTGTTTATTTAAACACATTTCTTTAATGTTTGATTTCAACTGACTTAATTTCAGTCCAATTGAGATAAACATTCAACTCATTTCAGTACATGTTTTTGATATAAATTAGAGAAGAAAATCCATATTCACTAAGATAAGTAATTACAAACACCAACAAAAATCTTAGTTTTTTCTAAGCTCATTAGATATTAGTTTTTTCTTGCCAGCCAGAAGTCCGTTAAGTTCATCTTCTTGATCATTTGCCTTAGATTTCAGTCACATAATAGCTCGATCAATTTGTCTTTCTCAGAAGGAGTGTCTCTGGTAAGGTGTCAGCAATAGAAAACAGGTATCTAATCCAAAGTTCTGTGTCCAGGTTTTCATGGAAGATGCATTGAAATCTGGGATGAGACTCCCTTAATATTCACTGTCAGTTCACAATAAAGAGGAATTTCATTTTCACTTAAGAAAGCATCCAACAGTAGAAAGGAAGACATGTTTCCAATATTGATTTATTTTATGAAAAAGGTTAATTTTTCTTAAAAGCTGCAACTCCACTGCTTTCTTAATTGTAATTGCATCTTGCAGCTAAACAAATGACAAAATGTACCATATAATAATATATTTGAGTTGCACTCTGTCATTGGCACATGATCAACATTGAGCTTTCGTATTATTTTTGTACAGTATTACACAAAATTTTTTTTATGATAATGTAAAATTGAATATTTCTGTTTTGCTATAGTAGAATTTAAATATTTGTTGTTTTTAAAACAAATGCTAATTTATCTATTTGTTAAAATGTTTACATACCACCAGGCAGTAGTTCACATACCACAATGGTATGCATACCATAGGTTCAGAACCCCTGCTCTAGAGAGTACATTTTAATTGCTGTTTCACTTCACTTACAAATCACAATTAACAATAGCAATCCTTACTTAGCGGCCTTATGTTAAACATCCAGTCAGTGTGGAATGCGGAAAATGTAGGAATAGCAACTTGAGTGTATCTGCAAAGTGCAAGGAAAGTTTTTGATGACCCCTAATTAAATATTATTCCAAGTTGTTGCATACATACACAATTAACCTAGCTGCTTTGAAGGTCTAGGAGACTTTAGAGAACATCAGACTGCCAGCACTGTTATGTTTATTCAGGGGCACACACTGTCTCTGTATGTTCTATGGCAAGGATTTCAAACATTTCAGGTTACCATACTTTATACCTTAATTAATAAATGAATAAAACTGTTCTGTGTGTAGGCAAGTGGTGCAGGGATAATTTTATTAACTTTAAAGTTTTGCACACTGAGGGTGTTTGTATGTATATATATATTGTTGCAAGTTTATGCAGTTATCTCAGTGAACTAATTTGTGGTTAGGTATTCAGAGAGTAAAGTAAATATAATTTAATCATGCAAAATATAAGTTTCGGAATTTAGGGAAAAAAAATATTAAATGTAATCTTCTTTCTCTTTGAAGTGTTTATTATGCTCCCCAGGACACCTGTTTTACTTTGTTTCATACTATATCACATTTAACTTCTTTCCATTCTTGAAGATAGTGCAGGAGAATTTTCAAAATTACACTTGTACCAACTTATATGTGCAATTGAAACATCTAATACATTTAAATAAAACATTTCTTTAAAAGTGAACAAGCCATTAGACAGCTTTAACATTCAAATTAATAGAAATTCTGTTTCATCACCAATGTTAACTTTAAAAGTGAATAAACCTCATGTTAAATTACATCACCTTACCCTGTGTTAAAAGTTAAAAACAACTGCTAATGGTTGGAAAATAGTGGCTGCATATCTTGCTGTAGACATAAAAATTCTATATTTGGATCTGTTAAATGTCATTTGAGGAAGGCTGTAAGATGCAATTACTTAAATTGATAGACAAAAGATCAATTTAGGTTGTGCCATGACTGAATAGTTAGACTGCTTGTCTCCTATTGAGGCAACCTACGTTCAAGCAGCACCTGGGCAGGTTTTCTCTGGAACTTCAGTTTCCCGTAAAGCACACATATATACAGGTGCAAAACTTAAATTTGGACAAATGAAACATTTTTTTAAAATAAACTTTTATCAGACAAAAAATTAAAATTACAAAATTGCATGTCAGTTATGTGACCTATCCAGAGTAAAATTACTTAATGTAACCCCCTCAGCCACAATGTGTGTCTCCATCTTGGCCTGAAGCACTCGCATGCTCTATAAAACAGTGCTGTGTAAAGATGCCACATTAGAGTGTCTGGACTTATTAGTAATCTTTTCAACTCTACTACAGACATAACAGTTGATAGCATTCAAATTGGGACTATTAAGGGGCAGAACTCTTCAGATCAGAACATGTCCACATTATCCAACAACTGGTTTTGGGCTGCACTAACTGTCTTGTATGTATCAATGCACAATTCTACTGAAATATATCACCTCCCTGAGGCCACAGTTTGCATCCACGGTTTTAACATATTCATCTTTCGTGACAGTTTCCCCCCTAATGAAAGAAATGTGATGGCATGACATCACCCTCATTGGACATGGCACCTAGCACATGAACATTGGCTGAAAATTTCATTCTAGCAATATTGGGACATGGGCAAGCCACCGGTCATTCCGCTGATTGTTCTCAGCATCAGTAGTAAACATTTTTTTGTCAAAGAAGAATCTGATTCATCCTGCCTCTTTGTTTTTCAACGAATACAATAGCAGATTGCAGCAAGCAATTCACTTTGTTCTAGCAGCCTCAGAGAGCATCTATTGTATCTTTATTGTATATGACTTATAATGTAGATCCTTCTCTGTAATCTGGTGCAAGGTTCTCTCACTGACATCCAACAGTGATGCCAGTTTCCTTAATAATTGCCCCAGAACCACTCCTAGGACCTTTTCAATATTGTCAGAGTCACGCATTCTCTCAAAGAACTCTTTCTTAACAGGTTTGCAGAACCTTAGTTAAACTTCTAGGAAGTATTATGTTTAGTAACATTGTCATACACAGTTGATCTTGGGTACCCAAAGACCCATTTTATTTATTTCAATCACCAAACGCCCAGCATGAGGACTTTTGATAATTGCGGCTATTTGGTTATACTGCACACTTGTTTGCAATAGCTCTGCCATTTTCAGGTTATGATTGTTTACTAGAAGCAAGTTGCTTTCACAAATGCCAACAATGTCAGGATTTAAATACTATCATGTTTATACCAATAGTAAAGTCACATTAGGCTCACTCAAGAACAGCAAGAACTACAAATACTTAATAGAACAGATAAAAAATAAAGTAAAAATCTTAAGAATGATAATTGGTCAATAGCACTCAGCTGGGTATAAGATGTGAAGATTTATAAAAATGAAATGGCAAGCCTTGCAAAACAGGCAGCTAGAAGCAATGAACTGATATCCTATAAGAGTCTGTAAGTAAAAAAGTAAAAGATTTAAGAGAAGAGAGTGTAAAGAAATGGGAACAACAATGGCAAAAATATCACAGAAGTAAAAGAGAGAAAAAGTACTTTCAAAGTATACCCAACAGATAAAAAGTCAATCCATCTTTCAATGGCCCTGACTACAATGATGATCAACATAGAAGATTAAAGACATAGTAATACAGATTTCACTTAACAAAAGATCCCATATGCAAATGCAATGGGGGTAAGCAACCTGTAGACCATGTCCTACTTGACAGCAAAAGTCTCTCAAAGTAAAGAATCAAAATGGAACAAAGTGGCCTGCAAGCAAAACTCAATTGATATCAAAACATCTAAAATAATTTTATAAATTTGTCAAAGAAATCATTTTCAAAAAGTTAAAAATTACATTAATGAGTAATGTAGAAACTTTGTAAACAGAAACCCTTAAAATAAGTGTAACATATATAATAACATATAATAAAGTATAACATATATGTTACATATATATATATATATATATATATATATCATATAATATAACTTGAAAAGAACTACCAGAATATGTTAAATAAAGAAACAAAATGCTCACACCTACATACACAAACACTTAAAGAAACATTGCAGGCCTAAGCTTAGGGTATGCTCTCTAGCATTTGCCATTTATGAGTAATGAGGAAAACCTTGGAAAAAACCTTATTCAGGGATTCATGCCTAAATGATCTTGGCCACCCATAGCAGTATGCCCCTCCTCTCTCTCTCTCTCCCTTTCTCCCTCCCTCCTTTCCATTGGTTAAGTAGATTTTATGGCACTGATTCTTTTCATTTAACGATTCAGGACATGCCACTATTTAAAAACCTACGGTTTTCAGTATTATTAGAAAGATTCCATAAAAAAAAAATAATAAAAAAGAAGAGGAATATAACATTCCCTTTTTTTTATAGAAATACCTGCAAATTAAGAATTAACTTTTATCACTGAACCCTTTTCCTAGTGTTTTGGGAACATTTGATTATATGTATGTAAAAATTCAGTATTCAAAACCAAACAACTAAAATTTATCATATTTGCATCAGGTGTTTTTCCAAGACAGTTAAGTATTTGGAAAATAAATAAATAGTGTACTGAGCAGTGAATGGCATATATTTGATTCTTCAAAATCAGCTAAATGTTAAACTCTTAAGGATATTGAGTAATCATAACTCAGATTATTTTTGCACTGTTGTTCTTATATATACAAATCTGTTACTTGTAGAAGCTTATCATGATTCTTTTAAACTAATGTTATTCTTTTTCTGCTGTATATAAAATAGTGCTGAAGGTTGTGGTGCAGAACTGCAATCTTCATAATCTTTTCTTTCATCATCTTAGGCATACAAAGTCTGTCTGGAAAGTTTCTGACCTAATGAGAGGAAAAATAACTTTTTGGTAACACTTATACTTCACTTACTTGGTTTTTTCATTGCACATATTTCGGGAACATACGCTCCCATCATCAGCAGATAACCAACTACTACTTCACTGTCAATAACAGTATAAGTTCATATGATATGATTTGCTTCCTAATTCATAACTCCACTTAAGTTTCCACACACTCAGTCCATTACCTCTAGAATGGCTCTCAACTCTGCTGTCACAAAGTGCACAATGTATTTTAATTGTTAACTACTTCAGAAACAATCAAGTGAGCCTGATAAATTGCATTTGCCTTTTTTTATATATGCGTCTCTGCCCCACACATTTTATTTTCCTAAATCAGCATCACACAGAAACATTTCCTCAATTATCAGCTGCTCCTCTGCAACTGACAGGTCTAGCACAAATAGCAACTATTTAAGATCATTGTATGATTGAGTCAAACTAAACACTCTTTTATTTCGTACATATTTTGCAGATTAAGTTGGCGGTTAGCTGATGATGCAGATATGGATGCAAAAACATTTTAAAAATTTAGATCTGATCATTGCATTTTTTCTAAGTATTCTCCATTTCATACTATGCATCGTTTCATCCATTCAAACCATTTAGTAAATATGAATTTAAAATCATTGAGTCGAATTTGTAACACTTACATCACTAATATTTTGTAAAGGAAAACTAAGTTTCTGGAGCTAATCGCCCCCATCTTCAGTTTCAGATCCACTGCTGAACTTGTTCTTCATGTTGGTTTGGTTTATCTTTCATGGTGGTTGGATGAACTTCTGTATTAAGATGTCGCTTGGCAGGATTTCAAAGTTGAAAACGTGATTTTTGTTCTTCCAGATATAAATGTTTTTCCAGACTGTAGGTTCTGTTTTTCGTGTAATATTTTTGTTTGGGATTCCTGTTAACACTATGTTGTTCCTTCCAAAAATGCCAAGCTATCGCTGATTTTTCTTCCTGTCTTTGATTTATGTTCCTGATGTATTCCTTTGCTTGTGTTATTATGTTTCTTTTAGTCTTTCCAATATAAATTTTTTCACAATCGTAACAATTCATCTGATATATTCCTGATTTGTTCTCTTGTGGAATATTTTCTTTTAGTTTAGAATTAAGTATATTTGTAATGTAGTAACTGTTTTTTGGAGATAAAGTAATGTTATGTTTTTTGAAAATTGTTTGTAAATGGTGAATCCCTTGCTTTTCTGGATAGGTTGTAAATATATTCTTCATATGCAATTATTTTGGCTTTAGGAGATTAAAACAGTTGGCCATGAATTTTTCTTTTATTTTGGGGAAAAGAAATAAATTGTATCTGTTCTGCAGGGGTCAGGGACAAATATTTTAACTCCTGACTGCTATAAAAATTGTGTAGTTTCTAGTGCAGTGTGGGTAGAAGTATTGTCATGGTGCAATGAGATTCCATGCAGACGAGTCTTAGGATACTTTCTCAGTTTATTGACTTGAAGCAGACTTTTTGTGATATACCATCTGGCAGTGACAGTCTTTTGTCCCTCAAGTGGAAATGTTACAATAAGACCATTAGCTAAGAAGAAAGAACATATCATCATCTTATCGCTCTCCTCACTTTTGTTAGGAATCCTCTTCTGGGAAGCCCCAGATCATTGACTGTTACTTAGTTTCTGAATCACACTGGCACATCCAACTTTTGTCACCTGATACAATGTTAAATGCATTTTTGGATATTCCCACATCAAACGTTTCTATCATTTCCGGCACCAATGCACACATGTTTTTTTCTGCTCATTTGCAAGGTGTTGGGGATCCAACAGCTGCAGAGCTTCCTGACGTGAAGTTTTTCTTTAAGGAATGTTTTTACTGCTGTCGATCCAATATTTAGGACTTCCTGAATTTGATAATATGTGCAACATTGACCTTCCTGCAACATGTGCTCTGCTTTCATCACATTTTCACCGGATGTTGCTGTAGCTGGCCCGCCAGCTGGTTTGCATTTCCGAGGCAATCTCTTCCTCATCTAAAATCTGCAAACCAAGATAAACGGTGAATTGCAAAGGGCAAAGACTCCCAAATGCACAATGCAATCTATCAAGGAATTCTCTCTTCCCACTGACATAGAAAATCATAGCGTCGAAATGCTCTCATAGCATCTGGCATGGCCATACCTGCTTATACATTCAAAGCTTTGCTGACACACATATTGTTCTAGAGCACTCAGACTTGTACATGTTCTGTCTTAACTTCAATCTGAAGAAATCTGCACTTGCTTATCACAACTTCATGTTATCATTAGCATTGCGCTTGTATATTTAAAAAAAAAAAATACTCTGCAGGTAATAATATGTCTATACTGCCATCAAAATTCAGATTTATTGATTGCAATTCAATACATATTGTTGCTAAATTATTAATTGAGCATAAATATTTTTATTCCAAATCATGAAACGATACCAAATAAAATCATGACTTTGTAATTAAAATACTCCCTATCTATCATTTTTGGTTCATCAGTAATCACCTACTGATATTCCAGAATAGAGAAGTTCATCCACACTTAAAATAATTCTTTCCCGGCATCAGAGAGTTATTTTTCTGTTCTTTCCTTGGTTACTTTCTTAACTATTGCTCTCTGTTAAACTTCTATTCTGTTTCAGTTCTTCTTGAATTCAATAATTAATTAATAAATATACTATATATTTATATCAAAATTTATTTATAACTCTGCCAATTAATATTACAATTACCCACTATTCTTTCCATTGAATTCTACCATTACTTATATTATTATGCACTAATGTGTAAATCTAGCAAAGAAACAAAAAGGAACATTCTTTTCACTAACTACACATACCTGTACTTATGGGTTGCTAACTTATCCAGTGACCCGGAAAACTTCAACACTGGGGTTATTCTGCTGCAGGAATATTTTATATGTATACTATACCCTATCCATTTCTGCATCAACAAAATAGAAAAAATTCTTTTTCTTAAAACAGTATTTGGAGCATTTACCAAGTTTTGAAAAAATGCTCCTCAATTTGCACACACGCGTGAAAACTTCCTGCATCTTTGTACTCATTTTTGCAAAACTATCATAATTACTTTTTGTGTGGGGAAAAAAAAATTGTATATTAAATTTAAAACCAATTTTGTGTCAGAACTAATACAGTGAAGCAACAAATATTTGCTTACATATGGTATCAGCTTCTCAAGATGGCATTTAAATGCCTGGATCAGCTATTTTAATGTCACTCCCACCCCTCTGTACACCACTTCTTAAAATTTAGCATTGCTCCTTAACTACAAGTAAAAAATGAGGAATTTTGTACATATTTGTCCCTCCTAGTCTGCCTGTAGTATCAATATAGACACTGCTGTCACTGAAGTGGTGAAATGAAAGAATGTGGAGAAAGCATAAAAATTGGAGTTTTAAAACCTTGGTCTGCAGTCCAGTACATTTTTAAGTCTGACTTCTGCACAATTCCTGTGATGGGCATCAATCCCATAAATAGCTTTAATTCAGGAACATTTATTATTGAATTTTTTTAGTGAAAAGCTGTGATGCTGCACTTATCACAGATTTGTCTGTTTGCACACAGAGTATTGAAAAAATCATTGTTTAAGAGAACATTTACTTGATTCATGATTTCACTTTCATTTTCTAATTGAATATTTAGGCCTGAATGAGATGTAAATAGTGGGATATTTGGACAATAACTAGGATAATATAACAAATCATTTATGAGGCAATCACTCAAATTTCACTAGTTTGCTCCGCTTACTTAGACATGTTTCAAAAACTGTTGCCTTCATCAGAGTGGAACAAAACTAGTGAAATTTGAGCGATTTCCTCATAAATAATTTGCCATATTATGCTATATTTCATAGTGAAAATTGCTATTAAAATATCAATAACTTGGATGTTGTGTATCTGTCACCTGACTTTGTTCTTCTGGCTTGTCGGGTTCGAAAACTTAACTGTCACTCTTGTCAGAAGAATACAATTCAGGAATTAATTCATCACCTGAATTGGCATTGTATAAAATGTCTAAAATTTCTTCGTTTGTAAGAAACTTCTGTGTTGCCTTCATCAGAGTGGAACAAAACTAGTGAAATTTGAGCGATTTCCTCATAAATAATTTGCCATATTATACTATATTTCATTGTGAAAATTGCTATTAAAATATCAATAACTTAGATGTTGTGTATCTGTCACCTGACTTTGTTCTTCTGGCTTGTCGGGTTCGAAAACTTAACTGTCACTCTTGTCAGAAGAATACAATTCAGGAATTAATTCATCACCTGAATTGGCATTGTATAAAATGTCTAAAATTTCTTCGTTTGTAAGAAACTTCTGTGTTTGATAAACCCACAACACAAGCACTACACAGAAATGCTCACAGCACTGCAATCTGAAGTACTTCACATTGACACAAGGTGAGGTTGCGATATTAATTCTGTGAACACTGGCAATAAACCAGACACCCTATCATATGATTAATATTTAGTCAACCCTACTTCCATCTATAAGAAGCAACACTAACTAAATCACACTAATGCCTGGACTAAAAATATAAGTAGAGTGATTTCAAATGTGGCATTAAACATCATGTGGCATCCATGGCCCATAGCATGAAGGGCGGTTTAACATTTTCCATCTGCATTGCTGAACATGTTAATTAGCAGGTGAATTGATCTGATACTCCTTGTTCCACTTACCATTGATTTACTCACAGCTGATGATATGGACAATATAAGTATACAGAACGAGTTTCACAGGTCATTGCCTACATCATCATCTGTAAGTAATTCAGTGAATGATAAGTGGAGCATAAGAGTATCACATCCACTCACCAGCTAATTAAGAATATATAAGGTTATATACTTTACAGACAGACCTCATACTTGTTCATTAATGTTTTCAATTTAAAAAATGTTTACCTTCATAGCTAGGTGTGCAAATTTCCTTTTTTTTTAGCATATAATTTGTTGTGCATGCTCTTTAAGTTCTCATTTGAGGAGTAGCATTTCAAAACATCCGTTTACCCACAAATGCTAACTTTTCAAGAAAACAGAAAAATGCATAGTGACCAAACTAAAAAGGAACAAGAAAAATTGAAAATGTAACTTTACAGATCGATTCCTTATAAAGCTATAACAGTTAGCAGTTATGATGTACAGGAACTGTCCTAAAATAAACTTTTGGACAAGTTTTTTTTTACATCAAACATATTTAGTAATATATGTAAATTTAATTTGTTTATTTTTCATGATAACTATTTTTATTTATTTATGCTTTTAAAGAAGCTCTGAATCTACAGCATTACCAATCCTTTTTCCAAGGATATCATCATCGTTTTCTTCTATTGCTTCTTCAATGATATTTGCATAGAACTTTGGTGGGTTTTGGCTCCTTCTCACCAAATCCCTGCTTCAGTAAGTTATCTACATAATTTCTTTTGGCACATTTAATTTTTCAAGCAAAATACTTTCCTGTTTCAGGAGTGATTTTGAATGTTTAAGGTGGATTATCCAATCTAAATGTTAGCTGATTTTTACAGCATGCCTTTTCTCATTTAACATTATACAGAGCCAGCTAGCAGGGTTTTGCTTGCATGGGAAGAACATAGTTTGCTGGTAGAGGTAGATATCATACTCCCTTAAATTCAAGCATATTTCTCATGCAAATTATAACCACATACCTTTGTCGTAGAAGATGTTGCCACACATCTCCTACACCTTTTAAGAAAATTTGCATTAACACTCATTAAATGTTCTTAAATTGCAGCGTTTTCTCTTTTTATATTAGCTTTCAGTTCTTCCAACATATGTAGGTCATTCCAATACACTTTATTTTTTAAGATTTCCCATAAATGGAAATCACATATCATAAGATTTGGAAACTGCAATGGCAAAAATCCTGTACTGATGACTCTGTTTTCAAAAATTTCCTCAATTAATTTTAACGAGAGCTTTATGCGCTTTAGTGGAATCTTGTTGAAAATATTCACTGTGATCTTCAAAAAGTATAGGCCGTATAATTCTTTAGGCATACAATTTTTTGGTCATACAATGGCATTTCATTACAAGATCGGGTTTTTCAGTATCTATTATTTTGTATCACTTCATGGCAAGGTAAATAAAATCATGCCTTTGTTTGTAAAAAAATTAAATGTCGATCAATAGAGCAATTATTAACAATATCCAATACCCAATTGCAAAAATTAATTCTACTTACATTATTGCAAGGTTGCAATTCCTGACTACATTTATCTTATAGGGTTTTAATTTTAAAAGCTTATGGGCATTCCAAGCCAAGATTTGCAAAATTCATGATTCCTGTACAAGCTTTCTCAGAGATTTCTTTGGACTTTATTTTAACTTTATGGAGTGTTTACTCTGTAAGAACAGGCGTTTTACTTTCGGTTTCTTATCAGGAATGGATCCCATTTCCATAAATTTATTCACAATATTATGAACCGTTTCTCTGTCAGGCACACAAACAGCAGGATATGTCTATAAATCGCCATCTCAGTTCTCTACATGGGTTCTTTGTCATATAGGAATGATACATGATTCTGTGTGCTAAAGTATATGGACTTTTTGGCTTTATAACCTGAAATACATCACAATGCTCAACTCCTGTACAGTACAAAGACTTCATGTCAATCCTTAGCTGCCACATGGAGAGGAGGGAAAGTGTAGGGGGGAACAGAGCTGATTAGGAACATCATGGCGCAGGACAGGCAAAACTCTGTTAAGCCAGCCATACATCTAAACAAGGCTCTTTATATCTTTAGTATCATCTACCTTTTTTTTTCTTCTTCTTCTACATTTCTATAAATGTCATGATATTCTTTGGGTGTTGTTATTTCAGACAACTTTAAGAATTCTTTTTCTATAACTCCAAACAGATAGGGAGAAACAAATGCCTTGGACTGGATATGTCTTTATAATTTTTTTACCGGGATGAAAATGTTTTAGAAGCCACTGAACAAGGGCATAGACAACAAGACAGTTTCGATTTTGTCCACCACAGCCATTGGAGAAAAGTCTCACACTATTGGTAGAAAGATCAAATTGGAAGTTACAATGAAAATTCATAACAGCTGAAGCTTTCTCTCCAACAAGAATGCCATTCTTCATCTTATATGCACAGAATTTTGCCACAGGTGTGAACAGACAAACAGCTTTACTTCTACTGAGTAAGTGACAGTTTATTAACATTTTTTTTTTTCCCCTAAAAGAAAGCGTTATAAAATATTTCTTGGATATTGATTTTGCACCAAACATGCAACTTGAAATGAATGTGTTATATGGAAAGACATTGTTTTGAAGCAAAAGCATGCCGTTAAGATTAAGAATTTCGTCCAAAGATGGATTGCTCAATTTTGAAATGATGCTCCTCTTTTATGATGTGGTTCAAAAATGTCTTTTGGCAACAATTTCCAATTGTGCTATCATATTCATGTAGATGTTAATGTGTCTATTTACATATCCAAGATGAAACTTGCAGATAGATATGGAGCACAATAACAGGAGATTGAGTGGGGACGTTAGAGCATGATGTGAACATTAGACTTACACTGCGTGCATTGATAATAAAGCGAAATTCCAGAGCTGCCAGCCATTACATAATTGTATCACTACCACCATGTTTGACCAATTTGGACTTATAAATAGGAGGTTAGCACAGGCTGTCAGTTTATAGAGAACCACAGTAAACAATTGAATTTGGCAGTTTCTAGGATTCACCCAAGGCTATGTGAATTTGCTTTATTTGACTGTATGTTGTACGCATCTTCAATTTCTGTCACTATGTCCCTTCCTACTGCATCCCTTCACTACATTGATGACCTGAGATGTTAAAGAGCATCCATAAATAAACTATAAACTACATTGTTTAAGAAATTTGCCTTTATCAGCTTTATCCCTTAATCCTACTGTGTGCTGCTCTCTAGGCATTTTTTGCTGTTGTTCAAAGCTCAGCTATAAAAGTGAACACACTTTCTCTTAACTTTTAAAACATTCACTTCATTTCCTATAATACAGAGACTTGCTCCAGTTAAGTGCACATTTTTTGATGGTCAGATTGCCTTTCTCCACTATTTGATGTCCATGGGCTTGAACTGTGGCTGTGCAATGCAATTTTCATTGTAGAAGACTGTGCTAACACTAGGACTTGTTATGGGGGTAAACTTTTGAGGTGAAATGATAAATTCGGAAAGGATTTTTAAGGAAGGAAATATTCCAGGCCTAAGTTTAAGGTACCTCCCCCATTTGCCATTTATGAGGACTGAGGAAAACTTGGAGAAATCCTCAGTCAGGTAGACAGTCCTTGCAGGATTTGAGCCCCAGACCTCCCACTCATGAGTCCGCACCTTAACGACCTCAGCCACGTTGGTGGGTCAATCACTGTTAATTTATGTGAAGGAATGGGCATTATTGTTGGCTCAGCCTGCACGTATCATTGCACATAAATGCTCTCAGGTCACCCCCATCTTAGAACATCAAGTGCACGACCAAAATTAACATTTTGCTGTAGCTGCAACAATGAATACTGTGTGCAAACTTCTGCTATGATTATTAGTTAAGACATACTCTGCCAATTGCTCTTCCCAATTTCTCTCTCTCTTAATTTCTTCATATTGCAAAAATTAAGTAATGATTTTCACAATTAGAATTGCCAAATATAATTTATCCAGTATTTAGTTAAAGAAAGCACCGTATTCTCTTATGATTGACATAACTCCAAATTTTATTGAAATGCCTTAAAGCACATTTTGGGACTGCATCATATATTTTTAATTTGTTTTTTGATTATCTTTGAAGATGTTAATATTTTTGTGTTACATCGTAAGATACAAGTGTGTTAGGGGACGAGTTTTGTCCACAGATCTATGGTGCAAGTATCTTTTTCAAATGGGAAATTGGATACAGGGTTTATAAATATTGCAGAAATAAATTTTTCTTTATGTGTGGCACAGTGAGGTATACATTAACTGTAATACTTAAAAACAAAAAGCTTTTAGTATGAAACATCATTCCTTGTACAAGATGCTGTTGTGTTGTTAGATTGTAAGTTTCCTTTTATTTAATGACTATGTTTGAGTAAATAAATTTCATTTATAATGCTATTAAAATAAAGTAAATAATATTTACTGTTGTTTATGTATTACATTTACAGTAAACCCTTTAGATTGTTTGTTACAGTTTCCTATCCTGATACCCGTCCTGAGAAATGATTCCATTAGAATCCTAGTGATGAACGATGTCAGAGTTTGCTGTAAGTTATATTTAGTAATAGAATATTAACACAACCTCCACAAGCAGGAGGGGGTCATTTGAAAAGTTCCTGGAATGAAGCATAAAATGACGGCATAGCTTTTTGAAATTATTCTTATATTTCAGTAAACACTGCTCAAAGTGTCTCCCCACCTTCCTATATCTCTTCCCAAGCGATTACCAGTGCAGCTTCTAATGCCCTGAACACTATCACTAACTGCAGACAACTGGAATATGACAAATACTCATACCCTTCGTTCAGGGAGACCATGCATGACAATGATTCTGGTAAATCACATTGTGGCATTCAGTTGGGAAAGTGCTAAAGGAATGGAACTTGCTGTAGTGTTTGTGTCAAATCCTTCTGTATCTGACAGCATATCATACTGTAATTAATCTCTGAATGTATTAGTATGCCTACGTAAGTTTTATAGTTTTGCCTGATCCCCTAATTATTTTGAGCAGTATAGTTTCCCTCAACATTCATGCACTTTGTCCAAAGCCTTTATTCCATCACAAAATTCAAATTCCTCCAGGCATGCAAAATATGCTTTAACTGATGATTCATTGCACAAAAAAGTATTTCCACCAAGGACTTTTGTGAGTTTAGAGAACAGAGAGAAGTCAGAGAAATAAGGTGGATGTGGCAGCGAAGCATTGGTTTCATGCAAGATGACTCCCACCATTTTCTTCAGTAGATTCCAAATGTTAGCATAATACACTCCAGTAATAGATGAAGATATCTTTGGCATCCCTGCCGATTTCACACATTGCATTATCGTGGAGTTTCAGGTGTAGTATTAATGCATCTATGTTTCATCATTAGTCACAGGAATCTCTTTGAAAACGGTCCAAACTTTGTTAGAGATTTGCACTTTGATATCCAACTTGCCGATACTTTTTTTCAAACATAATTCTTATTACAATGATGGTACAGACTCTCCTAGAGTGTTTGTCATATCCGTTACATTCTTTACCAAGTACTGAATGGTTGATATTTGTCTGCACTGCAACAAACAGCTATAGCCACTACGGTTCTTTACCGTTCCACATATTATTGCACGTGTTTCTTTGGAAGATGGCCGGTTTAGATTACAAAACTGCTGCTGCAATCTGTGGGTCATTCCGCGAACTCGTCAAATTATGTTGTAGTGAGTGGACAAGTTATGAGTACACGCAGGCAAGTGCCTATTTTATCGCTTAAAAAGTCCGCATACGCTATGCATGAACTTCATTAAACTTACTATATTATAAATTCATTAAAGTAACATATATCATACGAGTCGAACCATGGCATTTATTTATTTATTCCTTGACAACAAGGGACAACCTGAAGAATTTAACAATAAGATACACGATTTAAGTACATGGCATTTTCTGCCGAGAGATGTCATCAATGGAAGGCTGGATGTAGGCGGTCTTGCTAGAGAAGAAGCAAAACAAGCAACCGGACAGCATTGGTTTATTATGACACGGGCAAAAGTTAACACAGCAGAGTTGCAGAACCGTCCCAGGTAATCCACGGTGTTTAGCAGCCTTTGCGGTAGTCATCAAGTGATGGGGAAGGCGCTGAATACCGTCTGCTGAATGTGAGTTGCTAACACGAGCAACTGCGTCAAAATGTCCGCTTTGTTAGTAAAACTTTTAAATTTGGAAAAATCATTTTTTGAGGTTCGATTGTTACATTTTTCTGCCCTAAAATTGATCTATACCGACTGAGAATGTGTTTTAAGGTATTAATAAAGGGTTTTCTTGAAGGGAAAAGACTCACTTTTCCAAACTTTTGAAGCCTCTAATACGTTTGGTGTAGCAAGGACGTGATAAATCGCACAAAAACAGCGTTTCTATCTTCCGTAGAAGGTTTTCTGAAGTTGAAAATACAAAAATTATCTTTTGAGGTTCGATTTTCGACGAATTTCTACCCTGAAAATTTTCTCTACCGACTGAGAACATGTTTTAAAGCAACATAAAAGAGTTTCTTTGAAATGTAAGTTAAAAACTCATTTTACTGAGATCGGGCGAATATGGCGGGTGTGGAAGAACTCACCGTAAAAGACACTCGACACTGTCGGCTGTGTGAGCTGTCCCAATATCGTGGAAAATAATGTTCTGGTACAGCATGGCGCAATACTGGGCATTCATAGTGGATCACACACAAGCACACCTTTTTTATTGAACACGCCTATGATGCACCTTGTGCATAAGCTATAATGCACTGTTTATATTTTTTCCTGTTGTTTGTAAATGTGGATAATAATAGCATTACACCGCAGAGTTCCTCGAAGTGTTGTTTGCGATGGATGAAAGAAATCTGCCTCACATTAACAAATATTTTAATAGGAAACAAAACTGAATTAGGCTGTCAAACTTATACTTGAGGTAAACCATGGAAAGAAGTGGCCACTATGATGATTGTTTGTTGCTAGCTAGGTGAACGAGAGCATTTTCTCATTTAATACTTATTTTGTGGTTTACTTGAAAAAACAAACTCTAAACTATGCTATAGATAGTGAAATAGTTTTTAATGATGAAAATAATATTTGCATATCAACAATTTCTAATTGCATTTTTCAGGTACCAAATTAAGCAATTTTTACAATGTATATCCATTGTATTTTTAAAATCTGTCACAAGTATTTTTACTTGAAAAAGCTGTATTAATAAAATAGGAATTATGTGTGTGAAATAATGGCTCAAGCGCATACAGAGCTTCCAGAATATGTCATTCCCACTCGCAAAGGGTTTTGCATCTCGGCAGCTGTACTCTTGACTTCGCTTCTTAAAACTGTATATAGAATCTTACTTTAACTAACCACCGGGTAAACACTAATGTTTCTCATTTCATTTCGTATATTTTCCTTGAGTTCTTCTAATGTGTGAGGATTTGTAACAAATAAATATCATAGACTGTTAGATCTAGGGAGCGAAAGGACCATATATAAGCACTAATCTTCAAACACTTCCCTAATTTTACCCAGGAACTCTCCTGTTGTATGAGCAGGAGCAAAATCTTGTTAAAACCACCCACGTGAATTTTCTTTCCGTCAGTTGATTAAAAAATGAACTGGAATGTCATTTACGTTCTGTTTGTAAAAAAGTGTACTGATTGTGTTTTTTGCACTAACCATACACCAAACTGCAATTTTCCTATAATTAAGGAAGGATTTCTTGTATACAATTTACATTTTTCAGACCACCAATGCGATTGTTGTAAGTGTTCACATTCCATTTGATGAAACTCAGGGTGTGGTTTGACTAACGCTTCAGTCACTGATGAAAGAAACCACTCACAATAACGTACACGTGGTACGGGATCACAATGGACAAGTGTACACTTGTAATTTGAGTTAAAGTTGTATGTCTTCACTTAATTTTCTTGTTTTGCACTGAACGTGTAGTATGAAATCGGTTGCAACATCGTAAATTGCAGTTCTGGAAGAAACTTCTTCACGAACGCGACGGGCAGATTAGTATTTATACTCTTGGCGGACAAACGTAGACGGGTGACTGTAGGTAAGTTAAAAACAGGCAGGCCGTCATCAGTGGGAAGGGGAGCCGGACTTGGCCGAGAAGGAAAGCCTGGTGCGAACGGTGAGGGTGTATTCTGGAAGCCTGGTAATTAAACGGCTATGAAAGTTAAAAAAAAGTTTCCAAATATATTTTTAATGCTCATATTTCTTACTTTTTGGAGCTTGTTCTAGGCGTCAGAAATAATGTTTAATGACTTAGTAGTCTATAGGAGTTCATGGGCCAAGAATATACTCCTTGCCAGTAGGTAATAAGAGTTTGCTGTTAAATTCACGACACAAAAGTAAATATTTATATTTATTAATTGAGGTCTAGAATAGGAAGCACTTTCAGCGCAATATTTTCCTCTATTACACACCAACGGAATTAGAACGAATGGTTGCAACGTTAAAACAGTTTTCGAAAGATGCAAATGATGAGAAAAGCGCAAGGGTTCGAGTATCAACTATAGCATTTCTGGCTTGCGCGTTAGCCCTTTAAACCAGTAGCGTTAAAGTTAAGGAATCCAAGAGGCTATAGTTAGTAACTTGGTTTTGATAAGTATACAGTTCACATTTAATTTATTCCATCAATTAAAGTACATATTTAGGTTTTATGGATCACCGATGCAACTTTTAACATTTGATCTTGTTCCGAAACCTGACTGTATGGCGGATGATCTTACTGAACGCTAGGCCCCTGAAGTTGAGGGATATACACCAAGTTCTTAGCCTTCTTCAGGCCTAACTTCTCCACCGCCATCTGTTGCAGTTCTTTCTTGACCACTTTGCCAGTGACGGACCTCGGGAATGTCTTGGCGAACAAGATGTACCTGGGAATCTTCCACTCTGCAAGCTTTACACATCTAAATGAGACTTTGTGTTGATCAGCTCTTTACAGTTGACCAAAAACTTTTGTTGGCTTTTTCGCGATGCTCAAATTTCAAGCGTGGCAACAATTAAATGCTCAGGACGGGTAAGTGCTAGACGTAATTAAGTAGGTTCAGTATTTCGAGAAGCACAGTGAAACATGAGCACCCGGAGATGAATTTAAACTGTAGCGGAGCGGAAAATGTTAGACCGGTGTCGATGCCGTGAATGAACGGACGATGCACAAGGTTCTCTTATGAGGACGTGACAAGCAATTCAACGTCAGTGTGGCTCCAATTCCATCAGTGTTCACCGCCTCAGTAGTAAAAACGAGCATTAAACACTACTCAAAATAATCTCCATCAGCAAGGAAAAGGATAAAATCTTGGTTTGAAAAAATACAAAAGGAGTTAGATTGCATCTAATGGAGTCCTCTACTACTTCATTTTCAACGGTTAAGCCTGGTCAAACATACATTCAAGATAATGAGCGCTCAGGGGGTCCCAAATCTGCTACAACCGACGAGATTGTGACAAAAATTTACAATGATGTACTTAATGATCGTCAATTAAACGTACAAGAGTTGACTCCATAGGTCGTGTCCGCTACATTTTATATGAAGTTTTGTGAAACGAGAAAACCTTTTGTTAACAGTGACCAAAAACGGATTCGAATGAACATTTCACTAGAGTGTTTAGAATTGTTTAAATGCAATGGCAGTGCGTTTTCTCCGATGTTGCATAACAGTAGATGAAACGTGGATTCATCACTACACACCGGAGACGAAGCAGCTGTCCAAACAGTCAAAGTAAGCAAAAACGTTCCATCTGTGGGAAAAGTCATGGCTACGGTTTTCTGGGATTCTCATGCTCGTAGACTACCTCCAGAAGGGCAGAACCATCACCAGGAAGTATTACGCTTTACTATGGGACCAACTGAAGGATGCTATTCAGGCTAAACGTTCAAAGAAAGTTCTCTTTCATCACGATAATGTATCTTTACACTTGTCTAGGATTGTTGCTGCAAAACTGCATGAACTTCGATTGCTTTTACATCCGCCATATTCGCTGGATTTGACTCTCTGTGATTACTTTTTGTTCCCAAACCTGAAGAAATGGCTGGGTGGACGAAGATTCACAGTTGAATTTGAGACAGACGTTTATTTTTCACAGTTGGACAAATCTTATTTTATTGGGAGTATTAAAAAGTTGTAAAGTCCTTGCACTAAATATATTAATTTACAAAATAAAAAACTTTTTTTAAATGTTGCTTTTTCTTGGTCGGCGGAGAACTTTTAGAACGCCCCTTGTATTTTGCGCGTCATCGAGTTCATAGAGCGTACATCTTGTAGTTAAACAATCCAACTGTCGACAACAATTCACTCCCGCGTATTTAACTGTGAAATTTGAGCATCGCGAATAAACGAACAGAAACATTTAGTTCGGCTGTATACATTTAACGCAAAAGAAACAATTGTCGTTTTAGTTAGTATTGAGAAATTAAAACAAATGAAAACAATTCCCTTTATTTTGTTAAAAAGATTTATCATTATTATACCAGTCGGCTATAGCATGCTCTTAAACTATAACTAATAAGCGAATAAATAGAGAAGTAGAGAAAATTCTGAAGAAACACACTTTTCAGAATTAACCCAAAAATGTAGAAAAAACAATGCAAAGGTGTTGCCATTTACTTATTACACAGCTCAAAACTTAACTAGTGAATTTCTAATGCGAGGGCTGTTTAATAAAGAATTGTCTTTTTGGACATACCTTTGACAAAGCGATCTCCTGGTTGGATGCAATGCATCTGTCCCAGCGTTTCTGCCAGTCTTTGACAGGTTCTTCTTCGCATCTTTCATTATTGCTTCCTTTGATGGAAAGTTGAAGGTGTTTCTTCAATTGGGGGAGAAGGTAAAAGTCACGCGGGGCTAAATCTGAACTATAGGGAACGTATGACCGCCTCGAGTGGCCGAGGTCGTTAAGGTGCGCACTCGTGATCGGCAGGTTTGGGGTTCGAATCCCGCCAGGACCGTCCTACCCGAATGAGGGGTTTTTTTTTCAGGTTTTTTTCAGCCCTCATAAATGACAAATGTCGGGGAGGTACCCTAAACTTAGGTCGGGAATGTTTCCTTCCTTAAAAACTCTTTCCCAATTTATCATTTCATCTCATGCATCATCAGTGTCCACCGCTGTAGTAAAAACGGGCGTTAAACATCATTAAAAGGGAGGGGGTGAGATATTCAGGTGCATCCGTGCACATGCAGAATGTTGCCCTTTGCGTATTATATGGTTGTTCTTCCAGAGCTTTCAGGACATCTCTGTCATGTTGCCCAGTTACAGTGGTGCGTACTCCTGGAATATCGAATAATGAGATGATTATAATTTTCCCTTTTGCTTTGCTCTTTGCTGTCAGAGTGGAAATGATGTAGCTATCAGCAGTGATTTACCTGTAACATCCGTAGTCTGAGCACTGTGGATAGTGCAGTGAAATGTTCAGAATTTCTTCGGCGTCCTCTCTCACAATGAAGCAACGATGTTAGAGTACAAACTGGAGCGCCAGGCTCGCTTTCCTCCCAACTTTTAAACATTTTAAACAATCTTCGAGCTGTGCTATAGGGAAGAACAAACTCTCCATAGACCTCAACTGAAGATTTGTTAAGACGAAAGCAGAAACTCAGAACAGCACATTGTTCGTCGCGTTTCACTTCCCTTTTGCTATAGACTGAACTGAACATGTTTCAGCTTGCGCACCTGTCACATACTGAAACCGGAAGTGGCCACAATGAACCTAGTAACACGTATACATTAAAACTTATGATGACAATTCTTTATTAAACGGCCTTCGTAATATCAGAGGATTTGTACAAAGTGCTTACCTTTCCTGTACAGTAGTCCCTGACGTCTTGTTCCGTAATCGTAACGTCATTTTTGGGCCTGATGAACGCACACATCTCTTCCCCAACTCTTGGGTCCGGCACTCCGAAAGCCTGTGTGTCATAAGTATAACTGATGTTGTCAGTTGCTTTTTATTTTGATCCGCATTTGAACCGCTTCACGCGTAACGGCCGGCCGGTCAGTCGGTTCAAGCAGGTGCCGCAGTGAACGGGAGCCAGAAAGTCCGTGTCTACATTTTCTCATCGTTATTAAGCAAGAAGAGGTTGGAACTGCCTCCCTTCACTTTCCATACATCTCTGGTATCGGTTTATGACATTAACCGTTACCCTCTGTAGTACCCTCTGAGAAACGAAAGAGATTTCAGTTCTACTGTGTGTGGATTTGTCTTGCACTTCCCCCACCCCTTTAATGCCTCTGAGAGAAATTGGGGGACTGAGGGGACCATTTGTCGTTGTAATGGCTCTATCGTCGAATATTTCATGCAGAGACGTTGGCTGTATGTGCAAGTGCAGAGTTCTGTTGGAAAACCACGAACCTGCGTTCCCTCGCAGTTAATTCATGGAAAGAGCACATACTTTCACTATTAATTGTTTCTTAAAAAATATGACCTGTTGTTCTCTGGCGCTAATAGTGCCCTGTCTTTTGATCACGCAGGGGCTCCTCGTGAAGCAGGTCAGTTTTTTCTGAACTCCAATGTCGGTTGTTTTGTGAATTAACACACCCGAAAATAAAATTAGATCATAGTGAAGTTCTCCGTCATGCACACTGTTCAAAATCTGCTTCTGGATGCAGGGTCACCCGGTTTAAGTTATTGCACTACAGGTTTTAACTTCGGTAGCTTTGTAGCCGTCCGAAGAGAGAAACGCGCATTTCCAGTGTTATGTATAGTGCGGGGCTGTGTACGCTTTTTATCAAGAACACTTTCCTTTCACGAAATTTATTTACTAATCTGTGAATCGAAGTTGAATATCTCTTGAAACAATTCTCTGCGCTGGTATGAATCGTTAGTAAATGAAATATCTAATTGAGCCATAAACAACACACTGTATTACGTCCAAAGAACACTTAACACATTGACAAGAACACGTCCGTACGTTCATACTGACCTCCCCTCCGGTTCCCCGGTATGGGAACGAGACGTGAAGCGGTCCAGCGAAGGAAAAATCATCCATTAGTTACACGTGTTGTAAGGGTTCAGTGATCTGATTTATATGTTCGTAAACAAAATTGTAACACCAATGACCCCATATGACGTCAGCAAATTATTTATTTCACTCTTACTAATGTAATCGAGAAAAAATAAGGTGAACAAGTACAAGCATTGAATTAGATAATTTAACAAGTTGGACATTATGCTCCTTTCTAAATAGAAGCTTATCTTAACAGTCACTGCACATTTGTAGGTTATTAACAATTATTTGCATTACTTGCTTATCTATTGAAACTGTCAGATTTTTCCCAAGATTTATCATTAGATAATATGTATAATAAACTTTTATTTATTTATTCTAGCAATATGTATTAATATATAAAATGTCTTGTAACAATTTCAAGAAAATGAAATTGGTTACATTTCGCCCCCCCCCCAAAGTAATTTTCTTTCCGCTAAATTTACAAAAAAAAAAAAAACACAAAACAAAACAACAAAAAAAAAACAATGCCAAAAATAATGCCTCTATAATGTCTAAATTCGGAAACAAAGAAGCTTTAACATTACAAACGACGATATCCCATTATCAAGGACCTCATGTTTTGCGCATTCCGGCTTGCTGATGGGCCTCCCAGAACGCTGATCATTCTCCGCTCATAACATGTGACTATTTTTAAACTGATTATCCAATTTCCTGTTGAATCTTGAGAATCACAAAACTTGATGCAGCATCTTTGCTTCACACATTCCATCATCCCAACAAATGGAAACGAGGGGCATTCAAAACGTTTTGCAAGTGTCACCTTAAAGTCCAAGCTAAGGACTGAATTCGAAAACTCATCCTCACAAAGTTCTCTCCCCCCCCCCCCCCACATACACAGTTGCAACCACTTGTTAAAAGACTACGGTACTCGGACTGTCAACAGAGCAAGATATTGTATTTTGAAAGGTTTTCCAGCAATGCGAGATTTTGCTTGAGGAAACAACCAGAAGTCGCACGGTGCAAGGTAAGGGCTGTAGGGTGAAGTGGATGGACTTTGGCGACTTCTAATTTCCCAAATTTGTCGTGCAAAAGCAACATACTTGAAGTTCCTGTCTTTGGACCCCGCCTCAGTTCTTCAAATAAAGGATCCAAAATATAAGTTTTTTTTAATAGTGTTTAACAGCCGTTTTTACTACTGAGCACCACAGGCAATGAATACATGAGATGAAATGATATATCAGGAAAGGATTTTTTTTTAAGGTAGGAAACGTTCCAGGCCCAAGTTTAGGGTACCTTCCCGGCATTTGCCATTTATGACGACTGAGGAAAACCTGTTAAAAACCTCAGTCAGGCAGGACGATCCTGGCGGGATTCGAACCCTAGACCTCCCGCTCTCGAGTCCGTGCCTTAACGACCTCGGCCACCCATGGCGGTCCAAAATATAAGTGCCATAATATTCTCCATTCATTATCATTCCTTCTGGTATACAGTCAACCACTAATGGCGCTTCATAGTTGAAGAATACATTCGCTTCCGAGAACGAAAATCTTGTCTAAGAACAATTTGGTCTTGAGTCACTTTCATTTACTGACACGCAGTTTGGGGTGTATAGAATAAAACCAACTTTCACATATCTGTCAAACGTTTAGAACATTTGCTGGAAACATGCTCAGCAGTTTCCTTGCACATTCCTTTCTCCTCTTCATTGGTTAGGGAATGTGGAACCCATTTTGCAACTTTAAATGTTGTTGGAGTATACTGTCAATGCTGCCAACACTTCCATACTTAACATTTAACAGTAATATGTCTATTTTCCTCCACTAAGTTCCTCACTTTTGAATTGTTCTCTCGCTCACGCTTCCCGAGGCCGGCCAGAGCGAGGGTCTCTCGCCCTTTTTCAAATGATCGAATCCACCTTGCAATGATATCACATGAACACATTTGATCACCATGAACAGCTACCAAGTCCTCGCTCTTTCACCTGCTTACAGCGTGTGAAAATGTAGAATGTAAAGTTTTATTTAGAAATACTCACCAATTATTGACAAGACTGAACTCAACAGACTGTACAACAGTGATCATGCATTTTGGTAGCTTAACGTCCATTGTTGCCAGTAGCATTAGTTACATGTTCAACAATATCGGCTGGTTGCAAAACTTCTTGAATGCCCCTCGTATTTCACTCCCCAGCAGCTTCTCAATGACTGTTGAGTATGTGCGCGCGCATGGCACAGTTTTGCCAACTTATTTACATCTCTTCCCATCGTAAAAATAAAGCCGAATATTTTACACACAGACCTCTTTATCTCGCAAATGATAGACCGTTGTTGGCGTACGATTTGAAATTTTGATATCAGGGAGAAGAGAAGGGGAAAAAGAAAGAAAGAAAGAAAAAGAAAAAGAAAAAGAAAGGAAAAGAAAAACTTTATCATGATGAGAGTTTCGTTGTTGATTTGTTTTATTTATGCACACTCTTTAACATCTCAGGTCATCAGCGTCCCATTCAACTCAGGGCGTGAAACGGCCGACAAATTTTGCTCAGAGGCCTCTTCTTTCAGGCTTGAGGTTCTTTTTCGTGCCGTAAATGTACGACACGGGACCCACGGTTTACTTCCCTTCCGAAGGAAGCCATACTTAGGATTTTTACCCCCGAAAAAAATCCTTCGATCCTGGCCGAGTTTGAACCCGTGATCTTGGGTTTAGCAGGCAGGTGTGGTTACCACTACACCACAACTGGTGACAGTTTATAAGAACATTGAAACTTAGTGAGTTTTAAATAGTACCTGTACATCCAAGATATGAGGATGGCCTTGAAGAAACTCTTCAATCTCCGAAGGGAAGATGTTTTGATTCTCCCGGATGATCATTTCTTTCAAACGTCCTACAATACGGCCGTACCCGTCTTCCGTCATTACCAACTGGTCTCTATCAAATAAACATATTCTGCACTGAAGTACTCATCTTGGGAAACAACACACAACATTTTTTACCAATTTTTTATTTTTCAACATAGTCACATTTAAAGCCTATACAATTCAAATGTTATTTTGGTGGTGCGGGGTTTTTAACTAACGCTGTATGATACATTTAACTTACCCTGTTTTGAGCCAACCATCCGGACGCACAATCTCCCTAGTTTTGTCTTCCTGGCCCCAGTAGCCCTTCATTATATTATAGCCTCGAACCCAGAGCTCTCCAGGTGTACCCATGGGAGCCATTCGCCCATCGGAATCCACTATCTTCAGCTAAAATATTATCAAATATTTTTTAATGTTATTTTTAAATTACGCTACACTGTGTTCGCCGTCACTTCTATCAGAGGTAAACAAATATGAACGTATCACTGCGCAGTGCTTGGGTTAGATAAGTACGAGAGTGGGTCCATAAGTTTCCGGCCTAACATTTTCTAGGTATGATAAAGACAAAAACTATATAACATTTTTCAGTATAGATACCCTTTATTGCAATATACTTCTGACATCTTTGAATAAACATTTCAATCTCCCCCCCCCCCCAAATAGTCAGAAGTCTTGTCTGCAAAATAGCCATAAACAGCCTCCATCATTTCTTCGTCACACTTAAATTTCCTTCCTCGAAGGCCCTTCTTTAGTTTTGAGAAGAGGAAATAGTCACTGGGAGCTAGATCTGGACTGCATGGTGGATGGTCGATCTCCTTGAAGTCACATTTCTTTTCCGCTTTCTTTGCTACAAGAGCTGTGTGCACAAACACGTTGTCGCGAAGAAGGCGCACACCATCACTCAGATTTTCTCGCCTTTTCTCTTTGATGGAAGCACGTAGTCTGTGCAGTAGGCCAGCATAGTACTCCCCATTTACTGTGGTGTTCCTCTCCTTGAAGTCAATGAAGAGTATTCCTTCACAGTCCCAAAAGATTGTGGCCATGAACTTCTTGGTTGACTGCGACCTTGGCCTTTAGGCTTCTCCAGGTTTACGCCACTCTTTTGATTCTCTTTTGGACAAGGGATCATAGCAGAGGACCACAGTTTCATCTCCTGTAACAATGGTTTGCAGCTTCTTTCTCGTTGCCACGGCAGAACTCCAAAAATGCCTGACAACAGATTACTCATTGCTGCTTTGGACTGAGGAAAGAAGTCTAGGCACCCATCTTGCACTAACCTTATTCATGTTTAAATGTTCATGAATACTTCGAAGGACTGTTGTTTTAGAAAGACTCAACTTTGTTACTATTTCTGTAACTTTAAGCCGCCGGTCTTTTATAATTTCTCCTTCCACAAGAACGATGTTTTCAGGAGAGAACACCTACAAGGGCCAATCTGCACGCTCTTCGTCTTCAATGCTTTCTCGACCCATTCGAAAAAGGTTGGCCTATTCTTTTACGGGCTTCCCCATATACACCGTCCAATCGCTGTTTAATTTCATTTGGAGTAAGTTCTTCTTTTGTGAAGAACTTCGTAACAGCTCGATACTTCATTTTGAACAGGTCACAATCTTCTACACATAGCCTTGCTTATGCAACTATATCTGAACACAGCGGAAGTTACAACTGCAATTATTTACTTAACAGATAAGGTGTAACACCATGTAAGGGTTTTGTGAAGGCGATAATCCTTATCGGTGAGGCCGGAAACTTATGGACCTACCCTCGTATTAGTCACACAAACAGCTGATGGAAGGTACTGAATTGTCTGTTCTGCGTATTATTAAAACCATTCACTTTGTTAGCCACTTATCAACGACTGTGTGTTACAATATCAGGATCGGCACAAAGCGCTTCTTTGCATTGCACTGTACACAAAGCATCATGTGCGCAAATTAAAAGTGTATAATAAAGAAATGCATATCAATAAAGGATACAGAGGAAAAACCGACAGAATCAAATATAAAAAACTTAAATAAGGGATTGGTAGCACTGCATGCTTCTCGGCCAGCTGTTTCATCATGTTAAATCATTACAAGGAAAAAACCAACACAGTCACCACCTTCTTCCAAGTAAAGTTATAAACATTTAGTCACTTACTATACTGAGGTTGTTGCATTGTTTCTTGGTGAATTAATTAACTTGAATAGCTTTGGCTTTGTAAAAGTGACATTTGCTTGGCCATTCTTTCATGGAACCGGACAGAAATAGAGCATTGCTCCCCAAAGGCTGAAACTTCTGATAGCTGGAAAGAAGTGATCGCTAATCCATTTGTGAACAAGCTGCAATGTAGTCCTTTCTTCCGTTGCATTTCAACATTTCACGCTTGCTGCCTTTTAGCGATTTCTGAAGGAACGCAGGCAGCTACTGCGGTTGTATCCATGAACATCTTCAAATTTCCATCGATCCTACTCACTAGGCACAGAAAATGTCGATGGAAATGTGTCTGTTAACAACCAGCGCCGTAATTTTTACTTTTTCTTAGCGAAATATGCCATTGAAATAAAACTAGAAAAGCAATGTTTGAAAATCAGGGAAATCGGAACATTAGTAACAGGGGTATACCTGAAAACAGACTTTTTGTAATCGCCAAGGACGTCGGTTAAGGTAACCCAGGGGGAAATGTGGCATACGGGGGGGGGGGTGTTATTGTTAGCATTAACAATTGTGTATTCTCACCAAGCGGTAAACTCGTTGGCGTCATGCGAAAGATTAGGGGAGGGATAGTCTGCGCATGCGCGTTATCCTTACAGACAGCGTGCATTCTACGACTTCAATACCGTACAATTCTAGGGTATGCCGGAGCGATGTACAAAACTAAAGCGGTAATGTATGCACTCTATCAACCTTGTAGTGTAAATGCAGGCGGGCAGAACACAGAAAAACAAACAATCGTATCGCTAAAATGTAGTTTAAAAGTTAATCACATTAGGTTTTAGTTGTTAAACAGTTAAGTGCAATTGGAAACGTTAAGCTAACGATATAACACGTAAATACACCGGAAAAGCATGTATGAAAGTTAGTTTTTTATTAAATACATGTGTTTATCTTCAGTTCGCGTTACTTGTTTTTTATTGCATTCTTTGCTCTAGCGCTTTGTAATAACCTTCACAAACTGAACTTGCTGAGGAATTCGCTCAGTTTACGCAGCTCCTGCGTGAGATTTGCTACTCAACGATATCAAAGATATTTGAGCAGGTAGTCCAACACCTGCGTGAATGAATGTTTAGAGTCTGCTCTATCTCTCTGTGTATCTATCGTTCTTCACTATGGCTTCTACCTGAGCATGCTGCTTGTCTTTTAAGGCTGTTTTCTTCTTCTGGACTGTAGCTGCAGGCCAGAACCTTTACTTGCATGTCCACAAGGACTGCTTGGCACTATAGGTGCCAGGGTTAGTTGACACTCATGCAATACATACCTCCATGTGGTTCATGGGATATCCGGTAGTGGAGGCGACCTTCTCGATAGAATCCTCAAGCAGGGACATGAAGGTGATCCCACTAGTCTCCGTCATGCCCAGCATTCCCTGCAACAGCGATGCTGTGTGTTATCATGTACTACTTACTTTAACCGTACTGTTCACCAACACTTGAGTCTCACCTGTATTTTCGTAGAGGGGATGGTACTCTGTATGGCGTAGACCAGCGCCGATGACACTGGGGCACCTCCGATACATATTACCTTCATGTCCGGAAGCGCAATACTCTTAGCAGCGGCTATGTCCACGATATCCACCATCTGCGACGGTATTGCCATCATTGCGGTGCACCTGCACATTGTAAGTTACATGTATGCCAGTACAACGCACGACAAAGGCAGAGAGCGAAATACTTCAACAAACCTCTCTTGTTGCAGTGTGTTAACAATGTCCTCGGCACAGTACTGTTCATTGGGGATTATGAATGTGGCCCCGAAATGCAGACATGATAGAATGCCGTGGACACTTGCAGTGCCGTGGCAGAACTGCGTAGTAACGCACCAACGATGTGGCTGCAACAAATACAAAACATCCATTCCTTCTGAATTCGTTAAAACATTTTTGAACAATTCTAAAATCTCCATCGATCATAAGCACCATAAATGACAATGGAAATGTGTGTGTGTGTGTTTGTGTCTGTCTAGGGCCGCAATTTTTGTTTTTTCTCAACGAAACCCGGTATATGCCTGAAATAAAAAACGTTTCTGAAAATTAGGAAAATCGGGCCATTAGGAGTAGGGGTATATCTGATAACCAAAATTTAAAAAATTTCTAAGCATTTAATTTTCTCTTAATTGTTTCAGAACAACAGGAGAAATTAATTCAGTATACAAACTGTATTTATAACGCTGCTTATGTTTTATGTTTACCTAACAAAAACATCGTCGTGAAGACAGCAAATGTGAAATATTAATCTAATATGTGTGTGAGAATTATATTTGTATTATGTCAGTTACATTTCAAAGCCACTATATCGTTATCTATTATATCGAATGGGGACTTAAAATCAATGGAAGACTTTCAGTTGTTTATTGTGTATATTTCCTTAGTACATTGTAATTATTTTCAAATAGTGACATGTTACATATGAACATCATCTTGTGACTTGAAACTTTCTGTTATTTCTCTCTATTTTAGTGTATGTAAAGATGATATCAAGGACTCGGTTCATAAACATGGTTACATTTATGAAAATACTCACACAGTAGGTATAGCTTTGTCTGTCAGTAGTCATATATTTCATTTAATTAATAATACGCCATTAATTTTTGTGGTTTAATCTCAATAATAATAATAATAATAATAATAATAATAATAATAATTCTAAAAATGGGTTTCTATGTTGTAATACACGTAGATTGCACGAAATCTAATTTTGTTTCCCTCACTTTTTTAAATAGCATAATTTCACTATAGACATTTATTTTCAAGTGACTTTGTTCAAGGGAAAAATAGACTAATCTGGTTAAGTAATGTATTATATAGTTCTCGTTTTTTTATTAATTAGCTTTATAGTTTATCATTCTAATTAGCACACAGTAATGCCATAATTTATTTCATTATTAACAAGGCAATAATTTGGATTTTTAATTCGTTTTTCTTAGCGAAACTCGGCATTATCCAGGAGTTACCTTTAATATGAATGGGAAATGCAATAAGCATGAGTTTCTGACATACAAAGCTACCAGAACATACCTGTAGGTGTATGCCCATTCGTGTGGCGTTGTTGCGCGTGTTGTTCAGCACAGCATGTTGACTTAGTAGAGCCGCTTTGGGAGAGCCCGTTGTACCCTGCGGAAAACTTGCATTAGCTGTGTGTCATCACTTCAACGGAAACAGATCTAAACACAAATGAAGAACTTACTGAAGTGAAGAGGATATCACAGCCATCATCAGGTTGTACCAACTTCTTCAGCTTTTCAACGTCTTTAAGCATCGCAGGGGAAACGTCCTTCATGATGTCGTCAAAGCTGCGTGCGTCGCTGGAACACGCCAAAAGATTAGCATCCCTGCAGCTCGGGAGAGCGCAGCAAAACCCTAGAAGCGTTTCGATTGTTAATTATGCATGAGCAGTTGAAGCCCGACCAATAAAACTATTCTTGAACACGAGTTACTCATACGGATAAAATTCATAACTTCTGCCTCCTGGGCGCTCATACATCGGAAACATGTAACAAAGAATAAATGCAGCCGAATTTTTTTTAAATGCAACAAATAAAGGGAGATCAACTATTTGAAAGCTTGTTACTGACTGAAACCTCCGAAACAAAACAGCATGGCATGGTTTGGAAGGAGCTTTAAAAAATAACCAAGGTTGTGCATTCTGCAAGAACAGTTATGACGAGATATTCTGTAACTGTCGGTGGGGTTTTGTTCCAATTAAAAGGGGTGTTCTTAAAGTCCTGGGCCTCACCCAGAGATGCCGTGATGAGCTAATAGCTATGCTACGATAGTTGTTAAGTATCGTTCTTTAGATGGCGCCTGTAATGTTTCACAACGCGTCACTTGTTTGTACGACCAAATAAACAAACTGGTGTCAACATTTGCTACAAAATGAAATATCTGTGATAAAGCATTTCGTTTTGCAGGGTTTAAACCCAACAGAAATACAAAAGGAGTTATTAAAGGATTCTACCCCCTCGGTTTTAACGGCTAGAAAGTGGGCTGCTGAATTCATACATTCATTCAAGATGATCAGGGAGACTTAAAATTGCTACGACCGACAAGGTTGTGACAGAAATTCACAAGGAATCGATAGGCCGTGTCCACTACATTTCACACAAAGTTTGGGGTATGAGAAAACTTTTCGCTCTGTTAACAATGAACATTTTGCAAAGCTGTTTAGACTTTTTAAACGCAAGTCATTCCATTTGTTTTAACTACGGACGCTTTTTAACATCTCAGGTCATCAGCGTCCCACTGAAATCAGGGCGTGAAATGGCCGACAAATTTTGCTCAGAGGCCTCTCTTTCAGGCTTGAGGTTCTTTTTCGTGCCGTAAATGAACGACACGGGATCCACGGCTTTACTTTCCTTCCAAAGGAGGCAATAGCTAGAATTTTTAGCCTGAAAAATACCAATCGACCCTTCACGATCTTGAGTCTACAATACATATGTGAAAAGGGATTCTTGCAGAGAAGTGGTAAGGTATCTGGCCAAGCAGAGAGACTGTTCGCCACGTCACCTCTGAATCATGTGCTTATAGATGTACAAGATGCCAGCAATGTATTGCCACTGAGGAGCACAATGCTTATTGTCATCATTTTATACTTTCACTATGCGCGGCGACTGTAACAGTCAGGTCTACGACTTATCTTCCATGACTAAATTACGAGAAGTGGAAAGTTACATTGCAAAATTTTGAGAATTTTTTCCTTGAAATCTCTAAACTGTTCTTGTGTCTGGTGTTATATTTAAAGCTCTAATGATGCACAAATGTACGAACTCTTGTTAACCTAAAGTTTAGAATATATTTAAAGGGGCATTGATATCATAAATAACTTGTTTAAGCTAAGCAAGGTTTTATATTTTAAAGTCTATAACTAGCAGGGTGGCTCATGCGACTTTGACTCGGGAGGTTCCGGGTTCTGATGAGACGCGAACTCGAGAGCGGGAAGTCTGCCACCTCCCTCACTGAGGGGGGGGGGAGGTAATCCTGGAATGCTTGCTTCCTTTAAACAGTTTATCATTTCACCTCAGTAGTACAACGGCCGTTAAACCCTGACCTTGATTGTGATTGCTAAGCAAATATTTCCTGTCCATAGTTTCCCGCTCTCCCTTCTGTTGGTTTTGTAACAGGGTGGTGTGTGCGATGTGGAAGTGCCTTTTGCAGACTTTGGAGAGGGGATGTCGGAGTGAGCTATCTTGAAACAATGTTAGGGTTTGTGCCTCACTTTGTAATGAGATGCCATTTTTTTAGTTTTAAGGCATGTTTAAACATCTTATTTATACTAATTTTAATATTAATAACAACTTTTTAAAACAACCTACTTGCTCCCGTATTTGAAATGGAAATAAAAGACGAAAGTGGCTAGTGCTTACCCATGATGCTGTTTACTCATGACAATGGCAGTCAGGTGGGGTACTGTCTTCTTCACTGTCTCGTAGTAGCGTTCCGCACACAGCATGATGCGTGCGTCCACTTTGGTGAGACACTGGAGTAACTCAGGACCTTCAAGCACTGGATTCAATTTAACCTGCAAATCATGACACAAGAGTAACTCGTAAAGTAAGTTTCCCTATTTGCAAGGCATGCTAAATATTACTTTTTGCTGTTAACCATTTTACTTGCACTCTGAACTCATGTAGTGACATTTTTTGTGCAAATGTTTTCGGTACCGCGATACACATTTCTTGATATCCTTCTGTTAACTTCATAATTATTTGAAACCGAGGTATTCTTTTAGTTGGAAATAACTCAGGCAACATCCGGTAAATATGAATCGTAGCAAAGAAATCTCTCATTTGAGATTTCTGAAAAAACCTTGAGTACATTTACTTGCAAGAAGATTTTGGAACTGCCTACCTTCATTTTTCATACTCAAAATTCAGCACATACCTGTTGCAATAGATTCTTAAAAAAAGAAGAAAAAAACTTTTCTCTCCGCTAACGACGCACCACATTCCTAATTTTTGCCTCGTGAAGCAGGTTGGGTTTTTCTGAACTGCACTGTCGGTTGTTCTGTGAATGTGAACCGATTCGTCCATAAAGAAAGTCACATTCTCTGCCATGCACGCTATTAAAAATCCATTCAGAAAATCTACTTCTGGATGCAGGGTCACCCGGTTTAAGTTCTTACACTACAGAGTTTTAACTTCAGTAGCTTGTAGCCGTTAGAACAGGGGTTAGGAAACTCCCGTTTGCTGAGAATGGAGAACGTTTCAGAGCACGTTCTGCGAGAAGTACACTTTTCCCCATTCACGGAATTTATTTACCAATCTGTGAATCGAACTTGAACTTGGAAGTTGAATATCTCCGTACATCATGAGCCGCTTCTGTTTGTAAATACTTTATTTATGCCTGAATTGAGTTATATTAACGTAATTAATACACTTTCACACAACACACAAGGATAAGTTCGTGTGTTCCTCGAGTTAACTGGTATTAACTTCCCCTCCGCCTCCCTGGCAGCTTTCAATGTGGGAACGAGACGAGAACTGCAGAATCCGGTCAACTGCGGCCATCTACAATCACCCAGTATTTGTAAATGATATATATCCGGTTATTAATAAGTAGCAAAAAATGTTTATATTTTATTATGGATCGGAGTTTAGCAGTAAACGTGTCAGACTGCCTTAGGACATAAAATTAAAATATTTTTCTATTCCAGCTTCACGTTTCTCATGGTCTCGTAGACCCAAGTCCGGGGATTCATTGCTGATCAAAGTCGCTTGTAAAAATCCCAAGTATGGCTTCCGAATCTGAGGCCCGTGTCGTAGATTTACGTGATTACGTAACATTTTTGAGCAAAATTTATCGGCCGTTTCACGCCTTGAATTGAATGGGACACTGATGACCTGAGATGTTAAAGAGCGTCCTTAAACAAAACAAATAGTAAATCAACGTTTCTTAAGTAATCACTTTTTTGTCTGTTAATTTCGTTTGAAATGTGTCTATACTCTTGTGGCTTGGGTTTACAAATTATTAGGAAATGCTGAACTTTTTACTTTGTATTTATGAATTTAGCAACCTCACTCCATAGAATTATTAAATCTGTTGTCCCAGGCAAATTCAACAGAGAAATTAAACAGCTTGAGTGTTTGTTTTTCATGGAGTGTACAATGGCGCCAGTTTTGTGTATTTAATGGGCTGTGTTATCTCTCTCACAAAACATTTACATTATGTCCTTGCCGTATACAAAGTAACTATTTTAATACTTTCAAACTGTTCTACTTGTGCTTATCATCGAAGTAAACTCGCTTTGTTTCACGAGTTCCTTTTTTGTAAACAAAGAAAGTGCAACACTCAGCAGAGATAGGCTTTTGTATATAACAAATAATGCATTCCGGTACCTTGTTTCCTACACCGAGACATGTATTAAAAATCTTACACTTTATTTCTAAATTACCAAATTACACTTTTACATTATTATTTTCAGATGATACTTATACCTAGGCTACAATTAGAAATTTACTAAAATAATACAATTTGATAAATAACAAAATTACATTCCATTCAACGACTTCCTCTTCTTCTAACGTGGTTCGAATTAAGTTTTCATTGTGAATTGGGCGGTAAATTATTTTTCCGTATATTTAATTTCAGTACGTTAAAGATGCGACAGGCGACTGCAGGACCGAATGTTTATATTGCTCGCCTCCCACCGGGGTGGATCGAGTTCAAACTCTTAAAGCCCGCTATCCTCATCTTGGGTATTTAGTGGTTTCCCCTAGTTTCTTGGTGTATTTTATTTACATTAGTTTTTCACTCTCCCATTATATATCATTTTATTTCGTTGGTTCAGCTACAGGGTCGAAATTGCCGGACCAATGCTGTATGGAAGCAGTCATAAAATATCCACATTTAAGTTTGATGTTTTGTAAGGATATTAAGGATTTTCTTTGTTAGTCGGTTCTGGTGGTGTAGTGGTAACCACACTTGCCTCCTAAACCCAAGATCACGGGTTCGATCCCTGCTAGGACACGATGGATTTTTTCGGGTGTAAAAATCCTAAGTATGGCTTCCTTCGGAAGGGAAGTAAAGCCGTGGGTCCCGTGTCATACATTTACGACACAATAAAGAACCTCAAGCCTGAAAGGAGAGGCCTCTGAGCAAAATTTACCGGCCGTTTCACGCCCTAAATTGAATGGGACGCTGATGACCTGAGATGTTAAAGGGCGTCGTAAATAAACCAAACCAAGTTTTCTTTTGTTTGGTAATGTTATTTACAGGATACCAAGTGTCTATCGTCAGTTTATAACACACAATAATAAACTGGAGGTAACAAGGTTGAGATTAGAGTTGCTCGAAGTGGAGTGTGTAACACATTCTAGTTTACACGAAAAAGCTGTGGCAATAACACCACAACAGAACAGTAGGCAAACATTCGCTTTTACCTCTGGTTTGTTGTAACTGCTCTTAGTTTCTAGATTCATCGTTGTTGTACTACCCAGTCTGCTTGTTATGCTTGACGTAGCACCGAGCACGTAGTGTGTTCTTTGTGTTTACGGATCTCGTTCCAGGTGCAATAAATTGAGATATTCAAATACAAGTTGGCAGATGCTCACATGATCTATGGAAAGTGTAGAGAATCTTTGTGCTTGCATTCTGCAGGCTGTCAGACAATACGAGATACTCCAGGGATACATCAGAGAGTCCATGCGACGACAGGTTGATGGATGTATCCGTTCTAACGGGGGACATTTTGATTTTGTTTCCCTTGTAGTTCTATTTTGACGTGGAAGAAGTGCACAAAAAGGGCTCTAACAAGGAAATAAAGCAATTCCGTACACATGCTCATATTACATTTGTTTATCTTTTATATATGAGGAGGAATGTTTCCCCAAAGATTTGTTATACTCTGTATTTATAATAAAAATAAAAAGTAGCTCTGGAACAATGCACCCTTGTCTCTAACCATACGATGCAGGGGTAGTTTGAGTAATTCCGGTATTGGAGTACGCATGTCACGAATTGAATAATTCGCGATAGATGGCTGCATATAATTGAACACAGACTGAGAACATACATTACTGCATTTTTAGCTATCAGTCATCGATATTCTAATAATAATAATAATAATAATAATAATAATAATAATAATAATAATAATAATAAGTATTTTGAAATGTTTAGTACTGACCACAAAGTTTAAGTCACCATTGAATTAAGCATCTCATGGTTTTCTGGTTGCACAAATTACTTCAGTAATGTAACATTAAATTATGAATAGACACCCTAAACTTCATACTTTTTTACTACTAGAAAATGTTAAAAATACGAGTAATAATGATACTAAAACTAAAACAACGAATTTGGTGATACTCTCTTTTTTATTATTGTTTTACGATTTGTTAAACTTTTCTCATGTTGCCAAGAAAACTAATACACAAACATTTAAACTGAAGATGGCATTTCTGCTCTAGACTTGTTTTCAATAAAGAATCAACATACTTTTTACACCCATAATTTCTCGTTCTCGCCTTTGAGTAGTTTGCAAGTTGAAACATGTACAGTTCCATCTACAGGAAAATGGAGATGAACAATATGCTGCTCTGAAATTCTGCTTTCGTCTCAACAAATCTTCAGCTGAGGTCTATGTAACACAGGTTTAAAATGTTTAAAGAGGGGAAGCAATCAATTTTAAAGGAAGGTGACGCTCCAATTTGTAATATAAGGAAGAAAACACTAGCACCGCTGCTGTCGTTGTGAGAGAGCAACGTCGAATAACATGAACAACACTTTCAGAAATTGTGAAAACTTCCTAGGGCTCAATGCTCACGTTGGTAACTGAAAAGTTGCACATGAGATGTGTTTGTGCTCGGTAGGTTCCAAGATTGCTGCGTGCAGCTGAAGATGATGTTACAGGAAGATGAGCAGTTTCTTTCAAAAGTAATCACTGCTGATGAAACTTGACTATATCATTTCGATCCTTGTGTCGTCACCAACACCAAAAACGCAAAAGTGCTTACTTCTGCTTGTGAGAGGCATTTTCCATCATCAGAAGCAGCGGTGAAGTTGCGGAGATGATTCTGGAGGATGTTTCTGCATGTCTTGAAGACTTACAGACGACTTTCATCCAACGGGGTCTGCTTTGAGAGAGATCATAAAATTTATGAGCATGAGTAAAGGTATGTTGTCAAAAAACGTATGATAATTCTTTCTTGAACAGCCCTGGTATAAAAATGTGCTATGCCCGTCACTTCCTTCATCTAACTTTCATTTATACTTTCTAACCTAAAATAAAACTAGAAATAAGGGGGAAATAATAATAATAACCACAAACATTTGGCATTCAAAAACCAATTATAAACAAGCAAAACGAAAACAAAAGCGCTTATTGCTATACATAATTATCCTTTATTTCAATAACAGACATTGTGTTTGAATGTGTATTGTGAAAAGAAATAACACTTTGTGATTACAGTATCAATAACAGTTGCGGCGATAAAAGCGACACGGAGAACTAAAAGAAAGTCGGAGCGGATCAAAGGTACCGACATTAGATTTCTGTACGGTATATCTTGTTTCGAACGGACGACCCAAGCTCATAAGTTGCTAGTGACTTCAACTGTTTTTAGTCTGTACTCCTTCTCGTTATATGAAACAGGATTTTTAAACGTTGACTCCATTCTAGAGATATTTAAGATTCATCAGATTTCATTTTTCCGCGTGTGTACCCAGAAGCTTTGATTCATATCTGTAATACGTCATTCAAGTTCATGTTTAGTAATAAGATGTCAGGGTCATTGCATGCACTTTCAATCTCGTCTGCCGTAATGATGCAAGCATTTAAACGGGGAAATAAGCATGACGGAGTGTAATTTTACCCAGATTTACTTTGGGTGTTTTGGAGAGAAATACATTGCCTCAAGTGGGTTCTAGAAGGTGCCAGTATGCTCAAAGTGTACTCCACTCTTCACAAAAAATTTATTCTTAGATTGATTCGTTTTCTAAGCCCTAGAAAATTGTGTAAAAGTTGTAATGTAACTGGTTGACAAAAGTTAGATGCACAGCCAAATTCATGAAAAACTTTTTAAAATTTAATCCACAATGATTCATACAAACATTGATATTTAGAACATAAAATCATCTATTTTCATATGAGTTCCAAAAATTGTGAATTTCCAAAGAATGTAGCTATTGAAAATAATATTTGAAAACTTTCTTCAAGTCATCAATTCTACGTCTAGACACCAAAAATGACAAGCATCTGTTAACGCTCTAGCGGCCACAATTTATGTTTTTTTCTCAACAAAAGTCTGCACACAACGATTCATCGAGTTCATTAACCAGCAAAATTGGACAACTGGAGATGGCGTTAACCTAAAGCGAAAATTTAAAAATCGTTCTAGAGACCGCAACTTTTGTTTTTTTTTCCTCAACGAAAATTCTGATAATAAATATTTAAATAAAATTAGAAAGCATTTTCTAAAAATCAGGCAAATCGCTCTAGTGACTATTAGAAATACGGGTTTACCTGAAACCCAACATTTAAGTGGGGGTTACAGCGAAATTAAAAAATCGGTCTAGCGGCCACAATTTTTTATCTTTCTCAAAGTAATTCAGTGTGTGCCATGGAAATAAAATAATAAAAATAGTTTTTGAAAATCAGAGAAATCCGATTATTAGGAGTAGGGGTTTATCTGAAACCCAAAATTTAAATATCGCTCTAGCGGCACAAATATTTGCTTTATCGCAACGAAGCTCGGTATATACCATTTAAATAAAGTAAGAAAAAATTGCTCAAAATTAGGGAAATCTGATCATTAGGAATAGGGGTATATCTGAAAAAAGAAAGTTAAAAGCGCTCTAACGTTTAATTTTCTCTCTATTGTTTCAAAATAAAAGGACAAATTAATTGAGCATATAAACTGTATTTATAACGATGCATATGTTTTTTATAATTATGGCAGATCCGTCTTTTCTTTGTTGCTCAGGAATGTCAACTTGATACATTCGATAACCAGGAATAAAGAAATGAATGCGAGGTGCCAATTTTGTCTCGGTAAGGAGCAAAACGTCTATCGCATATGATTCTAAAAATAATTTTAATTCGAAGTACTTATTGTGCAATTCCAAGTGCAAACTTTTAAGGTGTCGTTTCTGACACGGCTCATTTTTTAAGAAGGGAAGGAATCACTTGTTGTAATGGTTCACTAATGGAATAATTAGAGATGTTAGATTAGCAGTGTCAATGCTTTATGCTGCATTCTTAATGGCGTCTGCTTATAAGGTATAGGTGCAAGTATAATTTGTGATCAGGAACAGCAGTAACAGGCTATTGTTGTCTGATGTTGTTTGGGTAGATTTTTTAAGTTTTGAGTATACAGGGCAACCTTTATAGAAAATTTGGATTTCTAGTGCACTTAGTAGTAGAAGGCAAATCATCGCATTTAATGCAATGGGGAGTCCTATAATAGTAATTCTTAGAATGACATTTTGTACACTGTAATATAAAACTTTAGGCTTAATTATAGTTTAGTAATTTCATTAATTGGATTTGCTTTTAGATCGAAAAAGAAAGGAGGCATAGGGGCTATGGTTACGGAATGGAAAACTCTTTTAATAACCTAATTCGCTAAGCCTTCCATTATTAGTTTAGTATCACGAAGGATGGAACCCTCTCACCACGATCACATATATAGGGAAGCCTATTAAATTGCTTGGAGCTGTTTTCACTTACATCAATGATGTGTTCATTGGGTTCTTGCAAGGGGGAAAATTTATTAAGTGAAGCAAATGGAGAACCATGTTCCAGCTTCTGTTTTTTTGCGATAGTTGTATTTTCAGTTTGTGCTATTTCAAAAGACGTAATCACACAGTTAAATTGTGTCTGTCTATGAGTTATTATTTAAACAAACACCAGTAACTATAATTTGAATAAAAACGAAACACTTATTAAATAAAAACTTAATTTATTTACGAACACTTTACTCAGTGTTAGCAGTGATTTCCACCGCATGCTCTATGTGTGTTTTCACTTTATAAGACAAATGTTTCCGTTCATGTAAAGAATGCGTTAGTTTGGGGTTTTTCTGTGTGTGTATGGATAATGTCACAAGCTCAAATGACACGTTAAAATGTAATATGACATTAATATATTCTTATAAAACAATTGCCCAGGAGCTTACGTCTAAACCGCTCCGACACAGCTACTCTACCCTAACCTTCTCTTTCCAGATGTTTGTGATTGTGACCATTAGGTTTACAGGCAAAACTCCCACTACAGTGTGCCAGTCGCTGCATGCACGTTGTAAATACAGAGAGTTTATGAGCGTCCCTCTACAGGTAGAATCTGGAGATGACTCATTTGTTTTGTCAAAGGATGTATATCATCCCACAAAGTCCACTCATTGTCAAGTAACGTTAAAAACAATCCAGTGCTACCACCTTTTGAGCTAAGCATGAACTTATCGATTTGTGCTTGTGCTCTTCAAAGATTATATAAAATACTCACAGTAATGATACCAATGCTGGCAGCTGCTAGGTAGGCGATGTACCATTGGCTGGAGTTGTAACCCCAGATAGCAAATCGATCTCCAGGACTAAGACCCAGTTTCAGCAACCCAGCGGCGAAAGCATTTGTCTGTAAAAACAAATAGAAATAGCATGTAATTCAACAAAAGCACACTTTGGAATAATTCATTGTAGTTGAAAAGTGACGTCTAAACGACTCGAATTCTCAAATTAACTGTTCTTTTGCATACATTACAGATGTCCTGGTACTTTGTGATCTTGGAGAGATAATATAAATAATACATGACACCATTGGAAAAAAAGTATGTCTCCTTATTAATAAGGTTACACTAAAGATATATCTGTAATATTATTGCATTTTTGTTTGGGACAATTTTTTTAATTGACGCCTGTTGTTTTGGATAAGCAAGATAAATAGGACAACTGTTATATCATTTATGTTCCTACTTTAGCTTAACTTAACTGAAATACAGGAAATGTTTTGTTTTATCTCAACGAAACTCGGTATATTTTATTTAAATAAATTTATAAAAGTATTTTCCGAAAATCAGGCAATGGGGTCGTTAGGACTGGAGGTATACCTGAAAACTGAGTGGGAGTTAAAGCAAAATTTTAAAATTTCTCTAGTGACGATAATTTTAAATGGTTTTTTAAAGGAAACTGGGTATAAGCTATTAAAATAAAACAAGAAAATATTTTCTGAAAGTGAAATCGGACTATTAGGAGGAGGAGATTACCCGAAACCCAAAATTTAAAAATCGTTCTAGCAGTTTTAATATTTGTTTTTGCACAACAAACTCGACATATACCATTTAAATAGAATAAGAAAAATGGTTTCTGACAATTAGGGAAATTGGCTCATTAGGAATAGGGGTATACTTGAAAACCAATTAAAAGGCGCTCTTGTGTTTAATTTTCTCTCAATTGTTTTAAAATAAAAGGACAAATAATTCAGTATATAAACTGTATTTATAACGACGCTTATATTTTATATATAACACAAGTATCGTTGTAAAATATAAAATGTGAAATATTAATGTAATATGTGTTTGAGAATTATATTTGTATGTAAGAGCGCTCTGTAATAACCTTCAGAAAACGTTTACGTTACATATTAATAACATTTAAATTAAATTTCAAAGCCACTGAAAATCGATGTAACTTTCACTTGTTTTTATTTACTTAGTACATTGCAATTGTTTTTAAATAGTAACATGTTTTTGTTTTATTGAAACATATGAACATCATCATCTTAAATACAGAACGTAACTCGAAACTTTCTGTTATTTCTCTCTATTTTAGTTGGGGTGTCAGACAGGAGTGGGGAGAATTATTTGGACGTCCCTTTGCTTCTGTTTTAGAAATACTGAATCTCAGGGAAACCCTGCTTTTGAGTCAGCGGTAGGGGGACTACAGAAACTGGAAAATTCTCAGCCGACACTATTCATTGTATTTCTAATGCGTTGGGCTGTCGGCAGTGACTTGAGGATTCCCAATTTCATTCTGCTGTAAATTCTTCATACTCTGACTACGAATGATCACAACTGATTAACTGCTTCTCTGGTTACAATTGATCCCAACCGACGATTGATAAACCGTTCTTGTTGACTCACGATAGCCGACCACTTCAACATTATTGACTTTTAACAGATTATAGCAACGCACATCATCATCTGGTAACTGTTTCACAATCAACTAACGGCTCATGCTGTCCACTTCACGCATTCACTCACCCTGATTATATATTCCCACACTCCGTGTCTATTCGCCCAAACATTGATGAGTCTTATCTCTTATTGCTTATCTTATACTTACACAAAGTTTGTTGTGTTATTAAGCTTCTCCCACGCGAAATATAAATCCTCAAATATTATAGAACTCGGTTCGACTCTAGCTTTTCTATTGGTCATTACACGATATCTATTATAATACAGGCTCACTCCTATTCGTTCAGTTTTGGAAGATGGTTATTGGTTGAGCTAGTCTATTTTCTAAAATGAATGTTCTCACGTTATGGCAGTTCCGAGAACGGACACCTCTGACATAAATAGGCCGAATCTTTTATGATCTGACTGCTTTCACCTCTCTAACTTTTCAATACTATAAGTTTACGATAGATCACGTCTCGGACATATATAAGCGACATGTATTTGTTTCGGTGTAATGTCGGAAGCCTGTTGAAGTGTCTCGATGTTCTTGTTTGCTGCCTGCTAAATGTAAAAGTTTCCTCTAATGTTCCTTCTTAAGACGTCCGTGTTTACAACAGCGGCGTTTCTTCTTACCGCTAAAGCGTCGTTATCTATTGAAATAAATAATATTTCTACCTGCGCCCAGTTAAAAGGTACATTCTGTGTCTCCGGTAGGCAAAATGCTTTCCGAAATCTTTACAAAGGAACAAGGTGCCTGACCAGGACAAAGGATGTCTTCTTCCCAAGCAATCTCCTCTGTCTTTGATTACAGCCTGCTTTTCTATACGGTCATTCCGAAAGCCTAGCGAACAGTTCTAGTTATATTATAACATATACAGTAGCTTCTCTGTCTAAAAGTCGGTAAAATCCTAAGTATGGTTTCCTTCGGAAGGGAAGTTAAGCTGTGGGTCCCGTGTCGTACATTTACGGCACGATAAAGAACCTCAAGCCTCAAAGAAGAGGCCTCTGACCAAAATTTGCCGGACGTTTCACGCCCTGAATAGAATGGGTCGCTAATGACCTGAGATGTTAAAGAGCGTCCGTAAATAAATCAAATCAACAACAAATCTGTATCTAAAGATTTAACACAGCGTTTCCTGTCAACAGCACGATAATAAAGCATGGATTTTTTTTTTTTGATTGGTTTATTTATGGACGCTCTTTAACATCTCAGGTCATCAGCGTCCCATTCAATGCAGGGCGTGAAACGGCCGACAAATTTTGCTCAGAGGCCTCTCTTTCAGGCTTGAGGTTCTTTTTCGTGCCGTAAATGTACGACACGGGACCCACGCCTTTACTTCCCTTCCGAAGGAATCCATACTTAGGATTTTTACGCCCGAAAAAATCCATCGGTCCTGGCCGGGTTCGAATCCGCGATCTTGGGTTTAAGAGGCAAGTATGGCAACCACTACACCACCAGGACCGACAAAACATGGAAATGAATACAGTAACCTTAAATACAAGTCATACATACATTAGATCATATTTACGTTAAATATCAACGTCAGTTATAGTCTCATTAATTTAATGAAATGGGACTGATTTTGGGCCACATAGTGAGTATAAATATGATACCAAGAGCTCTGTTCATAAACATGGTAACATTTAAAAGTGTTTAAAAATACTCACACAGTATAGCTTTGTTTATTGGTGGTCATATATTTTATTTAATTAATAGTATACCATTAATTTTATGAGTTAAGTTCAATATAATAATAATAATAATAATAATAATAATAATAATAATAATTATTATTATTATTATTATTATTATTATTATTATTATTATTATTATTATTATTCTAAAAATGTATTTCTCTTTTGTGATTCTCATAGATTTTTCTAATTATAATTTTGTTCCCCCTAATACCACACTGTAATGTATTATTTCATTAAGTAAAAAGGTCACAATTCTGACTAAGTTACTCTACTAGGCGGGAAACTCGCTTAGTTCGTGTTGACGGACTTTTTAGTTTTCTTGATTCAGTAACACTTACTTTGTACTAGTGTGGATTTTTTTAAAGGCTTTTTATCTCCGGTCTTTGACGATAATTTTTCAGATTGACCTCGTAAGCATATCTGACAATTGCACAGGTATAATTATTTGATTTTTTTTTAAAAGACGAGTTTTTTTATACGCAAAAGAATTTACCATCTGCGGTAACACTTATTTATTTCTTTAATTGCCTAAAGATAATGGTTACTGGATCTGGTTTTGAAGACTTGAAAAAATGGGACGCAATTTTACGTGTTTACAGCAGATTCTGCTGCAGTACATACACATGATACATTACTGTCAACTGTTTATATTATTCAACCATGCGGACGTATTTCGTAAATACCTGTTTGTGTATCTCTGAGAAAGTGAATCTCTGGCCCTGGTAAACGGAAACTAGAGCCTCTCTGTCTGGCCAGCGATCCGCGGCGATGTCCACAAGCCTTCCGTATGTCAGTGAGGTCATGGGTTCGGGCCCTGTGCTGTGCCAGTAACTTGGTTTCACGTCCATGATGGGTGTAGCCTCCCAGCAGAATGATAAAAGTTACCCAGCGCTTCTCTCTCACTCCGTTCCTTATCGTATTTTCATGGTACCTACACGTCATTCGGTCAAGGTTGTCCAAAGTGATGATAGTTGGTGGGCAAAGTCAAAATTTGTTCGCAGTATCACAAGCAGATGAACTTGAGTCTGTTTTAGCAAATTCTGGAGGAATGGCCTATTGCGGCCATAGCCGTGAAAAATGTCCTAATTTATACCGTTTTTTAAAGGAATGTAAGCTATTATAGTTGCACCCATTTAATGTTTTTTTTTTTTTTTTAATAATCTATCCAAATATGCATCGATTATACCTACTAGGCGTCTACAATTAAAATATAAATAGCATTTATCTAAAATATTATATATATTAATATAACACGTGTGTGTGTCCGTTAACGCTCTAGCGGTAGCAATTTTTATTTTTTCTCAACGAAATTCGGCATATAACCATCAATTAAAACTATTCATCGAGTTCGTGAACAGCAAAAGTGGACCGTTGTGGGTGGGGGTTCGTCTAAAGCAAAAGTTTTTTAAACAATTGAAAAATCCTCTAGCGGCTGCAATTTTTTTCTCAACAAAACTCGGAAATTTATTTAAAATAATTTATAAAAGTAGTTTTTGAAAATCATGGCAGTTGGGTCATTAGGAGTGGGGTATACCAGAAAAACGAGTCGGGGTTAAAGCGAACTTTTAAAATCGCTCTAACGGCAACAATTTAATTTTTTTTAAAGAAAACTCGATATACGCCATTTAAATAAAACAGTTCCCGCAAATCAGTGAAATCGGACTATAGAAAAGGGGGGTTTCCCTGCACTCCAAAATATAAAAACCACCCTAGTGCGATTAATATTTACTTTTCCGCAACGAAACTCCATATATACCAATTTAAGTATCTGAAAATCAGAGAAATCGGGCCATTGGGAGTGGGGGTTTACCTGAAACCCTAAATTTAAAAAACACTCTATCAGCACCAATATTTGTTTTTTCACAACAAAACTCGGCATATACCATTTAAAGAAGAAGAACAGTTTCTAAAAATTGTCAAATTATTAGAAGTGGGGGCTTACGTGAAAAACGAGTGTGGGGTTAAAGCGAAATTTAAAAATACATCTAACAGGCGAAATTTAATTTTTTTTAAAGGAAACTGGATATATGTCATTGATTTTTTTTTCTGAAAATTACTGAAATCGGATTATTAACAGGGGCCGTTTACCCAAAATTTAAAAATAGTTTAGCGGCAATAATTTTTTTTGGTTATTGCAACGAAATTCGGCACGTGCCATTTAAATAAAATAAGAAAAATAGTTTCCTAAAAGTGGGATATTGAAGGATTATGAGTAGGGATATACTTGAAATTCGAAATTTAAAAAGCGCTCTTACGTTTAATTTTCTGTATATTGTTTTAAAATAAAACAACAAATTAACTCAACATATAAATTTATTTATACCGATGCATATGTTTTATATTTTACAAAAGTATCGTCGTGAAAATAGCAAATGTGAAATATTAATCTAATATGTTTGAGAACTATATTTGTACGTTAAGATCGCTCTGTAATAACCTTCAGAAAACGTTTACGTTACATATTAATAACATTTAAATTAAATTTCAAAGCCACTGTTATAGTTAAAACAGCCGCAGTGCTGGTTTCCAGTTTTTTGAAGTTTTTGTTATACTCTTAGTGTTGATATTTTAAAATCTATGGAATTTAATTTTTATTGATAAATGTAAAAGAGGAATGAATTAAAAATTAATTTGGAGTATTATGTTCTCATATCAGGATATAGGCATTGGAGAACAACCCCCTTAACCAAGTAAATCAATCACAGCTCAGTTCCACAAGCACCCCTACCATATACTCCCCTATCTATTCCAGCAACATATTCATAGTGAATATCAATAAAAAAAGGGGGGGGAGTACCCAGTCCCTGCCTCGATACTCTGTTCCCTCTTCATCTTTCTCCCTTATATCTCTTCTTCTCTTCGCTTCTTTTCTCCATTCTTGTTAATAGTAGCTAAGACACAATATTAGAACAAGAGCTTTTAAGAAAAAAAATCCAAGATAAAGATAGGCAATAAACCAAATATGAAGTTTCTCGTGACTTCAGATAAGAATCATGCATGGGTAACTATAAACGTTAAAAAAATACCGAAAATTGTAAAAGAACGTAAATCTTACCCTCTTGCAAGGCTACAGGAAATCGTTTTCTCGAATCTCCAAGAAAATTACACCACTAAAGATGTACACCGCAGTGGTCTGGGAAGACGAAGGAGCCCAATGGACCACGGCCTTACAACCCATTTTATGTATAAAACAAAAAATGTATATTTTGACCTAAAATCTCTACCAAGTGTCCTAAAAGAATAATTGGAAGCTTTGTCTGCAAAAAGCCTTCAACGTTCACGAATCTCAGCTCAGATATCAGTGTTGCCAAGATCTGGGCTATACGGTGTTCCGTGTTCCAGTCGTCCTTTCTTTGGGGTCAATCACCAGAATTCCTCTGAATTGTCCTCATTTGTGGAATATGTTTTCAGGTACTGGCCTACTCTCACGTGATCAGCTTCAAGGGCTCTCTGCCCAACAAAATAATGTTGATAACTTCTTCACAGTGGAATATGAAGTGGAAACTTCTCCATACACACCGTCAAGACATGTTTAACATCACTCCTTCTGTAGTTAAACATTCAATCACTGTTCTGTATTCAAATCTGAACATTATGCAACACACTGATTTAAATTAGCTTCTCCAATCAAACGAATGGCTTGTCCAGGAAGAAAACCTGAAACATGTGAATATCAGGTACCATGAACATTGCAATAATGAAGCATAGCCTTCTATGTCAGTCCGGGAACTTCTGGACTACATCACTTATGCTGCAAAATTTCCGTATTCTAATTTAAAATCCAATACAAGTGCTATATGTTTTTGACGGTTGTTGGCGAATATTAATTTTGTACACTATATAAGAATTCAAATACTCAACGCATATCTGTTTATTGACGGCATAGAGTTATTGTGAAACGATGATTAAGTGGCAATGTCAAATCATCTACTGGGAACCTTTGTCGGTGTTTAAAAAGGATTTGTATGTTGTCTATGAGTATACAATTTTAAGCATAGCTGAAGATAAAGGAAGGTCCGGCAGGGCAACTCTGTGCTAACCTTCGCGCAGGTGTAAGGTTTGCTGTTTTATTTACTTCGGAGCGTTTTCGTGATATTTCAAAGAACTGCGGGGGTTCGTGAAACAGAACAAGCTGTGGAAATCCCGTCTTTTCAACCAATAGCAGCTCACTTCCTTCAAGATTTCATTGCCCTTTCGATTCTCCCGGAGCAACCATTAACTTATTCCTATGAAGTATGATGTAAACATGGAGCGATTTTCAATATCGGTGTTACAATCAGCGGGTATTTTATAACGTGCAATTCTCACGAAATATGACTTTGAAATGGATTTTAATTATCCTGACGGTAGAGTTAGGAATATCAACGCTGAAATTCTCTAATTTAAAACAAGTCCGTCACACAATAGCTGCCTAAACTGAGCAAATTTGCGAACGTTATTACAGAGCGCTTTTTAAATTTCGGTTTTTTACTCGGTTTCCCCGATTTTAAAATATTGTTTTTCTTATTTTATTTCAATGATATGTACCAAGCTTCGTTGAGAAAAAACAAAAACAGCGGCCGCTAGAGCGATTTTTAAATGTTGGCTTTAAGTTAATACCTACACCCAATGGTGCAATTATAACAGTTAAGAACTCGACAAATCGTTTGTTAATTGATCATTATATGCCGAGTTTCGTTAAGGGAAAAAAAAACTGCAGCCGCTAGAGCGTTATCAGACATATCAAATTTATAAAAATTTTCAACATCATTTTTGTTGCCTAGAAAGTGGGATTAATGGATGCCTGAAAACAGTTTTCAAAACTCTTTTTTATGCCTATAGCTGCAATAGTTACATTTTTTTTTGAATTCACTAAAATCTCAAAGGTTTATATTCATATAACACCTGCAATAGAAGGTTTCACATTCACTACCATGTTTTGTGTTTCTATCGAGTTGTAGTAACATGTATTACAACTTGAACTATTGATTGTGGCTGACTTGTTAACGTCACTGATAAAATAAAAATGCTATTTTATTATATTCTTACAATCGGGAACTATTTTCATCTCTTTTAAGATCTAATTCTAAATTTCAGCAATCATGCCTTTGGGCGAGCAAGCACGAGGTCGATACTTGTATAGCTTACACAGCTTTAAATTATGAACAGTTTAATTTCCTTCATATTCATTTCAATACTACTCACTTGTCTTAGTACCTATTTATAAGGTCTTTCACTTCTTAAATGCTTTTTTGAACAATTAAAGGCAATTTTTAATGTTTTTATATAAATATTATATAGGGCACTATGGGATCTAAAAGTATTCAATACGTTTAAAAAATGAAATTTAGCTCTTTGTAAACTCGAATTAAAGTATTTTTTCACAAAAGTAATAGTATTTGCTTGGTTGTATTTCATTATCAGTATAGTTTAATTTATTTGCCTCTCATCATGGAAATGTTCAACTAAAGTCGATTATCCATTTTCCTATTTGTTGCTTGCAAACCGCACATTACAGTTAGCCACGTATGCAGTGCCCGCTGGTGCTGTTTCTAATAAGCAGGTAAGTAACTGGAGATCGACGTGGGGATAACCCAGGCCGGCTCGTGAGGCCAAACCCCTGGTTCACGATTCTTGGAAATTAATGGCTTCCCTTCATTTGAAACCGTTCAAGATCTAATTGAACTGAGAGATAAGGGTATTAACTGGATTCATGGAAACAACAAAATATTAGTGTTCTTCCCCTGTTTCATAGCTGTTACCTTTACGTCACACAACGACAGTAATAATAATAATAATAATAATAATAATAATAATAATAATAATAATAATAATAATAATAATAATAATAATAATAATAATAATTGCGTGAAAGACCTCACTGCCGAAACAAATTTGGAATTTACTAGTCCAATAAATGCATTAATTCAAAACTAAATATTTAGCAGTCTATGGTGAATTTATGTTATTAATTAATATTGCTTTTTTCAACTTAGCTTACAGAATAGAACTCATTTATGAAAATGTTGGATTTCATTGTTCAACTAAAGTTGAAACATGGCCCCAATTTTTTTTTAAAAATTATCTGTAATATCATTAATTTTTATTCAACTGAGATACTTAGATGCATTTTTATAAATCCTGAAATGCCCTTTTTTAACTTAAAAAAATACGGAACAATTTTTTAAAATGTAGGATTTCCTGTTAACCGGACGTACAAATATAGAATTGATACTTTTAAAATTTAAAATATGACCTAAAATAATTTATTTTAAAAATATAATTTTTGAACAATTTATATAACGATCTAGAATTGTTATAATAAAAATTGTCCAAATGATGTACAATCTAGAACTAATTTCTTTACAAAAAGCGTTTCTTTGTCAAAGTAGCATATAATCTAGTACAACTTTATTTTGATAAGCATCTTTTTATGTGTAACTTGTATAACAATCTAGAATTAATGTACTTAAAATAATTTATTTACAAATAATATATACCCCACAATCAATTTCCTCAAAAACAAATTCTTCCAAATAACATACAATCTAGAAATAATTTCTCTAGAAAAAGATTTTTATGTAACTGAAACATAATCTACAAATTAATTTATTTTTAAAAGTAAGATTTATTTATCCAACTAGAATAACAATCTAGAATTAACAATAACACTCTTGAATATAGTCTTAATATATTTATTAAAATTAATATACATCCTAGAACTAATTTCCTCAAAAATAAATTCTTGCAAAAAACAAACAATCTATAAATAGTTTCCTTAGAGAAAACATTTCTTTGTCCATCTAAAATACAATCTAGAAACTAATTTATTTTAAAATCAGGGTTTCTTAGTTCAATGTATATAACAACCTAATATTAATGTTTCTAAAATATTTTTTTCATAGTAATATATAATCTCGAGCTAATGTCTTTGCAAAAAGCGTTTCTTTATCAAATTAATATACAACCTAGTATTAATTATTTTGAAAAGTAGGTTTTCTTCGTCCTTCTGACATACAACCCAGAACTAATTTTAAAAAGGGTTGTCTACCATTGTTCAACTAATATAGAATCTAGAACTAATTTCTTCTAGTATGCTTTATTTATCAAACAGGAACAAATGTTCAATTAACATACAACCTAGAACTAATTTTGCTAGAAAATCATTTCTTAGTCAAACTAAGACATACCTTAGAACTAATTTATTTTAAAAGACATGCCTTATTTGTCGGCCTAGAACTAATTTCCTTTAAATTTTTTCTTCCAACTAACATACTATCTAGAACTAATCTTTTCACAAAAATTCTTTCTTTGGCAACTAAAATACAACCTAGAAACTAATTTATTTTGAAAAGCAGGATTTCTTTGTTCAATTTATATATCACCTTAGAATTAATGCTCTTAAAATATGTTTTCTAAATAACATATTACCTAGAGTCTTTGCAATAAGCGTTTCTTTATCAAACTAAGAACTAGTTTCTTTTAAAAAGTAGGCTTTCTTTGTCCACCTGACATACAACCTAGGGTTGGCTATCTTTGTTTAATATAGAATCTATAATTAATTTCTTCTAAAAACTTTGCTTTATTTGTCAAGCTGGAACAAATTTTCAACCAACATTCAAACTAGAATTAATTTTGCTAGAAAAACATTTCTTAGTCAAACTAATTTATTTTAAAATATAGGCTTTATTTGTAAACCTAGAACTATTTTTCTTAACATTCCAACTAATATATAATCTACAACTAATTTTTTATAAAAATCGTTTCTTAGACAACCTAAAAACTACCTAGATTTTTTTTAAATGTGTTTTCTTTGTCCTGTGTATACATGTCATTAAAAAAGTTATCTCTCTTTGTTAAGATGACATACAACAACGCATTTGATTACTGAAATATTAAATCGAACGAGGACAAAGAAACAACAAAATCAAGATGGCCTTCTTGCCCGCTAAAGTTTTTGCCGTGTCATGGACGTTAATACAGTTTCGCATGGGGAATCACTTCATTCAAATGCATCCTTTCCACAAGACTTCAGATTTTAATTTGATAATTAAACTGACGTTTCATTTCCTCACAAAGTTTCGAAACTTGAAAAACCCGCGCCCTTAGACATATCGAACACACTACAATGGAAAAACAAGAAAGACAGGTGCCCATGTCTGGCGGACGGAATCAAAAAGTTATTAAAAGTCGTGCTTTTCTCATAGCAGCAGGAATTACGTCACCGAGTAACTTTGATCACTGACCAGGCATCCGGTCCGTAATTAACGGCGCACGTGCTTTTGGGAATCACCCACAACCACCAAGTGTACCTTTCTGCTACAACTGGAAGTGCACCATACATTAACAAGTAAAATTAACCCTACAACGTGGTTGAAACACAGTCCTGTTTCCTTGTTCACTGTACTAAAAAGAAATTTAAATGCTTAATCCCATGTTTGTACGTCATTTATAAAACTTATTCTTTCAATGTTAATGACACAATAAAGTCCTCCGTTTTTATTTGCGTTGAACAAATAAATCCTTCATAAAAAACAACTCCTCCATGTCAATTTAATAAGGAAATTCTACATTTAAAGAAAATTACCTCTGAGTTGAATAAAGAAATGCCACATTTTAAAAAATTAATCCTACGTTCTTACAAAAGTTGAACAACATCTGCTTTTTAAAATAAAGTAATTCTAGTAGGTATGTTAACTGAAAAAAAAATCTAAAGAAATTAGTTCTAGAGATATGTTATTTGGAAGAGTTTTTGAAGGAAATTAGTTTTAGGTTGACAAATAAAGCATGCCTTTTAAAGGAAATTAATTCTAGGTTATAGAGTAGTTGAATAAGCCTTCTTTTCAAAATAAATTATTTCTAGGTTACGCGTAAGCCGTACAAAAGAAACCTACATTTTAAAAGGATTTAGTTTTAGGTTATATTTTCTTTTTTTAAGGACCTTAATTCTAGATATTTATATAATAGGACAAAGAATGTCTTTTTTATTAAAATAAATTAGTCCTAGGTTATGCGTAAGCTGTACAAAGAAAACCTACGTTTTAAAAGAATTTAGTACTATGTTAACTGGAATATTCTCTTTTTTTGGTTTTTATATAAGTTGGACCAAAGAATGTCTATTTTCTTAAAATAAATTAGTTATATGTTATATAAATTGGACTAATAAATACTTTTTTTTTTTTAAGGGAATTGGTTCTGTGTGATGCCAATTGGCCAAGAAAAAAGTTTTTAACGAAACCAGCCCTAAATTCTATGTCAGATGACAGAGGAAACTTGCTTAGATAAATTTGTTCTAGGTGTTATGTTAGTTGAACAAAGGTTATTTTTCTAAATAAGTTAATTCTAGATTGTATGTTAGTTGGAAGAATATTTAAAGGAAATCAGTTCTAGGTTGACAAATAAAGCATGCATTGTAAAGGAAATCGATTCTGGTTATAAGTTAGTTCATAAAAGCTACTTTTAAAAATAAATTATTTCTAGTTTATGTGTAAGCTGTACAGAGAAAATCTACGAAAACTTTAGTTCTAGGTGGTATGTTAATTGAAATATTTTTTTATGGACCTTAATTCTGTGTTTTTATATGAGTTGGACAAAAATTGCACATTTTCTTAAAATAAGTTAGTACTTGATTACACATGAGTTGGGTTAATAAACATTTTATTTTAAAGAGAATTAGTTCCATATTTGATTCTATTGGGCCAAAGACAAATATTTTTTAAGAAAATTAGCCCTATGTTCTATGAGAAAACCTGCTTAAATAAATTAGTTCAAAAATGCTTGTTTGTTGGAAGAAATAATTTTATTCTTAAGGAAATTGGTTTTAGATTTCATGTTACTTGGACAAAGAAATATTTTTAATAAGAAATCAATCCTACGCTGTATGCCATTTGAACGAGAAATTACTTCTTTTGAAAGACATTAGCCCTAATTTATTATTAATGAAACAGTAAAATCCAAGAAATAGAAAACTTTAATTTTTTTATAGAGAAATTGCTTTTAGGCTGTATGATAGTAGGGCAATATTTTTTTATAAGAAAATCGGTCTTAAGTTGTATAAGGAAGTGCAATTTATTTAACATATTTTCTACTTCAGCTGGTTAAAGAAATTCTATTAAAAACAAAGGAAGTTAGTTTTAGGTTTATGTCAGCTGGCAAAATATCTTACTTAAAAAAAGTTTATACTTCTTTGTTATTTAGACATTACAACCCTGCCTGGTTCTGTTTATACGTTAGTTGCATGGTGGAGTCATTTTAACATGTTTTTAAACTTTCTCAATCTTTTAGTATTAAGCCTAAATATTGACAAAACAATTTACTGGGATGGAAGCCCTTACAAAACAACTTCACATTCAGTTCTACCCCGCAGTAAGAAGGCACGCTGGAGATTGAAGGTCAAGGTCATGGCCAGAGGGAAGGTAATCAAGGACTGTCCAAACTTCCTCATGCGGTATCTTCTGTAATGCTGCAGGAAGTTTTGAGACACGTCAAACTCACTCCGACTGTTGTATCTTTTCGAAGTACTCTCCACCACACTCTGTTATCAAACACATTCATTTTCCTCAAGGGTGAAAAGTTAATTTTCATATGTAGCCACAGCCTCTTCAGGGCCGCTTTCCTTGTATGCGATTTTTTATCATTAGGAAGAGAAAAGAGCCAGGTAATGACTGTAGGGAGGATGAGTCACGAGTTTGACCTCTGTGGACTTGAGGAACTGGATGGTGATGTGAACGGGGACGTTGTCGTGGTGAAGCAGGACCCCCACTTTTGGAGCTTGTCGCAAACTGAACAGTAACCGACCTTTACACATTTTCTTTCTTGCCAACACTTCGTCCCCTCTTCTGGAAGGATCCGAAGCCGACGGTCCCCGGGTCAAATTGAAAATAACCCGTGATGACATCAGGAACACGCCTTGAGCTCCCTCTCTGCAGCATTTCTTTACACCATTCAATGCGGATGCGCTTTTGTGCCGGTGTCACATTGTGGGACACCCAACGGGAGGAAACCTTCCTGACACGATGATGATCGTGCAGGATTTTTGATACTGCAATCTGAAAGGTTGCTTCGATATCCTTAAATGTTACGCGATGGTTTTTCACTTAGATAATGTTTTCCTCAGTTACTGCCGTTACAGGAAGCCTCATCTTGCAGTAAAGTTCGGCCCCTTTTAGATACAAAAACCTGTTGCAAGCGTTCAAGGCTTTGGGACTCATTTAAACTATTCTTGAAATAATCAAGAACGTTCTCTCTGCAGCTCCACCACAACAATGACTGTCTGTGCACGAGAGGGGTTGTCTACCCCCATACTCTGGAATGCGGCAGTGGGAAAGTACCGTTTTACTCGTAAGGGCTGGGATTACCTCGTTCACTTTTCCTCATCCCAAAACTTACGTAGTGACCCTGGTATGGCTGTTTACCACATAACACAAGAAACAGAGAAACATATGCAGAGGTCATTTCACATGTATTACCTTCTAACTCGTTCTTTTAGCAGTTCTAACGGATCCACAACTTTATCCAGTAAAGCACATCCTCGCATCGATGTTTTCTTCAGATCGCCAAAAAATGTGAACATCGCACAACAAAAATGTGGGATGTTGAAGTGTTTCTCAGACAAATCCCTTAATTATATAGCTCATGGTTTTGAAGCGTTATCACACTGAAGGATATTCCGTTCGATAACATCCCAGGGTATTTGGAAGTTACAGCTGACATTGAGCTTAGCATTATGAAGAAAATCAATAAATAGCGCAGTCAAAGAAAAACAACATCGCCTCGGCTGGGGAAAATTCCAACAGTAATACACTCTGTGAGTCTTTTGTTCCTTCGTCGTTGATGTGGAACACACTACAGGTGTGGCGTGCTCGGAACCCCACTAAAACAGGAATTTCTTCTGCTGTGATCCGTCGGTTTTCCCAGATGAGGCCATCTACCTTTGCAATAACTCGGGAATTATGACGTGATGAGCGCCGTTTTCCACTGACACACGTCCACCTGGAATCTCTTCAGCGTTTGTCGCACACAACTAACAGATTTCGATGTTCTCCAACTGCTCAACAGTAACCACACCTCTCTACTCTTCTTTATTCTCTCTGTTTTTTATAAGCAAGTTAATACAAGTGTTGCACTAAACTGAACTATCCTACAGATGGCGGTAAACACCGACGTTAACAACTTTTGCACTCCCATCACATTTCCCATTTGCTTCGTCTACGTAGGAATCCCCAAGAAATATTTGAAATATATACTCTCATTTTAGATGTAAAGTCATCCGGTCCTGCACGCAATCGCTCTGACTCCTATCTCACTCCACGCTAAAATTAATTTCCTCACCTGAACAACTCAACATGCAGCCCAGTTTTACAACTTTGAAAAATATATTTTACTTACCACATGACAAAACAACTCTCTTTAGAGCAACCTCGTATTTTTGTGCGCACATAGATATGAGGAAGTTCTCCTTCCATGACTGGAATTCACGATCTTGTGGCTAAATTTGATACGGTTCAGTTCAAAACAAGAAACACGCGCGACATAAAGTAGACGAAATTGGCGCAAATCTTGGAACGTTCTCCAACAAAGTCATAAGTTGGGGGTTTCAGTTTCTTCTGCACATACAGCAACAAAAATCAACCTTGCTGTCTACGACAAGATGACCCCGCAGCATGTGTGCGTCATTGTGAGTGTTGAGACGGATTCCATCAAAATACCCGTGTGAATACTCGCCATTGGGTTCTGAAAAACCAAATTGTAAACAATTTGCTGTGCTATTAGCTCCAGTCGATCCGAAACAGTGACTGAAGACATTCTGACGGAGGAATATGAACGGTTTTAACAAGATTCCGTCAGTGATCATATAGCACGTAAAGTGAAGGAAGTGTTTGAAGATAGAGCTATTAGTGCTGGTGTACGGTGTTCTCGCTCACCTGAGGAACTCAAGGAAAACATACGAAATGAAATCAGAAACATTTCAGCGGTGGAACTAAATCTGTTAATGGAAATATGTTTATCTGAGGGAGAAGGACTTATCCAGCATTCATATTTTATACATATCTTTAAGAAGCGAAATTGAAGTACAGATGAGACCGGCTGTGTCATGCCCAGCTGTCGAGATGCAAAACCTCTTGCGAGCGGTAAAGACTTATACTGGAAGCTCTGTACATAAATATGATTATGGAGACTGGAGCCCAGAGCGGTCATGTTTCCAGAAAAAGTGTTAAGGAATTGGAATTAGCAGTGTTAGTATGAATTCGAAAAAAAAGTGAAAGTTTTGCTTGCCTTCCATATCCTGAAAAACACCAAAATATAAAAGACATGACATTTCCTATACTTTCAGTGCTTTCCTAATATCTTAGGAATGAAGCAGTGAATATATTTATGTATTTGCTTTTAATAAGCAAAACTATAGTTAGATCCTGTGATCTTAAAGGAACATTTGATCTCTTTAGTGTTTAGAAGCAGGGGTGATATATTGTATTTTACTTTACTGACAGCATCACCCTCATCTTTGTAAAAAAATTAGTAGTTGTCTGTCAAAAACAAATTTTAATACGTCTCTCACGCAGGGCTTGCGTAAACTAAGCAAAAACCTCAGCAACTTTAATTGTTTAAAAAAGAAATATTAATGAAATTATTAATTAATAAAATGAAAAAAGTATGGCTTTGCTGTATGGTATATGGGGAACAAAATTAGAATTCTTGCAACTTATAGGTATTACAAAAGGGAAACCACGTTTTTGGAATTATTATTATTATTATTATTATTATTATTGAGATTAAACCAAAAGATTAACGGTAAACTGTTAATTAAATAAAATATATGACTACTGATAGACAAAGCTATGTTGTGTGAGTATTTTTAAATGTAACCATGTTTATGAACTGATCCTTGATATCGTCTTTACATTCACTAAAATAGAAAAAAATAACAGAAAGTTTCGAGTTACATTGCGTATTTAAGATGATGTTCATATGTTTCAATAAAACAAAAACATGTTACTGTTTAAAAACAATTGCAATGTACTAAGTAAATAAAAACAATCGAAAGTTATATCGATTTTCAGTGGCTTTGAAATTTAATTTAAATGTTATTAACATGTAACGTAAACGTTTTCTGAAGGTTATTACAGAGCGCTCTTACATACAAATATAATTCTCACACGCATATTAGATTAATATTTCACAGCTGCTATCTTCATGATGATGTTTTTGTTAAATACAAAACATAGGCATCGTTACTTTACTTTATATGCTGAATTAATTTATCCTTTTATTTTAAAATAATTGGGGGAAAATTAAACGTAAGAGCTGCTTTAAATTTAGGTTTTCAAGTACACCCCTTCTCCTAAAGGTCAAATTTCGCTAATTTTCAGAAAATATTTTTCTTATTTTATTTAAATGATATATATATATATATATATATATATATATATATATATATATATATCGAATTTTGTTATGAAGAAACAAACATTGGTGCCGCTAGAGCAATTATTAAATTTTGGGTTTCTGATAAGGCCCTACTCCTAATGGTCCGATTTCCCTGATTTTCAGAAACTATTTTCATTAATTTATTTTAATAAAATATACCGCGTTTCGTTGAAAAAAAAAATTGCGGTCGCTAGAGCTATTTATTATTATTTTGTATTTTTTATATTTTTAATTTTTGCTATAGTTCAAACCCCAGCCCGATTGGTCCAATTTTTCTAGTTAACGAACTCGACAGACCGTTTGTTAATTGATGGTTATATGCCGAGGTTCGTTGAGAAAAAACAAAAATTGCGAGTGTTAGAGCGTTGACAGACACCCATTTATATGCATGTATATACATTTTTTCATTGTCGCTTTTGATGCCTTGTACGATGGACATTTGAAGAAAATTTTCAAAAATCGTTTCATGGGTACAACTAATTCCTTCACAATTCACTAAAAGTTTAAGATGTAACAACAGAACACGTTTGGACACCCCTTCCTCATCACTACAACTTGATTTATGTGTTCCTTTATTATCTTCTGGTTATGTTGTCAGTGAGTTGATTTGCTCCTACACACTATTTATTGTTGTTTCTGCTTCGGCGGTTGCGAAACGTCGTGAGAGATCAGAAATGATGGTGCAGAATATATATATTAGAAAGTACAGGCAAACAGAAACGTAAAAGACAAAAGTCGATTGTTGCCTTTATATTCTCTCAAATTACTGCATTTTTATGCAATCCTCAAATCGATTTTTGAAGGGCATTAAAATGAAGATGATGTTCTTCGCAGTATTGTGACAAGGGGGTAGAATATCAAAACAAAGATTTGCCGCAAGCAAAGTAAATCCTGCGAGGTTCAACGAGATAACATAAAAATTGCCGTTGCCGTGCAACAACAAACTTGAACGTTATTTTTATTTTTCAGTCATATGTGTATTTCTTGGATCGTCTGCAAAATGGCTTTATGAAAAACGCTGACCAGCGAAGAAGAATTTGAAATTGATAACATACGAAAATCAAAGGGAACCAAATCTAGTGTGTAGAGTGGATGCTGCAACATTTAAAAGTCTGTCACGCAGAAGCTGAAAATTTCTCAGCAAGTCGAATTCGTGAAGGTTATTACAGAACGCTAGAGCAGAGAAGTTGGTTCCGCTAGAGCGCTTTTTAAATTTCGGTTTTCAGGTATAATCCGATTTCCCTCATTTTAGAAATTATTTTTCTATTTTATTTAAATGATATACTCTGAGTTTCGTTGCGTACAAACAAATATTGGTGCCGCTAGAGCAATTTTTAATTTTGGGTTTCAGGAACTCCCACTGATTTCGCTCATTTTCGGAAAATATTTTTCTTGATTTATTTCAATGACATACACCGATTTTCATTAAGAAAAAGCAAAAATAATGGCCTCTAGAGCTATTTTTAAAATTTCCCTTTAGGTCAATTTTGCTGGTTAACGAACTGGATGAATAACTTTTAATTGATCGTTAAATGTCCTGTTTCGTTGAAAAAAAATGAAAACAGACACACACAAACATTTTTTTTTGTTTTGAAAATGTTGGTGCCTAGTAAATAAAATCGATGGAGATTTGATGAAACTTTTCAAAAATCTTTTCATGGCTACAAGCGCAATTCTTTCGGAATTTGCTAAAAGAATTCATAATTGAAAAACGTTTGGTTTGTGCATGTCTGACATGAATGTTTGAATATTTTAGTTTCAGTTTTTCACCGAGGAATATTTTGCTAGATACTTTAAACTGCCTTGAATGACCTTCAGCTGTTACAGTTTACTTATAAAAATATTCTACGAGAGGAAAATTATTTCATTAGTTCAGGACCTGGTTGAAGAGATTGATGCAGGGGTAATCGATATTTCCAAATGTTTTCATTTAGAACCGCATGACTTGTTAGTAGATAAATTGATGATTAAGATTCCTTAGAGAGTTAGGGAGCTGATTGATATCAGGAGTTCCACAAAGTTTATTATTTATATTAACTTAAATATAAAGTCAAAAGTATGATTGTATTGTTTATAGAAAAAGTAACGACAGTTTTGATATGAGCGTTTTACAAAGCGAGGTTAATACCATTTCCGGTTGGGCGGTTCAATGAATGGCTTCAGAGTTTTGGAAAAGTACTTTAATTATACAATTGATGAAGTAGAAATTCTCCAGGAAACTTCTGTAAATACTTAGGAATTTACATACGTTCTTAACTAGGAAAGCATGGAGAGGTTATACTCTGTTTTGAGAATATCTATTAAAAAAAGCCAAAGGAAATAGGTTGTTTATCATAAGTTCGGCCTTTAGTAGAGTATAAAGTAGCTTGTTGGGATCCATACAACATATATCAAATAAATATCCTAGAAACAATACAGTGTAGAGCAGCAAAATTCGTAAAAGGTAAAAAAGAACATGGGGACTTAAATGTTAAAAGTTGGGAATCACCAGCAGAGAGACGTGCAAACATAGAGGGATATCACAACTAGTTTAGAAAACCAACCACATACTGTGATAGGAACGATCATAGTTTTAATAGGCAACAGAGAACGATGTAGGTACGTTCTCTTCGTAAATGTTTGGCCTGCAGTTGTTTTTGACGGTTGTCCTTCTCCGACAAGATTTAAAAGTAACTTGTAATAATATGTAATGTAATTAATGTTGATCTATAAGTTTTGCTTTGAAAACTCGCTGAACCGCTTTAGATGTGATCTAGCTCTACGTAACTTATGAATATAGTATCTAAGACAAGTTTCATTTAACACTGCCACTTAAAATCATACGAGAGCGGTTCTGACACTGAGATGGCGCTCCGTGCATTTTCTAAAGCGTGTTTTCATTTATTTGATTGCCATGGTCCAACAAAGTAAACCGTTGAGGTTTTTTCAGCAAAACGGAAGAAGTTTAACGGTAACCAAGATAAGAAAAGGAATTAGATTGCACTTTGAAAGGCTCTTCACCATCATTTGTTAAGGTAAAGAATTCAATATCTCCGCCCTCAGTTTCAAATACAGGTGCTAGTCACTGGGCCAAGTCTGGACTGTACGGTGTATGATCCACGTGTTTCTGCAGGCTCCCCAGTCGCCGTTATGTTCCTTTCTTTCAGAGATCCTCTGCGGTTCCAAAAAATTGTCGTCGTGAATTTCTTCTTGGACTAAGTGACCTTGGCCTTTCCAGGGAGAAACCATTCCATTAATTCTGTTTTTGAACGAGGGTCATAATGGAGGTCAATAGTTTTGTCTCCAATGTAAATAAATTCCAATACTGCCATCTGGTTCCGATGTCAAAGATTAAACTTTTTCTGATAATCTTCCACGTGCACTTGCATTCTCACTGTTGAAAGAATTCAGGGCATCCAACTTGCATTTACAAATGTTGATGAAGGATGCAAAGCCAGTTGTTTTTAGAAAGTTTGAAGTTTGCAGCTACAAGGATTCCAGAATATGTCCTAACCGCCCCCCGGCTGCTGTAGCGCCTGTACTCTGACTTCGCCTCTTAAAGCTGTGTGTAAACTCTTACCTTATAGGAAATAAATACTGGACACGTCGTCCTTCCTGAGGTAAACACGTCCATGAACACGATTTTGGTAATGTTTCTGATTTCATTTCGTGTGTTTTCCTTCCAATGTGTGAGGATCTGTTTTGTTTCGTTCAGGCTACCTCACAAATAAATGTTGGATTTGGGGAGCGAGAGGGTCATACACCAGCACTAATCACTTCCTAATTTTACGCATGTGCTTTATGAGCCATGTCAGAAAACACCCATACGATTTCTTCAGCTGATATTTCGGTGCCTCTGCTAGTAAAAATCGGACCGATTGTGCATGTTGCACACTCAAGAGCGGTTTCTTGTGTACAAGGTGCATTTTCAGAACACCAGCAGTGAGTATTGCAACACGACCATTGGGGCGGAATCAGAAAAGAACGCAACGCACTGATGAAAGAAACCATCACAATAATGCACACATGCTACCGGATCACCTTGTCGTAAACAATGTACACTTGTAAGGCTTTACTTTTAACAAATTTATTGCTGTATGAGCAAACCCAACTTGCGATAATTTTACTGGCAAATTTTCAAGATTTGCGCCAATTTGGTCTACACCTCTGACTTAAACGAATGACTTGGCCGGTAAGCAAATGCAGTATTTACACTCCTGTGTTTCGTCGCAGCAGTGACCCAGGCCGAAAAGTTACGGAGCATTTCGTGTCAACAGATTTTAACAAAGAAATGTCACTGATGAGGTTAGATATATGAAGGTATCCTTGGCACAGCATACCTACGAGGGGTGTTCTCGGGCTGACTCAGAGATGTCGTGAAAGTATCATCCTTTAGATGGCGTGCTGGAAAGTTTCAGGCGCGTAACTTTTGAGAAAACATTTTCTACAAAACTGAAATACGAGTTGTGATAAAGTACTTTGTTTGGTACATAAGAAATTAGATTCCCCATAAAAAGATTCTTCTCCTTCGTTTTTGACGACGTCGGTCCTGGTGGTGTAGTGGTTACCATACTTGCCTTCAAACCCAATATCGCGGGTTCGAACCCGGCCAGGACATGTGTCATACATTTGCGGCACGAAAAAAAAAAAAAAAAAAAAAACTCAAGCCTGAAAGAGAGGCCTCTGAGCAAAATTTGTCGGCCGTTTCACGTCCTGAGTTGAGTCGGACGCTGATGACCTGAGATGTTAAAGATCGTCCATAAATAAATCAATCAATCGTTTTCGACAGTCAAAAAGTGGGCTGCTAAGTTTAAGCATGGTCGTACATCCATTCAAGATGATGATCGCTCAGGATGTCCCAAACTGCTGCGATCAACACGATTAAAAAAAAAAAAAAAAAAAACCCGCATTCGAATGAACGTTTCGCAACACTTGTTTAAATGCATTTTCAGTGAGTTTCGTAACAGTAGATGTACGGCTTCCTTCGGAAGGGAAGTAAAACTGTGGGTCCCATGTACATTTACGGCACGATAAAGAACCTCAAGCCTGAAAGAAGAGACCTCTGAGCAAAATTTGTCGGCCGTTTCATACCTTGAGTTGAATGGGACGCTGATGACCCAAACTGTTAAAGAGCGTCCATAAATAAATCAATCAAAAAAAAAAAGTAACAGTAGGTGAATTCATCACGACGAAGGAACAGTCCAAAGAGTGGGTAGGTACAGGTGAAAGTGCACCAAAGAATGCAAAAACGGTTTCATCTGCAGGAAAAGTCATGGCTACGGTTTTCTGGGATTCTCATGCTTGTAGACTACCTCCAGAAGGGCAGAACAATCACCGGAGAGTATTACGCTTCACTACTGGATCAACTGAAGGATATTATTCAGACTAAAGGTCCACACCTTGCGAAAAACAAAGTTCCCTTTTATCACGATAATGCGCCTAACACGTCTGGTATTGTTGCTGCAAATCTGCATGGTCTTCGCTTTCAAGTGCTTCCACATCCACCATATTCACCGTGTTTTGCTCTCTGTGAATACTTTTTGTTCCCAAACCTGAAGAAACGGCTGGATGGACAAAGATTTACATCAAATGACGAGCTTGAAGCTGAGATAGACGCTTATTTTTCACAGTTAGACAAATCTTGTTTTACTACAGGCATTAAAAAGTTGGAATGTCGTTGGAGTACATGTACTGATGTACATTTTACATAGGACTATGTTGAAAAAAAAAACTTTTTTGTTAAACCATGTATTTTCTTGTTCTGTTTGAGAACTTTTAGAATCCCCCTCGCATGTATATCTTAATTTATTTTATTTGGGCAAAATGAGCTTCTTTATATGACATGCATGTCTCAACGTTTGAAAAATGTGACATAGTATTCCTGTGGTCTCAGCAGAAGTTGGGTTTTCTAGACCCGCCATATCAGAACAATATCATTTTGCACACACCTCCTCAGTCATACTATAGCTATAATGCAGGCTGCGTGGGAAATCCGAAGGCTGGTAGATGACCATTGTAACGTGTAACGATACTTAACATCGATTCACACTAAACATTTACCTCAAGGTCGGCTTCAAATGTTAAAACATCAGCCAATCAGACCCTTGACAATGATGTAATAGACACAGGATGCTTACAAAACAAGAACCACTGTTGCCTTGGCCCACTCTGTCTAGCGCACAGGTTACCCTCCTTTGTGTACACTGCCAACAATATTCTTATTTTTGACTTTATACGTTAACAAAAAGCAGTGGACGTTCATGAAATAGTCCGCTGTACGTGTAACAGTGTTCTATCTGGAAACATGTTAGGGGCCCTGCCTAAGTCCGCCCCTGAATCCTGATCGCGGAGTTCCGACCCCTTCCGATGTTCTGCGTATTGCAAGTGCCCAGAAACTCATGTTACAGACGGAATTGATTTATAATCTCCCTGTACATTGAGACATTTGTCTCTCGTTTCACAAGCCCCTGAAATTCTTTGGGCTGCTGTCATAACCAGGCGGTAACTTCCCTTTCAACAGCTTCATTGTTGGGAAAATGTTCATTCAAAAGATGATGTTTAACAGGGCCGAACAAATGAAATTCGCTTAATGCAGAGTTGAGGCTATAGGGAGGATGCCAGTGGACTTTCTGAGTGAAATTTCACAGCGTCTCATTTGTGTTGTCTGCAGAATGAGGACTTGCGTTGCAACACATTTTTGGCGAGAAGTCCTGGTCGCTTCCGTTGAATGGCCTTACGAAGTTTCCTGAGGATGTTACAGTAGAAGTCGGTATTTACGTTGAGCAGTATGTCTTCGTGATCCCACAAAACTATAATCATTATTTTAAACTTTTTTTCGGCCTGGTAAATGCGAACACTCAACACCTGTAACAATTCAGGCTAGCACATCGTGTCCTCCTTCATTGTGGTAGAGATTGAGATGCTGTAATATCAGATGCATTTTGTGTTGTGGGGTCAACCATTGTGCATAAGCCTAACTTGTTATGCATTATGAGGTAAGTCATTCTTTGTAAGCAGCCAATACGATCGGCTATCCTTCTGTCTTCAACTCATAAATTCGCCTATTTGACACTTTCCATCGGCCGGTATGTGGAAAGCATTTCTTTATAAACTTACACACCTTTTATCCAAAAAAATCGCACCACAAAGCGCTGCTCGAGGGTTGTGCACTCAGAAGCACCGCCTTCTTGCAACTACTGTTTTGTTATTGTAAACATGGAAGTTCAATGTCACCAATTGCAACTGTCATCTAGTGACAATGATCTCAGGTGACCTATTCAAACATGCAGGACTCCATATCAATTTGTAACCTATTTAATGACTTACCATGTATTATGTCGACAACGGCAGCGTGGAGAGTTCTGGGAGCTGGGCCGGATTGATTTGTAACCCCGAAAGCAGGGGTCACTTCTAAGTAATATCGACCTAATGATACCCTCACCTCTGGGGGTGCTCTCAATGGGGGCATAGGCACTAACAGCCGAAAATTCCTGGAAATTACTAGAAAGGGGGTACAACTTGTATTATTATTATTATTATTATTATTATTATTATTATTGTTGTTGTTGTTGTTGTTGTTTTCATTCCAGCTCCATTATCCTATGGACTTCTGCGCACTCCGCCCCGGCACGGCTGTATTTTAGCACGCTTGTGAGGCCTTAACACCATTGGACGCCGCTAAGTTGTTCCAGTGGGAATGATGGCGAATATGATAAAAGTTACGAAACACCAGGGGGTTCTTGTACCTGTGGGGAAATGAAATTAATTAATTGCGACTCAAATGAGCTCGGAGTTATTGGCACCTTAAAGTTATCTGGCATTCTTCTTCTCACTGTAAGGAAAAACTGCGAAAAATCTTTACTAAAACAGTTTGACCTTACCGGAAGTAGAACTCAGAACATTTGACCTGGTGGTCTAGTGGAAATTATACTTGTCGCATAGACCCAAGATCGCGGGTTCAATCCCGGCCAAGGTCGGTGGATTATTTTCGGGCCTTTAAATCCTAAATATGATGACTTCCTTCGGAAGGTAAGTAAAGCCGTGGGTCCTATGTCATAAATTAGCAGCGTTAAAGAACCTTAAGAGGCCTCAGAGCAAAATTTATCGGCCGTTTCACGCGCTGGATTGTGTGGGACGCTGATGATCTGAGATGTTAAAGATCGTCCACATATCTTTATACCCTATAAGTTTGTTTATAAAAAAATGAAAGTTGTTGCTAGGTAACCCACACAAAACTCTGACTCATATCATAAAAAGTATTTAAACAATAATGCATTTTAATTTTAAAATAAACAATAGCTTGCATCATCATCATCATCATCATCATAATCATTATTATTATTATTATTATTATTATTATTATTATTATTATGCTGTTGTTGTTCTGTTAAGTTTAAATCAAACTCAGGTCTAGGTTTTGAAACACGGCGGAAGCGGAAATGATGACCGCAGAATCCTTGTAGGATGGGCTTGTTCCCATTTCCTGTTATTCTTTGTTTCTGAGGAAACTCATATCAGGTAGTGTGTTATTTCTGAACTACGTAATTCAAAATTATAGAAAAAATGTAACAAATAATCGAAAGATAATTTAATTTACTGCCTTTCTGATGGGGGTTTTCGTTCGTGTGTTGTAATCATCGGGCATAGGATGTTACTGGTTAGACAGCAGTAGAGGATTTCCCAGAAGTTGCACCTAAGCCACTGTTTCCCCAAGGTGTGCAGTATATAAAGAAGTCTCAACAGAGAGGTGCACTCATTGTGGCCGGAGTAACCATGGCAACCAGAGTGTCGTGGTTCGTATTCTTGCCACTATTGGCATGCCTGGCGCTTGCAAAAGAACGCTACTATCCCGGTAAGTTTAGCATTTTTTTCAAATATTTACCTCTTAGCTATGTAAACATAAAATAAGAATTTAATTCTAGGGTGCGTGCAAATTCACAGCACTGTTTTCATTACGCGTTGCACTATTTTCACAATTTACTACTTTTTTTTATATTAAATCCCTTTTAATATAAGTGATTTAATTATTCACTTAATTAATAATTAAAGTGAATTTAAGTGAGATATCCGGTCAATTTCCTAACGAATATTATCTTTGAGTTCTTGTATGGTGTGCGGGTTCGTCTTGTACACTTCATTTTTAAATTTACCCCCGAGGTAATAATCACAGGCTGTTAAACTGCGGGACCACAAATCCCTACTAATAATTGTGTCTTGTGGAAACACATTGTGAATTGTTTTCATGGAATTATTCGCAGTGTGAGCAGTGAAAAAATGCATGATCACACTCTCTGTGGTCAATTCTCTGAAAAAGTGGTTAGTGGGGTATTCATATAAGTAACAGAATTAACTGTATATTAAAAAGCATCATGCTATGATTCTTTCACAACTGAAGTAACACATAAACACACAAGGTATATCGAATTAAGAGACGAACAACATCCGGGAACAGTCAGCAAGGATATAGGTTTGCTACCCTCCACGGCAGCTCTAGGAAAAATCCCGCGCCGCAGGGTAAAGCATTGCTGTTCGCACTGTATTGTACTTATGTCGGTCCTGGTGGTCTTCAATCGTGATCAGGTTTGATGAAGTTTCAAGTATGGTTTCCTTTGAGAATTAAGGAAAGTAAAGGCGTGGGTCCCGTGTCGCAGATTTACGGCCCGGAACCTCAAGCCTGACAGAAGAGACCTCTGAGCAAAATTTGTGTACCGTTTCACGCCCTCAATTGAATGGTACGCTAATGACCTGAGAGTTTAGAGTGTCCGTAAATAAAACAAATAACGAAATAACACTTAAAGATTTTGTTTCTGCTTTTTATTTCATTATTATTTTTAATAATTTAATTAGTTTATTTTTGTCAGCCCACAGTTTTACGAGCTTATCCCCTTGTCGAGACTGTTGCTTAGCCTGGCCGGGGTGGAGGAAAATACTCGCTCACGGCTGGCAGTTTGTTCCTACGTGCTAATGAGACGCCGGGCGAGGACTGCGCGGACGTAGTTGGGTCCCGACACAGGAGTAGGCCACGTTCGACTCTGTAACATTATTAAATGACAGTAAGATTCATCCCAGCATTTGCCTTGTCAGGACGGCTCACGTGTCCCAAATGTTTCTCTCCTCGGTATCAGACTTCTGAGGCCGGGACGCTATGTACGAGTACACTACACCAACTGCCTCGCGAACGAGAGGTCTCACTTAGGGGTTTTTAATCAAGTTTTTCTGAGTCTCATAAATGATAAATGCTTGAAACGCCTTCTTTCTTAATAATAAATAAATGCGAATAAAATTTATCATTTCATCTCATGTACCTCAGTGTCCACCGCCTGTAGTGCCGCAGCAATAAAAACGGGAGTGAAATGATTAATCATTAAAAATAAATAAATAAAACTCATCAGATCATGATTGTATTAGGTTTTATCCAGCGAACAGAAATTTCTCTATGACAGAACCGGAAATCGAACCCGGAACCGCAGAAATAGAAGTCAGAATCTCTGGCTACTAGACCGTCTTGTCGAATGTTATAATTCCATAAAAAGAAAATAAATAAACTCATACATAATTTTTAATATGTACTCTTTGCCTCATTTGGTTTCTTTATGTTGGTAACTTACACATTTATCAAACTGTCGGCTATTGTTTGTTTAGATGTGAAATATATATTATACAATTAATCTTTAAATTTATTGTAGGCCCTAGGAGATGGTGAGGTTACTCATCCACTAAATGCTATACTTTCATGTACCGTTTGGCATGATTGTAATGCCATCTTACGAAAGAAATTGAAAGTAGTAGTATTACAAAAACTCGACCTTACAAGTAGAAGTTACCCTGAAGTCGCGAGCGGCAACGGAGAAATCCGAACGCCACCATGAAATTTGATTTTGTTGGAAGCATGTAAGTTGTTAATCACACGAAAGTAAATGGGGAACTGCAATGTAACACGTAAAGGATAATTACAAGGGAAAAGTCATGAGCTTTTAACAGTAAGTTTTGCATGTATTTTGAATTTTGAAAGTTCACATTTAACAATTTGACGCTAACACAGGCATGTGAAATCGTAGCTTTCTTCGCTACGGTTCGGGACTTCCGGGTAGCTTCTATTTGTAAGGTTGAGTATTACAAAATGGCAGTAACGTATTATCATTATGAGTTACAGACATGTAAGTTGTAATAAAGTTTTGTAAACACAAATGAAATTGGGCAGTGGGCGTTCTGTATGTTTGCACACGATGAACTAACAACACACACTTGGCAAACAAAAAGCAAGTTCAGTTAGGTGTAGCTTAAACAAACAAATGAGGATAGAATACTCTGATTGGTTGTAATTTAACATTACGCGCTCTGGCAGACTGCCTACTATTGTTATGTTATTGATGGAAAGTGGCACAATATTTTGATGTTTCAGTGGACACGCCGGGACATCTGTACCTGGTGAGTTTCAGAACAGAACCGGAAGTGTTAGCCAGGTCGCGACGTAGCTCCGGAGGCGGCAGCGGCTCCTTTAGTAGCTCCAAGTCGTCCAGCATCTCCAGCGGTGCTGGCCCCGGTCAAAGTTACTCCTCCAGCCAATCGTCGTCCGGTTCCAGCGGGAGCGGAAGTTACAGTCAAAGTAGCTCCTCCTCCAGCAGTGGAAGCTTCGGAGGAGGTTTAGGCGGCGGCGGCAAAGGATATGGAGGCGGTGGTTTCGGAGGAATTGGTGGAGGTGGACTAGGAGGAAGCGGTCTAGGAGGTGGAGGACTCGGAGGGGGCAGTGGTTTTGGAGGCGGCGGAGGAAAAGGACATGGGGGAGGTGGTTTCGGAGGAATTGGTGGAGGTGGGGTAGGAGGGGGTGGTCTAGGAGGTGGAGGACTCGTAGGAGGAGGCGGCGGATTAGGAGGTGGCGGTCTAGGAGGAGGCGGCGGATTAGGAGGCGGCAGTTTTGGCGCCGGAGGAAAAGGACATGGGGGTGGTGGCTATGGAGGGAGCGGAGGATTTGGCGGAGGCAACATTGGAGGGGGCGGATTAGGAGGCGGTGGTTTTGGCGGACTTGGTGGAGGTGGCCTAGGAGGTGGTGGAGGCGGTTTTGGAGGTGGTGGATCAGGCATCTCACATGGAGGTGGCGGAATAGGCGGTGGAGGAAAAGGACAAGGAGGAAGCGGCGGTTTTGGAGGCACTGGAGGATTCGGTGGAGGCGGTTTTGGAGGTTCCGGCAGCAGTAGCAGCAGTGGCGCCTCTGGAGGCGGCCTGATCGGAGGAGGTGGAATTGGGGGCGGTGGCTCTGGAATTGGGCATGGAGGAGGTGGCAGTATCGGAGGCGGTGGTTTTGGAGGTGGCACAGGAGGCTATGGAGGAGGATCTGCAAGCGGTGGTTACGGCGGAGGCGGCAAACTTGTCGATGGCTCTGGAATTGGACATGGAGGAAGTGGCGGCATCGGAGGCGGTGGCTTTGGAGGTGCAACAGGAGGCTACGGAGGAGGCGGATTTGGAGGTACTGGCGGAGGTGGCTTTGGGGGCACTGGAGGTGGCAGCAGTAGTGGCGCATCAGGAGGGGGAGGGGGAGGATTTGGAGGCGGCGGACATGGAGGTGGATCTGGAATTGGACATGGAGGAAGCGGCGGTATTGGAGGCGGTGGTTTAGGAGGAGGAACAGGTGGCTACGGAGGAGGCGGATTTGGAGGTACTGGCGGAGGCGGCTTTGGGGGTACTGGAGGTAGCAGCAGCAGCAGTAGCAGTAGCGCATCTGGAGGTGGCGGGATCGGAGGAGGTGGATTTGGAGGCGGTGGACATGGGGGAAGTGGCGGGATCGGAGGAGGTGGATTTGGAGGCGGTGGACATGGGGGAGGTGGCAGTCTTGGAGGAGGTGGATTTGGAGGTGGAGCAGGAGGCTACGGAGGAGGCGGTTATGGTGGATCCGGAGGCTTTGGAAGTGGACTCGATGGAGGCGGTATTGTTTTTGGTGGGGGCGGCAGTTCTTCAAAAAGCTCAAGTCAGGCCAGCTCTGGAGGTGGCGGGTAAGTTATCTTATAAACACAAAACGTACTGACGCTTGGTTCCTACCTTAGTTCTAAAGCTGTACCTTATTCTTAAACATGTTTGTGGTATGACAGCGTGGTTTGAAAATTATTTTAATGAGATATGTAGGGGTTTTCACAGCCTGGAGGTTCCTCAGCTTACAATATGAGGGGGGGATCTCTAGTTAAGCCTTGACGGAAAGAAAAGAGCAGAATGCAAAGGATTCGTTGCGATCATCTCAACATAGGGCGGCAGATTTATAACGAAATTGATAGCAGATTGTCTGAAACCTGGAAGATATAACTGCTCACTTATCGAAACGCGATATTGAGAGTTTAAAGTTTGAAACCGCACATGTTTGCAAACTTTCCCACTTATACTACGTCACGTCGGCGCATCAGAAGACATTGTTCCAACTTTACAGACATAGAGGGTTTTAACAAGAAGTTTGGAAAACAAAACAGTTCGTGAACTAAGCGAATCTGTGACGGTTATTACAGAGAAATTGGTACCGCCAGAGCGCATTTTAAATTTCAATTTTCAGGTGTGTCCCCTCCTAATGTTCCGATTTTCCCGATTTTCAGAAACTATTTTTGTTATTTTACTTAAATGGTATATGCGGAGTTTTATCGGAAAGAAACAAAAGCTACGGTAGCTATTAAATTTTCGCTTAAGGTTAACCCCCACTCGCAATATTGTTGGTTAACGAACTCGTTGAATCGTTTGTTAATCAATTGTCAATAAATTTCCGGCCTAACAGTTGTCTAGGTATGATTAAAAATAACTATATCTCACTTTTCAATATAGTTACCTTTTATTGCAATGCACTTCTCACATCTTTAAATTAACATTTCAATCCTTCTCTTCCCAAAATTGTCAGAAGTCTTCTCTGCAATATGGGTATAAACAGCATCCATCACTTCTTCGTCACACTTAAATTTCCTTCCTTGAAGGTCCTTCTTGAGTTTTGAGAAGAGGAAATAGTCACTGAGAGCTAGATCTGGACTGTAGGGTGGATGTAGATCTCCTTGAAGCCACAGCTTCACAGCTTCCTTTGCAACAAGAGCTGTGTGCACAGGCGCGTTGTCGTGAAGAAGGCGCACACCTCCACTCAGCTTCCCTCGCCTTTTCTCTCTGATGGAAGCACGTAGTCTGTGCAGTAGGCCAGCATAGTACTCCCCATTTACTGTGGTGTTCCTTTTCTTGAAGTCAATGAAGAGTATTCCTTCACAGTCCCAAAAGATTGTGGCCATGATCTTCTTGGTTGACTGAATGACAAGGTCACTCAGTCAACCAACAGTCACTTTGCAACAGCTCTTGTTACAAAGGAAGCTGTGAAGAAATGTGACTTCAAGGAGATCGACCAGCCCAGATCCAGCTCCCAGTGATTATTTCCTCTTCTCAAAACTCAAGAAGGAGCTTCGAGGAGGGAAATTTAAGTGTGACAAAGAAGTGATAGATTCTGTTTATGCTCGTTTTGCAAAGCTCTCATTTTTAGGGGGGGGGTTGAAATGTTAATTCAAAAAGTGAGAAGTGTATAGCAATAAAGGGTAACTGTATTGAAAAGTTTTTGTCTTTATCATACCTACAAAAGGTTTGGGTCGGAAACTTTTCGTTCTACCTTCATACATATTCACCAACATTGGGTTTAAACTTGAAAATTACCAAAAATTGCTGGCGTTAGTTTTTTGCCGGTGAGTGTACATGATAAAAGTGAATGTGCAAGAGGGATGAGAAAAACAAAGAAAGACTGGTTAAGTTCACTTTTGTGAGGAATCAGATGTTTGGCAGACATGTCTTGCGCTCTTGAAAGTTCCGCTGTAGCAAGCAGTTTTCACACTACTGGAGACCTAAACTTTAATTTAGCGAAATTCACTGGAGATAATGGGACTGACCTTGTGTCGAACAGCTGGCCGTATCCTTGAAAGGAGCATTTCATCATTGAAGACCGGTTGTGAAGTGCGTCATTAAGGAACCGCACGAGATGGACATCCCTGATGACTAGCAGCTTTCTGTCGTATCGGTCAACATGTTCGCTGCTTCAACTTGGCTGAGGTCCACAAACATTTCACTTAAAATGTAACTTTCCATACTCTTGCTGCACAACTCCAACTTACGTATTTCAGCCTTGCCCCCGCCTAGCAGTTTGTAATTACTCCAACAGCGGTGCAGATCCTCTCAAAAGGTTCCGTTTCCAGACCAGAGACCTTTATAAAGCTCGAACCAGCATCCTCTCGCTCTCATTGAAAGTGAAGATGGATCCCAACAATCTCCTGTGACATGTCAAGGTGTTTTAACCCGGGACCGGAATCTCAACCATCTTTCTGAGCAAATCTTTAGCAGCAGAACTTTGCGAGTCATTTGATTCTCCCGACTTAATTTTCCTGCAGAATGCATGCCATTGCCGCTTTGTGTTGAATGATGCAGCACCTCCCTCTCTTCGGGCTGGGACTGTAGGCTTTTATACAGCTGACCAAGAAGAGCAGAAAGTCATTTTTATTTTTCCGCTCATTGTTTTAATAAAAAGTGAAAGAAAAAGCAGTGAAAATGAAATAAAATGCACTCATCTCTCGAAATACTGCAAATATTGTCTATTTCGCTATCAGAACACTCGGTATGAAAAGCGCTACATTTTTGTAAAATCCATTCCGTAATAATAACACTATTATTATTAATAATAATACTATTATTAATAATATTAATATAATTATTGATTTAACAGGTTTGTGTGAGCAATAAATATTGTCACAAAACATTTTTTAAAAAAATGCATCGAAATTACAAAATGCCCACAGAAATCTTCAATTGCAAAATAATTTAAAATACCCACTTTTCAAAATCAGGCAATAACCTACCAATTAAAAATGCTATTAGACCACAAATGCAATTATTGTAGCAAATAACATTTAAACATTTAAAAGTGTTTAGCAGAATTATTTCAGAGGTCTAATACGCGAGTAAATATAATAATTTTCCTAATAATCGAAAAGTGTAATTTATTTGTTCATGTTCCCAAGACATTAAGCCAGCTTGCCAACTTGTGTTACTCTTTGGTGTGGCATGTACCAAAGAAAACATAACAGGTTAGTTAAAAGGGCTAAATAATTTCTGAAGCATGTGGTTCTGTGACATGAAACTCGGTGCCATATACTGAGCACTTGTCACCGACTTCAACTGTCTTATTTTAATACAATTTGACAATTACGAATAGTGCTCATCAAGAGCTTTTCACACTAGTTACTTCTGTACAAATTCATTGTTTCTAAATTAAGAAAATAAAAAGGTATAGCGAATAATAAAAAATGATTTTTATTTACTGTGTTTTGGTATCAAGAACACAAATACTGTTCTCTGTTTATATCCGTAAAATTATGCTTATTGATACAGAATTAAAAGTGACATCTAGTGTGTTAAATAATTTTATCTGATATTGAGCGAAAGGGAAAAAATTCTAATTTTAAATTGGAGACAGGAACGATCGCAACGAGAACGGCGAAATTATTTAATGATGTGCATCCGGATCGCAATCAATTCCACATACAACAGGGACAAGATCGTAAAGAAATTTACACAAACTGGAAGTGTAAAGGACTTAACAAGATCAAGTCGCAACTTATGAGAAAACTTCATTGGATGTTCTCAGAAAATCCTGCAAATTTGTCGTTAAAATCAAATACAACTCAAAGTTCCGCGATGAAAATGTTTAAAAGTGCCAAACAACATCCTGATAAACTTCAGCCTTTTGCAGGAACTTTCAGATAGAAGAATGCGGTTTTGGGACATTACAACAAAATTGATTTGTCAACAGGCACTGTCGATACTGGTCAGACGTAAATCAACAATGCACACACAGTACCCAGAAACAGTTAAAGTTTGGACCCGTTTTGTTGGTGGCTCTTTCGTCTTTAGAGAAACGCTAACAGATATTTGAATTTATTTCATATCATGTAGTACCGGCTATCGCAACTTTGTTTCAACCACGAGCTACCCAGAAATAACACCTATTTTCAACAAGATGGAGAATGTTCATCAGCACTCAGACCAGGTTTTCTACAACGATGGATTGGTAGAGAAGGTCACAAAGAGTGGCCTGCAAGATTACCAGATTTGCACTTCTTTTTGTGGGTTCATTTGAAGTCAGTGGTATATAGAGAAAGACCCCACAACTAAGTATTTTTTAGTATTTTTTTAATATTGTTTAACGCCCATTTTTACTACTGAGGCACCACAGGCGGTGACACCGATGATACATGAAATGAAGTGACATATTGGGAAAGGATTTTTTTTAAAGGAAGAAAAAGTTCCAGGCCTAAGTTTAGGGTACCTCCCTGGCATTTGCCAGTTATGAAGACTGAGGAAAACCTGGAAAAAACCCAGTCAGGGAGGACGGTCTTGTCGGGATTCGAAGCCCAGACCTCCCGCTCACGAGTCCGCGCCATAACGACCTCGGCCACCCGCGACGGTACAACTTGTAGATATAGAACAGTAGAAGCTGTGCGAGACATTCCTTAAATACTTTCTTGATTCGACTGACACGTTGTCAAGTAACTGAGGGCACAGCGTTCAGACGTTCAGCTAGCTTAACTTTTGTAAAGGAAGAGGCGTAATATCATTTGTTTGTTTTCTTGATTTGTATTGGTATTCTATTTAAAATAAGAAAGTTGCAGTCGGTAATGTACATGCCGCTGAGCTTTAACATTCCATTCAGAGAATGAAGTCAGAAAGTGAACACCTTTGTGACCTTTGCAGATATGGCGGCGGTGGCGGCTGCAAGACTTGCGCAGACAACGTGCTACTGTCGAGAATTGGCTCTTCAGACGACGGCTCAACTGGCGTGGGTGGAAGCGGCACGTCTACTGGCAAGGGCGTTTACTCCTCTTCTAGTGCCGCAGTGGACAACACCGGCAGAATATCCTACAGTGCACATGCTGGTAAAATTTAAAATGTTGAACAATATTTTATAAACGAATGTTTTGTAACTATAACTGAAGTTGATTTCTTTTACCTTAACCTCATTCCTTACCATCCACTCCGCAAAGGTCCCCAGATGCTCATGGAATAGGCCCAATGATATTTCATCAGTTTTTTGGCGAACAGATCAGCGGTTTGTGAGCGGGAACACCGTCATGCAAGAAGAAAATGAACCAAACTCGCTACACAATCCCTCCCGCCTCAAAACTTAGTTAATAATTTACTTTCTACACAACTTTTCCAAGGGATGGTCATAAGTTGATAATTATTCCGTTTTTGTTCTAAAAAAGTCGATATAAAGATTTTCCCATTGTGAATGAACAGCAAGGACAAGCCAGTGCAGGTGTTCAAAGCTTCATATTAAAGTTCAGATAGTCTGAGTGCTGTACAGCTGTGTATGTGTACGCAGGCACTGCTGAGCCAGATGCTAGGATGGTTCTCAAGCGAGAGCATTTCAGCACTTTGATTTACTATGACTTTACAGTCGGTTCATGTCTTGAAAGACTGCATTGCGCATTTAGGAATCTTCGCCTTTCGCAATCCACTATGTATCGACAGTTTGAAGATGTTAGAAGAGGAAGGGATTTCTTCGAAGATGAAGACCGCGCAGAACGGCCGGCTACAGCAACAGCCCATGATATTGTGATGAAAGCAGAGCGGGCGTTGCGGGAAGATTATCACTGTACCTGGTATCAGATTGAAGAAAATCTAAGTATTGGATCAGCAGAAGTGATCACAATCCTCAAAGAAAAACTTCGCGTCATTGGATCCCCCCCCCTCACAGATGAACAGAAGAAAGCACGTGTGCCAAGGTGCCAGGAAATGATAGAAAATGTTGATGGGGCAAGATCCAAAAAACATATTTAACATAATCATGTAGCGAAAGTTGGATATGCAAGAAACTAAGCGAGAGTCATCGGTGTGGATCCCCCAACAAAGTGAGGTGATCTGTTTCTTCTTCTCAGCCAGTGAGGGACAAAAGACTGTCACTGCCAGCTTGTACTCACGTCTTAATGTACTGAGAACGAAGCGCCGTCTGCCTGGAATCTTGTTGCACATGACAACTCCTCGGCATGAGTCAAATATTTGTCTCGTCCTCCCAACAGTCCAGATCTGGCTCCGTGCGACTTTTTTATATCCCCCTCCCAAAATAAAAGAAAAAATTTGTGGTTAGTTATTCGAATCACCTGAAGGCACAGTAGCTGCGTATAAAGAAAGTATTTAAAGAAGCATGGCGTTCAGTATTACACAACAGTTTGAACGGATGAAACGTTGTACAGAATGTAATGGAGAATACTTTGTAAAGATGCAATGATCAGATCTACGTTTTTAAATATTATCGCGTTCGTTCTGAAAACTTTTAGATTCAGCAAGCTACACGGCGCTCTTGATCAACGTTCAGAATTTACGGATAGCAGAGTTATTTACTTTTCTCGACTCTAAAGTAGAACGCCCTGGCTCCTTTCTAAGTAGTCTCCCTTCCTTGACAGGAAGCCAGATCTGGACTGTGTAGCAGCAAAGTGATATCCTTGCAGTCCAGACTTCGATCTTCTTTCTGTTAGACCTATGGTAGGAGATTTATCACTTAGCAATGACTGCTTTTTATTACTGGAGTGCAATGGTTGGAATGCGCCACTTGCTGAGATTAAACTAACAGCCATCATCGCGTAACCTTCATTGGGAATCCAGATCGCCAACTGCACCTTTGATTGCGGATCATGTAAATGCAGCTTTTGTTACCTGTAATTACGAATGGTAAGTTACAAATGGATATAGAACTTAAACAGATAAGATTTGGTAATCTCCCTGTACATTGAGGAATCTATCGCATCGTCCCTGAAATCCATTACCATGAAGTTGTTTGGGCTGCTGTGAAAGCCAGGTGGAGACTTCCCTTCATCGTCACTCAAAAGATTATGTTTAAGAGGGTTGCACGATTGGGGCTTTAAGGAAGATGCTCGAGAACTTCCCACTTGTAATTTTGCAGCGTCTCATTTGTCTTGTTGGCAGCATGAGGACGCGCGTTGCCATGCAAGGACAGCCCGCCTTTGGTGAGGAGTCCTGGTCACTTCCGTTGAGTGGAATGACCTCACCAAGCTTCCTGAGGACGCTTGGGTTTGTCCTTAAGGCTGGAAGACCGTGAGACCACTGGGGTCACGTTAAACTTTTTTCTTTGTATTTTGTGTATGGGGTCAGCATGTACAGACTTTGCGAAAACCCATCAAGAGGCAGGAACAACCAATAACAACTTTTTATTAGCCTTCTGTCTCCATGATCGGTCGACGCGCTGTGTTCGTGTGCTCCCTTCAGAGAACTTCTCGCCGTAGATGGGAAGCATTTCTTTGATTTCACAACGGAGGTTGTACACTCGCTACGAGGCACCGCCCTCTTGTTTAGCTATTGTACACATTGACTGTCTCATGTCGTATGTCAACAATTGCCACTAGGCTAATGCTGCAATAGTCTCATCAAACATGTAACTTAATGACTTACCCTCGTATATCGGTAGCTGTCACTGTCGAAAAGACAACCAGTTATAGACTTTAGTATGAGATGAAACAACGTCCTGGAAAAATCTCTGAATATTATTCTAGACATTGCTCCGTACCACTCCACACGTTGAGCAGTGTCCCGCGATGCAAGCAACCTCTGGCTGGTCTTCTAGAGGTGAGCTGCGCTTCTTCAAACCTTCTTCTCTCTGTTCTCACGCTGACATTGACCCCTGGTGCCCTTTGCAAATTTTTGAGCTTCTACGGCTCTTGTGTGAGAAGTTGATTATCTCTGGTAGACGCAACCCGATCCCGTCTTCTGCAGTAGGTACGAAGTTTCACGATCCTTTGTATAGTAGAGACATTGATTCGTAACACCTGGGCAACATAACGCATGCTCCGTCCATCTTTCAACAGGGCAACTACTTTAGCAGCCCCCTCTGGACTTAACGACATCTTTACCTCATGAAATTATGTGTTAAACTGATATAAATGCCTCAATAATATAATAAAATGGCATAACAACAATATAAGAATCACATTAGACATTTCAATTGTCCCAGGTGTAAAAATATCATTAAATCATATTCATGCTCATACAACAAAAGAAATTATAGACTCAAAATGATATCCGAATACATAAAGAGTAGTTTTAAAATGTTTGAAAGTGTTTAATGTTAAAAAAATCATTCACATATAATGATGCATAAAATTAAAAAATATATATATTAAAATAATTTAAGTGTTGCTTTCTTAGTGTATTTTAGACTAGTCAAATTTACAGGGAATGAACATCATTAAATTTACGCGCTTTTCTTTCTACACGTGCAAGGAAAGTTTAGCATTATTAAATTAACGCGCTTTTTTTTTACACTAGCAAGGGCAAGGCCAAGGTAACTTTGTGGGCAAGCAGCTGAAGATACCTAACTACGGCGGCAGATTATTGAACTAACGATAAAACTCTGGCGTCAATTCCTTGTACTAGGAGAAACCACAGAAAGTACGGTAGCAGTTGCGCTCTGGCGATAGTTCTGAAAACTAAACGTTGAACGGCACCACCGTATATTACAATAGTCTTCACCTTTTGTTTATTATAATTAACTGCAGCATTAATTTCATGGTTTTCGTTAATAGTCCAACAGATTTACCTTAAGTTGGAGAACTACTTATCAAAATGTTACTAAATGCTAGGTTTTAAACTTTTTTTTTATTTGTTGAAACGTCAACTTTAGCCATAGACGCATTCATTTATATTAATTATGTGTAAACGTTTGCTACAATTGGTGGAATAAAAATTTAAAGCGCAATTATTGATTTTATAAGAGAGTAATGTTTCCGGACTTTTAGTATTATTATTATTATTATTATTATTATTATTATTATTATTATTATTAGATCCCAATTAATAACGTGTGTATTTTCTCCATATTCAATCTTCCGGGGTATTTCCTATTCATGCTTGAAGTTGGTTAAATTGCATTATGTATTCTTATGACATATTGATGAAAGTTACGTACTTCTGACATCTGTTGCTGACAGAATAAACTTTTTTTTTTTTTTGTTCCAATGCCAGTCCCATAGTTTCATGAACTTGTGGGTATTCCCTCTGGTATGACAGTATTTCAGCGCACTTCTGAGGCCGGAATGCCCATGGGGAGATTGGTTTATTTATTTATTGACCTCTTAAAGGTCATCAGCGTCCCATTCAATTCAATTTTGTTCAGGGGCCTCTCCTTTCAGGCTTGAGATTATTTTACATGCCGTAAATCTACGACATGGGACCCATGGCTTTACTTCCCTTCCAAAAGAAGCCATGCTTAGGATTTTTATGCCAGAAGAAGTCTATCCATCCTGACCGGGATTGAACCCGCGATCTGGGTTTAGGAGGCACCACCAGGACCGACTCCAGCCTTTTTTTTTTTTTTTTTTTTTTTTTTTTTTTTTTTTTTTTTTTTTTTTTACGGGCGCTCTGTAATATCTCAAGTCACCAGCGGCCCATCCAATTCAGGGCGTGAAACGGTCGATAAATTTTGCTCAGAGGCCTCTTTTTTCAAGCTTGAGGTTCTTTGTGATGCCGTAAATGTACGACACGGGACCCACTGCGTACCTCCCTTCCGATGGAAGCCATACTTAGGATTTTTACGTCCGAAAAAAATACTTCGGTCCTGGCCGGGTTTGAACCTGCGATTTTGGGTTTAGAAGGCAAGTATGGTTACCACTACACCACCAGGACCGACGCCCCGGTAGTGATGATAGTAAAGGCGATACGACCATGATGCAGCAGGGATGTCCTTAACCTTATAGATGATGGTGCATAACGAGTTCGGAGTCCATAGTGCCTTAAAGCTATGTAGCATTCACCTTATCAGGGCAAGGAAAAACTCCGAAAAAATATTACGTATAAAACTTGAACTCGTTTGGAATCGAACCCAGGATCTCAGAATTAGTAATTCTAAACTGTATCATTAGACCACGGAAGTGATTATAATTATAAAGAATCTCAAAAAAAAAAAGTTTCGAGTGTAACAGATAGCATATTTAGAAATATAGTGGATCTGTCGCTTTCGAAAGATACTTCCATGTATATCAACTCCCTTTAACAGAAGGAAGTCCAACATTTCTAAAACTAATCACATGAAAGAGTTAACAAAAATAATCCTGGAAGTTACTCTGAGTCACTTTATCTTTGGTTAACAATGCAATCATTGTTAATCAACATTAACAATGATTCATCCTTCGTTACATTTTATTCTGTTTCAGTTATTTCCGAATTCGGTAGCGTATTTTGTATAGAAAATATTAACAAAGAAAGAAGCCAACGAACGGAAAAAGAAAATCCACTTAAAATGTCAATTGTTTGACGAAAACACAAATTGAGGAGAATAATAGTGAAAAATTATAGCAACTTACTGGAACGTAATTTGGAATACCAAAATTAATTTTAGAGGAGTGCTTTTTTTTTAAAAAAAATTTCCCCGTAATATTAAGCATTTTATTCAATAATATATACTTTCGATGTATGCTATTTTCTTCATAAAAATATAATACACAAAATTAAGAAAGAGTGAATTTTTTTGTTTAAAGAGTAGAAGTTTCAAGTTATAAAGGACATTTTGAAAAACTTTAAATAATAGGCAATACACTAAAATAAAATTTAAGATTAACTTTTAATTTCATTTTTCTATAAATTTGCTAAATAGCAGTTTTTCTATTCTTCCTGTAAAATATGTTTCTGGATATCGTCCTGTTATGATGTATACAACTGTTCTTAAAAATGTTTGCGCGCCATCATGAAGATAGTAACTAAAATGAAAAACACATGTACCATCCTACCAAATTTTCAGATTTTCTCTCTCTCTCTCTCTCTCTCTCTCTCTCTCTCTCTCTCTGTCCCCCCAGAAATAGAAGTATTATGTACATGGCCATTTTAGAATATTTTATGAGCAATTCATTTGTTTCACAATTTTTGTCTTCGGTTATATGTTGGTATTGCCCGAGCATGTTGGCAGAATTTGCTTCACATTGTTGTGGAGAAGAAACATGCATTCAGTGATGACGTTTGTGGTTTATTTGTAGGTAATTTTTTAATTTTCGCATTAAGTATATCACACAGATATTTTGTCCATTGCAGTTTCCTTGATATATTAGCCGGAAATGTAATTATGCAGGAAACAAGAAATTGCTTCCGGCTAGGAAGCGATATCGCTTATATCCTTTTTTCCTGCGCAAAATATTGTTTTGGCATGCTGTTGTTTTTACTATGTTGTAATTAATTTCACTTCAAACATGTTTAGATTAGTGTAGGCTTATCGCCATATACAATAAAAGTGGATTTAGTGTAGAGATAAAACCAAGGCAGCAATAACAAATATGTTAGTGTCTTAGATTCGAGCCTTGGCGTGATAAAACGATGCATTTTCTTTGAACGTCGTGCATTCACGTAAATAGCAGTATAATTTAAAGCTGAAGAATGAGTGTTGTACTTTTAATGTACTTTATATGCCTCGTCTAATAATCTTCTTAGTTACACTGCTACCAAAAGTAGCTCTTTTAAGGATTGGACATGGGTAGGTACTGGTGCAACATTTGAAAATAAACTCAATATCTACGTAATCCACACATTTTTATTTAAGTACAGTTCATAGAAATCTGTGTTACATAATATTAAGTTCGCTAATAAATTATAAAATAAATAGTAGCAATTAAATGCTTTAATACTATTTGTAAAACGATTTTTTTTTCAATTTTGCTTTTGGTAAAACATATAAATAAATATAAGGACAAAGCGATTGGCAAGCAGTGCTGCCAAACTATCCAGAAAACGTAACAACTCAATGTCTTTTGTTTTCTAAACTTACTCAGTCTAATCAACTTTAATAAGCCTTACGTTACTTTTTGGTATCTACGGTAACTTCTTTAAAACATTCACAGAAGTTGAACACTTAAAGGAACTATGGTTATAAGCGTACGGGTAGATATCAGTGAAAATTTGAAACTGCATGAGGCACATCTATCACTTTAGCACCACTTTAAGAAAGACGCGTTTCTCACGCACACTTCAGTAGGAAAGGGAGAGGGGAATGTTTTGCTTCTGGCCACTCTGCATTTCCAGCAAGACAGTTTTTTTTTATTAAACAGCTGTTTTCAATGCCCCAAATTCCATGCGTCAGAGACTCGGAAAATGCCTAAAGATTTAAATGGTTAAAAATGTTACCAGGACATTTTCTAATTTAAGCTTCTTCTCAAAATACAAATTAAAAGAACAGAATTTATCATGTTGATTGTCACTGACATCTCCGTTAAAAACTAAAATAATTTGATAATGTAAAATGAAAAATTACGCTGATTGGCTGACTATTAATAATACTGGCCAGCTTTTACGTGAAAATAAACAGTAACACGATTTTGATGACCATTTCTTGCTTATCCCAAGCCCTTGTACGTTTCTCAGATTTGGTGACGATGAATTCGCTGCCCGGTTATCGCTGCCTTTTGTTGGCACCCCTGGGGTGTTCTACCAGGAGCGTCCCAAGAGCGCATCTGGTAAGCAGGATGGACAACGGTTGGACGTGTCTACGCTTACTGGCTTGATCCTGGAACAAAGAAAACATACATAGAATTCAAAAGTTTTAAGTAAGTGGTTGCTTTTTCTAGCGGACGCTCTTTAACCTCTCAGGTCATCAGCGTCCCGTTCAATTCAGGGCGTGAAACGGCCGACAAATTTTGCTCAGAGGCCTCTTCTATCACACAGAAGCTCTTTTAAATGCCGTAAATGTACAACACGGGACCCACGGCTTTATTTCCCATACTTAAGTCATACTTAGGATTTTTATGCCCGAAAAAATTCAACGACCCTGGCCGGGACCGAACCCGCGATCTTGGGTTTAGGAGGCAAGTATGGTTGCCACTACACCACCAGGACCGACTCTAGAAGAAGCTGAAAATTGGAAGGAGATGCAACTGTTGAATATTAATAATTTATAAATTATTGAGGAATACGGGCAACGATTTGAAACTGAGAACGTTTCTAGTGGCCTACTGGCGGACCCGATTTCGATTGTTTGCTCCAAATGCAAGTAGCGTGACAGATTAATACTTACATCTGAAGGGAGGCTTCATTGTCCATATCTTGCCCTTCTTCTGGCGGCAGCAGCTGCAGGTCACTGATATCCAGCACTGGTAGACCTGGAACAGTCGAATTGGCATGTTATGTACCTCTTTTGAAAGACCACAGGTGGAGGATATTACATTTTAGTCGTTAATCCGGATCCTAAAATTTTTTAATAAAATAAAGAATTTGTTTTTGTGTTGTCATAATACGTTTCATTTTGCTATAAAGCGGTTTTTTAAATTAAAGTCCCATTTTAACCACTGAGGCATCAGGCGGTGAACATTGATGATACATGAATGAAATGATAAATTGAGAAAGGATTTTTTTTAAAGAAGGAAGCGTTCCGGGCCTAAGTTTAGGGTATCTCCCCGGTATGTGCCATTTATCAGGATTGATGAAATCCTGGAAAAAAACCTCAGTCAGGTAGAACGGTCCTGATTGGAATCGAACCCCAGGTCTCCCGCTCAGAGTCTGCGCCTTAACGACCTCGGCCACCCATAGCTGTAAGACTGCTGGCGAGCCAATATTTTGTCTGTAGTTACGTCTATGATTTAGAACGATTTGACTCATTGACACTATTGCCCACAAAATTAAACATTAAGGCATTTTAAAGACCTTAGGCTTTTTTGAAAGAAAAAAAAATAGCATGTGATGAACTAATTTTAAATGCCTAAAAATAAATGAAAAAAGTAATAAAAATGTTAGCAAAATTGGATGATATTTTAACAATAAATATCCCCGAAATTCTGGTATTTTAAAAAGGAATTATATTTGTTATTCATTATTTTAATACAACAACAACAACAATAATAATAATAATAATAATAATAATAATAATAATAATAATAATAATAATATGTAAATGCAGTCTAAATTTACTCAGGCGAGTTTAAACTTTTGTTAGAGACTGTAGCGGAAATGCCTAACCCAATGATATTAACGTAGTTTCATCGTTTTGTTCTCTGCAGCACCGCCTCCTGAAACTTTCCGCCTCGTAGAGACAGACAGGTTGCAAAGATACTGTCGAGATGATTTTTTGTTTATGTGGAATAATTGCTCATTACAGACCTATCGCACAGAAAGGGATTTTAAATAGAATGTTACATCGTTAAATAAAATTAAAAAATGAGCCGGTGAAAATTAATACTAACTGCTGGATAATAATTTTTTATTATTATAATATTTCTAGAGGCAATATAGTTTGACAGAATTGTAAATAAAACATTCCTTTGGAAATAATATGTGCAAGAGAGGAAGGCGTTGAGAAATAGCTAACGTAACACTTCCTAGTCATTTTTTAAAAACTGTGAAATGTAGCGTTTAACACTGTACCCTAACATAAGGAGTTTTATTTGCAGACCCTGCTGTAACAAATACACCAACCGAGTCGTAAAGCATCCGTTAAAGTACTCTTTCATAAGGGAAATAGCCTGTATTTATGATATGCTAGATAAATATGAAAGTAGGCGCAATATCAACAAGTAAAAGCGTTCCTGTTGTGTGTCGGGCAATATTCACATACGACATGTTTACCTATACCTGGCAAATGCAATTAAATGAAGAGCTGACATGGCCAAACGTACCTGACGTAAATGCGAGAAGACACACAGTCGAAACTATGAGGAAAGTTGTGAAGTTGGCCATTGTGTGAGCGCTGCCGTGCGGTCGATGATACTGTGCTGACTTGTGTGGCGTGATCTACTTTTATACAGCAGGACGCGCCCGGCAAGCGGAAAAACGTCATTCACATGCTCTTCTCACAGCCTTCAACTTATCAAAACGTGTTTTTCTAACCAAAGATGCTATTCCGATCTTGTAGTATAATGAATGCGGTTTATCCCCATTTTCCGAAACCTGTTCCAATTTTGAATATAATTTCGGTGATTTTCGCACTTGACACTTTGATGATAGACAGCGTTAATACAACAGCGATGTTTATGACAGTTTTTTTTCTTTCAGAATTTTATATTGTGAAAATAATGCTGCTGGTGCTACTGTTCCGAGAGCTTCCCTTTTCTTCTTTCTCGAGCATTGTGGTCTTTCAGAACTCACTTCAAAACTTAAAGCATTATAAATATTAAAATAGGTAAGAGTGAAATGACCGCCACGGGTGGCCGAGGTCGTTAAGGCGCGGACTCGTGAGCGGGAGGTCTGGGTTCGAATACCGCCAGGACCGAATACCCTAAATTTAGGCCTGGAACGTTTCCTTCCTTAAAAAAAATATTTCCCAGTATATCATCATTTCATCTCTCATATGATCAATGTCACCGCCTGTGATGCTTCAGTAGTTAAAACGGGGGTAAAAAAATGGAAATCAAAGGAAGATATTTTGTAAACACACGTAAAGGGAGTTTAATTTAATGTAAGTAGCAAAGACTTGTACATGTGTATTGTTCCTCAAATTTGACTTTGGTCACAGTTGTCAACTTCTTCTAAACTCTGAGGCAGAGCACGTATGAGCAAAGTTTTCGCATCTTATCCAAATACCCCACCTGATTATGACAGGAAATTGTGGCAGGTAGAACTCAAAAAATGTTCACTTGACGAAACAGTGTTCACAAACACACATGTCTGTGCGCAATGTGTTGATAACCTTCAGCCGAAAGCATGTGACATGCTTGATCAGTCACCACAGTAAGCCTTCATGCATGAATCATTGCTGTCTCCTCATATCAAAGAGAATGACATACCAGAAGTTTCACCTAACATCCCTTATTTTCTCGAAAACCTTCTTTGTAAGTTTTTCTCAGAGTTCTCGAGGAATAATTTGAAAGGGGGTCGAGATCTTGTGCACTGGAATTCATGGTAAGATCTACAGAGAACTTCACAGATTGCGAAGTTCCACTTATGGAGTTGAACATTCTTCGCATTCTTGCTGTTTATTCTGACTCTTTCATGCTTCTTCTCAGTCATCGCATATGAAGAATTAGACAACCGTTTCGATGAGTTGTCTCTTGGATTCTTCTGAAAGTGCATACAACTTTGCCTTCTGAACTTTTTACATGATAACACAAGTCTTCTTTACATTAAATTTGCGCGGAGCGCATACACGCGATCCGTGGTCTGGCAATATAAGGATCGCTTTGCATATATGTAAGAAATTGCAGCCCCAATCAAGAATATGTAATTTCTTTTGCATAAGAGAGCCTCAATTGTAATGCAAATTTTATTCTACCAACTTTCTCTATATCCAAATAATGATCTAGTGATAAAACCTTTCTGGACAACATTTATTAATGAAGTCAGTGTTTCAGTGTGCAAGATAACTCACCAAAGTATCCAGTTTGCTTTGTCTGTTATATTTTAACTCCTTACTTCCAAAGCACTCCAAGATGGAACTGAACTTCACAGCTAAGCACAAATGTTTATAAAATACACAAATTACTAGACACCTGAAACCCTATCGACATAGTGGAACAGCATCATATTTATCATAGTCTATTTAAATGAAAAGGACATAATCTTCCACGGTAATAATTATACGAGTACACCTATCTTTTCTTGCAAAGGATCGAAACATGTTATAACATCCTGCTCACACCATTCATTAAAATTCTGTTCATACATTCTTCCAGATCTTTCCTTTCATTGCTAAGCTTCATGATGGTACATTAGGGAAAATTGCACAGGGAAAATGCCCTTTCTAACCACAAAACGAATTGGTGTTTACGTAATCATTTATTATGACATTAAAATGATGTAATTCGATATTAAAGTGTTTGAGCTTGCAGAGAGAACTTCAGTCCATTAGTAGGGATGTCAGCCGCATGAGAACTAAGCGAGTGGCCGTGACAATATAAACACAAAACATGCAATGTCCCCTCTAGCCAGAGATTTTCTCTTGCCCACAATCATTTTTATCCAGTACATGGAGCTCTGGAACTCACAAAGTTTTCAGCATTCTGTAACTTCACTTATGCGACATTATATAACCAATTTCATTTTTATCACACATTCTTTCGCCTGCTTTCCATCTCGCGAGGCGCAGCCAGTCATAAATTGCAGAGATGTTTGTTAGAACCTGCCCACCAATATCATTCAACATTTCTTCTATTTCTAACGTTGTAGATGTCCAGTTCCTCACAGCAAACGAATTTTAACTTTGTGTCTGGCCCCCTTATTAAATCTAACCAGCATTTGATAGCCTTAATTAAAAAAAAAAGCTGTGAACTCTTTTCTCACCCCACAATTTGCTGTGCTCCTATCAACCCCAAAACGTTTCACATTTTCTGCTTTTATGTCTGCAATGCTGAAGAGTGGCGCCACTGGTACCAACTTTAAAAAATATATTCTTTTGTTTAATTTAATTGAAATTTGTAACCATACAAAACATTGACACAAAGACCTCTGTTGGAAAACGGTGGTAATTGTTTTATAGTTTCGTGACTTATGGGGTAATAATTAAGTCAGGTCGTCACAAGCTTTTAAACACTGATAACCACCATACAGCCCAGAGTTGCCACCCTACGATTTGTTGGTCCTTGTGGTCTAGTCGTAAGCACATTTGCCTCCTAAACCGAAGATCGCGGGTTCGATCTCGGCCAGGATCGATGGATTTTTTCGGGTATAAAATCCTAAGTATGGCTTCCTTCGGAAGGGAAATAAAGCTGTGGGTCCTGTGTCGCACATTTACGGCACGAAAAAGAACCTTAAGCCTGAAAGAGAGGCCTCTGAGCAAAATTTGTCGGCCGTTTCACGCCCTGAATAGAATGAGTTTATTGATTTTGAGTAGCGTTTAACGCCCGTTTTCACTGCTGAGGCACCACAAGCGATACATGAGATGAAATGATGCATTGGGAAAGGATTTTTTTTATGGAAGGAAACGTTCCAGGCCTAAGTTTGGGGTACACCCCGGTATTTGCCATTTATGAGCACTGAGGGAAAGCTGGAAAAAATCTCATCAGGGAGGATGGTCTGTGGGAAACGAGCCCCAGATCAGGTGTGTTATCTGGCAATACCTGACGCATTCCAACTAGTAAAAGTTTTATTGTATAATTTATAAGCTACCATATTAAATGTTAACGCTAATGAAGCTACAGTACTTTATAAATTCATATTTAATGCTTAAACTTGCATCGTGTATTAAACAAAGTTTATCTAAATATGCGAATTTCTGGTGAAACACATTCTAAGAATGTACATTCATGAAAATGAGAATGGAAAATGAATAACATTACAATGAGTGGGCAACTGTGATGTAATAGCAAGGTACTCTTTTGGTTTGCCTGTCTTTTCCAAGGTAACGTAATAAAACCGGTTAGTCACTCGTTCATCTGATTCTCGCTAATAAAATACCTGATAACAATGTCTGATGTAATGAATTGGAAAAGTACACGTAAAAATAATAGATCGTATTTAGTAGCATACAGGCTTTTTGCCGATAAATTCACGAACGTAGTGAGCCCCTCTAGTGATATTAATGGGACTATTTCAATAATAAAATTAGAATTTAAATATAATTCCCGTAACCATGGCTTACAATAATTGTACTTTGTATCATGAATCCTTAACCATTTCAAGCCTTCTAGCAACAGACGAATGTTCATTGTCAGTAATGCCAATAGAGAAGAGCTAAATACGGCTATTTCACAAATAGAATGCCTTCTAAACCCAAGATCGCGGGTTCAAACTCGGCCAGGACCGATGGCTTTTTTCGGGCGTAAAAATCCTAAGTATGGCTTCCCTCGGAAGGGAAGTAAAGCCGTGGGTTCCGTGTCGTAATTTACGGCATGTAAAGGAACCTCCAGCCTGAAAGAAGAGGCCTCTGAGCAAAATTTGTCGGCTGTTTCACGCCCTGAATAGAATGGGACGCCGATGACCTGAAATGTTAAAGAGCGTCCGTAAATAAAAACACGAATAGAATAAGAATAAGGGTGATATATGTTTGAAATTCGCGCACAGAATATGAACAGCTGTATAAAACGTTGACTTATTCAGAAACCGCGAGACAACAGTTCACTTTTACCATTAGATTACCGACTGAGAATAACAAAACGGAGTTTCCATTCTGAACAACGAGTTTATTAAGATTTGTGGTTGCTTACGCGGGCATTCTTACACACTTTACAAAATGATTTCAGACTGTTTGACTGAATGCACAAAAACTATTTATTGAGCGAATACACAATTACTGAAAACACAGAAAGTGGTCAGTGAAGCGTGTTCAGGGATTGTTTAGAGGGGGGATACAGTAGGCTATATGCACTTCACATGATAAAACGGATTTGTAAAACTTTACCATAATTTCACTGCGGTATCTGCCTGAGAGTGATCAAAATTCAAATTTTTGTTTAAATTCATTGGTGAATTTTATGATGACGTCACAGAAGTGACATAGTCATTGTGAGCCGTTGCATTAATTAATAATTCTTGTTTCATCACGTAGTGGGTTTAAAAGGTTGATGGCTTTGGTTTTACCTTCTTAAGGATGCAGAGTGTTCTTTTTGATATTGAACAACCACTTGATGTGTGAGGTGGGGGGCACGTCCACTGCTCCTGTAAAACACTAGACACGAACTCCTATAGCCAGATAGCGTCAGCAGTCAGAGTGACATGCAGCACAATTTTCAGAAGTTCCTAATCTTATTCGACGATCCTCTTTCACAATGGTGTTAATGTTTTATTCCGTTACAGCTCCGGGTTTAACTTCTTTAATCATCTTAGAGCTGTGTTGTAGAAAAGAACACACTCAGCTGAAGATTCCATTTAGATGTAGGAGGCTGCGGGCTATGAAACCACGTGTACAAAATATTGTCAAGTTAAATTAACACTTCTTTCTTTGAGTGTCTGCTATTCGTCGAGTCATCAACAATGTTCAACTTCATAGAAGTGGCATAAGCTCGAAAGGGCTACTTCCATACAAAATGCCGAAGCAAAAGCGACCAGGAGAAACCACGAAATAAAAGCAGATGAGGATTGGGAGACAGCAGAGACCCCCCTAAATGTGCCACTGTTTTTATTATGGACTATGGCTGACAGATATCAGGAAGTTGCATGCACAAGGTTCTCTAAACAGTTTGTGAAGCATCTGGTTTAGTGACACGACACTCGAGATTGCAAATATGACATTGCCTACATCTCTTGTTTTAAATGTTTACATTTTCGAACAATGCTCATTAAAAGCTTTCCAAAAAGTACCCACACCAAATTAAGGAAAAACTTCCAACTTTAATTATGGTTGGCTATAGAGACAGGAACGATTCATTGAATGTTCTCCTCCGTGTCCAAAAGTATCTACTATAAATTTGCCGTTAGAATCAAATATAAGTCAACATTCCGTGATGAAAGTCCTTCAAAGTGTCATGCAACATTCTTATAAAACTCAGACCCAGATAGAAGAGCGCAGTTTTAGTTTTTCTTAAACAAACTGTATTCTCAGATGAAGCCACTTTCTGCCTGAATGGATTTATTCACAGACACAGCTGCCGATACTGTCAGACGTAAATTCACAATGAATGAAGGAGAACCACACGCAGTATCCACAAACACTTAAAGTCTGGGCTAGTATTCCTGTTGATCATTTGTCCTTTCTTCTTTATAGAAACGTTAATATAGTTGCATTTGCTTCAAAATCAGCTACGGAACAGACAGCTCTTAGTCCAAGTTTTTCCACAACATTGGATTGGTAGGAGAGGTCACATAGAGTGGCCAGCAAGGCCTTCAGATTTGTCGCCTTTGAACTTCTTTATGTGGAGCCTTTGAAGTTATTGAATATCGAGAAACAATAGAATATCTTCAGTAGAGTTTAAGACATTCCTAAACCTTGGTTAAGTTATTCCTTAAACGTTTTCGAGCAGCTGAGAAACAAGTGGAGTTAACTTTCTTTTGTTTTTGTTATTTTCTTATTCGCTACACATTTTGTTTTCTGATTATCAACAATAAATGTATCTACTGCGCGTACTTGTTAAACCGGAAGTAGAAAGAAGTGTATACGGCTATCCCCACACACCGAATTGTTTACGTGGTGCGGGGCTTTTAAGAAAACCTCATATATTATTATAAAATCTTGGCTAATGACATGAAATTTGTTTATTCAATGGTAGCGAGTGTTTTGGAACTAAGGAATAAAACATTAGTTTTTAGTTCCTCCCATTATTGTACTGGCGTGACATGGTTACATTTAGGACACCATGGTGTGGTTAAAACAGTTCGGGTGACTGAAAGAGAAAATAGAGTCAATCTCACAGTGTTCTTTTGTTTAAGGTCATTAGCGTAACAGTCATTAAATTTTACTGAGATGCCTCTTCTTTCCTACCTAACCAGGCCGAGATTGGGTTTGCAAGTTAAGTACCGAAACCAACTCGTTTTTAATGCGTCGGAATTAAAGACAATAGTGTAACAAGTATAAATGCGTTTACTTATTCTACTCCCATTACACAAACCCTCCCCGCATTAAACTTTCATTTAGAAATGAGGTTTCGCACACCTTTTATCCTTGGAATATGAAAATATTCCAAATGCAGGGGCAGGGGTGGTGGTCGCGTGTGCCTAAAATATCTTCTGCAATATGGTGGAAATTTATGGAACACTTCAAATAGAATTCTGATTTTCCATGTGTCAAAGGGCGGCTGTTTTCCAATTTTTAAAGTTGCGTATGTTTTTCAGCGGTTCTAAACATCACCTCTATAGAATTTCGTTCATATCGTGAAAAGGTATGATAACGCGCACTCTATAGCGTTGATTACCACAGACCGCCAGATTATGTGACGTTGACCACTTCCTGCAGTGTTTTTGGTGAGGGGAAAACGGAACCTACGCAAGGAATCAATAGCAGGCTGGCGGAAATGGGGCTCTACCTTTATATCGTTGCTTTTGGGGATTCCATCCTCTCTTTTCACACTACATCCATCAACGGTAATTGCGTGGCACTGTTCCAACTTGCACACCGTGGAACAAGTTTTTCCCCGCTCACGGTAGCAGGTCGCAGATACGAAATAATTCCCATGGCAACAATTAATAAACTGCACTTCTTTCCTATGATTTAGGAATTGCGAGTTACAACACACGCTGTTTCCATGGTTACCACGCTTAAAGTATGGGGTTACCATGGAAACAGTTCATATACTGAAGCTCTGTGCCAACGCGGTAACTAACAGTTAATATAGTAGTTCTTTTCTGTGTATTCCGAATATAACATATACTGTATCCATGGTAACCAGGTCGAAAGTACTGCCTTAGTTATTATATAAAGAGCTATTTTAATTGTACAATGCGTGTGATCGAAAATTCCATCAGAAAGTACCTCTAGATGGCATACTGAAAGCCTGCACATAAATAGCGTGGACTTTCCAAAGTTAAGTGTCAGATTTTTCATAACAGGAAATGAAGCACTGACGATCTTGAGTAAATAGCACCCTAGAACGTGTAAGTTACGACTTCTAGCAAGTTAATTGCCTTTTCCTGTAATGGGAAGCCCAGCCCAAAAGATGCAGACGAGTACGTCACTAAATGGCTGTTTGCTCTGTCCTCCGCCCGTCACCAAGGGAACAGGCGAACGATTTAACGCCAAGCTGATAACATGGGAACACAGTTTACTTTCATCGTTTCATAAAATGTGAGAGCGTCGTTATCATATACTTAGTCCAAAACGATAAGCTGATTGTAAATAGAGGAAGAAATGAATGCCTAGTTGACGAATCGGCTAGGTTAAGTCTGTAAGTAAGGACACGCATTAGCACTTATTTGTCCCATTCAATTCAGGTCCTCAAATAGCCGATTAATTTTGCTCAGACGTCTTTTATTTTGAGGTTCTTTTACGTGCCGTAAATCTACGACAGGTGGATAATGACTTTACTTCCCTTCCGAAGGAAGTTTACATCCCAAAAATATCGACTTACTCGGGTTTGAACCCGCAACCTTGGGTTTGTTAACACCAAGACCAACTGGCGTCAAATACGAGGGTAGGTCCATAAGTTTCCGGCCTAACCGTGTTCTATGTATGACAAACACAAAAACTATATTTCACTTTTCAATATAGTTACCCTTTATTGCAATACACTTCTCACATCGTTGAATTAACATTTCAATCCCCTCCAAAAAATAGTCAGAGGTCTTGTCTGCAAAATGGGCATAAACAGCATCCATCACTTCTTCGTCACACTTAAATTTCCTTCCTCATACATCCTTCTTGAGTTTTGAGAAGAGGAAATAGTCACTGGGAGCTGCAGCTGGGCTGTAGGATGGATGGTCGATCTCCTTGAAGCCACACTTCTTCACAGCTTCCTTTGCAACAAGAGCTGTGTGCACAGGCGCGTTGTCGTGAAGAAGGCGCACACCACCATTCAGCTTTCCTCGCTTTTCTCTTTGATAGAAGCACGTTGTCTGTGCAGCAGGCCAGCATAGTACTTCCCATTTACTGTGTTGTTCCTTTTCTTGAACTCAATGAAGAGCATTCCTTCACAGTCCCAAAAGATTGTGTTCATGATTTTCTTGGTTGACTGAGTGACCTTGGCCTTTAGAGGCTGTGCTTCGTCAGGTTTATTGCTTTTCTTTTGGGCAAGGGAACATAGTAGATGACCATAGTTTCATCTCCTGCAACAATGATTTGCAGAACTTCTCTCTCGTTGCCACGGCAGAGCTCCAAAAATGCCTAACAACAGATGACTCGTCGCTGCTTTTGGACTGAAGAAAGAAGTCTAGACACCCATCTTGCATTAAACTCATTCATGTTTAAATGTTCATGAATAATTCGAAGGACTGTTGTTTTAGAAAGGCCCAACCTTGGTGCTATTTCTGTAACTTTGAGCCGCCGGTCTTCCACAAGAGCGATGTTTTCAGGAGTGAGCACCTCCAAGGGTCGACCTGCACGCTCTTCGTCTTCAATGCTTTCTCGACCTACTCGAAAAAGTTTGACCCATTCTTTTACAGTAGAATATGAGGGGGGTGCTTCCCGTCCAGTCGCTGTTTAATTTTATTTGGAGTAAGTCCTTCTCTTGTGAAGAACTTAATAACAGCTCGATACCCCATTTTGAACATGTTACAATCTTCTACACATAACCTTCTTTATACAACTATATCTGAACAACTGAACACAGTGGAGCGGAAGTTACATCTGCAATTATTTACTTAACACATAAGATATGATACCAAATAAAAGGGTTTTGTGAAGTCGATGATCTTTATCGGCGAGGCCGGAAACTTGTGTTTTTGCCCTTGTACATCTCATAATTGGAATGTTTTATGATTGCGTTATGTCTGATTTGGGTGTGAGAAAATTATTTGATTAATAAACGATTCAGATATTTAGTTTCTAGGTCACCTGTCAAAAGGTTTCTTTTTACTTCATGCACCATTAGGTTCATTAAGGTGTGTCTTTATTACAGGTCGCGTATACCTGATGGCGTTGCAGAAATCATCTTCAAAATACAGCAGGTACTTTATGCATTTATGGAGTCATAATTTCAGAGAACGGGTTTCAAGGTTGGAAAATAAAATGTGGTGATAACGTTACATTCAACATAAAGTAACCAATATTTAGGAACTGAACGCGTACTTTTCACAGCATTTCTGTTTTCGACTGGCGCTTGAGTTCATAAGATCCAATAAGAAACCAATCCGACATGTTTTGTAAACAAACGTGAAGTAAGTTCAGTGTAAGTTGCAAAGACTTTCATATCCAGATTTTCCTGCAAATGAACCAATTTTGACGTTGGTTATTTCGTGAGGCAAACACGTGCTGTGCGGGAAGTTCCAAATGTAGGTTTGCTGTCCACAGCGAATTGTGGCGGGTGGAGCCCAGCTCGGTCACAGCTTGACTGCATTGCTGTCTTCTCAACGAGCATTCGATATATAGCAGTCGTTTCATCTAACATGAACTTTGCCATCCCGTCTTATTTTATTTCTCAGGGTGCCTTATCCGGTTGTACTTGCCGAATGCAGCTGACTTGTGAAGCAACACTCTTCGCACTGCGGTCCGCAACATTTACATCGTAATTGTTGTGAAAGTGCACACGACTTTGTCTTGGCGTGTACAGTACACAATCAGAGCAACTGGACATATCCGCTAAGATGAACAAAGAAGTTTCATTCTGGGCAATACCTTTCATTGAAATTTGTGTTTTCTTTTGCTACATTCATTTTAAAACTGTTGGGCTACACTTTTATAAATATCGCACAGTGTGATAGGTGATCCTTTCCCTGCGGCGCTCAGCTTGACCTATGAGCGATTTTTTTTACTTTTTTATTTACGGACGCTCTTTAATATCTCAGGTCATCAGCGTTCCATTCAATTCAGGACGTGAAACGCCCGACAAATTTTACTCAGAGGCCTCTTCTTTCAGGCTTGAAGTTCTTTTTCGTGCCCTAAATGTACGACACGGGACACACGGCTATACTTCCCTTCCGAAGGAAGCCATACTTAGGATTTTTACGTCCGAAAAATTCCATCGACCCTGGCCAGGATCGAACCCGCAATCTTGGGTTTAGGCGGCAAGTGGGGTTACTACTACACTACCAGGACTGACCCTATGAGCGAGCCTCCACTCGATTTCCGCGCCTTGGTGCCAGTGGCAAGCCTGCTTGCTTACTTGTTGACTTTGCTGACTGCCGCAGTTGTTCCTTGGGTGTGTTGTGGTGTTCGTTTCTTAATTCGACAATATACATAAAGTGTATTATGTTTCGTGTGTACACAACAGTACAGCGTGTCTTTATGTGCTAACTCACCGGTAAAATGGGATCAATTGTTTTTTTAACGTACACTTAATTCTGTTACTTATGTGAGTACGAACCTCTTTTTTTTCAGAGAATTAACCGACAGGGAGCGTGATTATTTAGTTTTTCAACACTCACACTGCGAATACTTCCACGAGAGCAATTCACTATGTGTTTCCACAAGACAGAGTTATTAGTAGGGATTTGTGTCCCCCTCGGGTACCCGATTTAACAGCCTGCGATTATTATCTCTGGGGTAAATTAAAAAATGCCATGTACAAGACGATCCGCAAACCATACAAGAACTCAAAGATAATATTTGATAGAAAATTGTCCGGATTTCTCAACACTAACTACAGAAAGTGATGAATAATTTCCTAAAGAGATGCAAAAAATGTGTGGAGAATGAAGGCGATCAGTTCCAACACCTCATTTGATAATTTGGTAAGTAATGAGCCTCTTGTGTGTTCCACTGAGACCCGGCTGTCTGGGTAACCAGTTAGCGAGCGCCGTGCTCGCCCATAGACAACTATCGCATCGTTCTCGTCGCGTAATACAAACTAAGAGATGTACTTGCTCCAAGAAGAGTGAAAATAATTTATTTTTGTATCTAATTTTTTAAGGAAAGATGAAAGAAAAAGGGCAGAAATATCAAAAAAGAGGATAAAAAGGAGATAAACGTGCTTTCATCACAAAAGGGTGCAAACATCAAACAGTTGATATGAATACAGCTATAGTTTTGTAAAGTTGCTTTGTCATAGATGAGCCACATTGCTTTAGTTTAAAATATTTAGAACAGTTTTAGTTTTACATGTTAAATGCAGGAAATAGATGAACTGAATGGGAAAGTAGGTTAAGCGATCAAATGTTTATGGCATCATCGCGAGGGAGCAAATTAAACAACAGTTTGAGTGGGGAAGGAAAACCACAAGAATGATTTGACAAACCGCGTTCCGCGAACCCACACAGGGATACAAGGTTGTTATATTGTTTCACAGCTTCCTTGCCAGAAGAAATTGCAAAATTCGTGATTTTAGCAGCATTTGATCTCAGTTTCTTAAACATTTCTCAGAAATTGTGTGTATGGAAGGAAAACCAAGTGATCAGAAACAAATCAGTTTGTTCTAAAAGCGTTAATGATAGCAACCTGATGATCTGTCTTAATTTTTGTGTTGAGCACTTAAACCAGATATTCTACAATAATGGATTGGTAGCCAGCAAAGATCCCCTTCGGACTTATATTTGAAGTCAGTAGTATACCGAGAAAGACATTCCTTATATGATCGACTGACACGTGTCAGACAGCTGACGGTTACACAGGGTTGTTAAGGATTTGTTATACTTTTAGCAAATTCTGAAGGCTGTATCCACAAAAAATGATTTAAAATCTCCATCGATCCTACTTATAATGTACGTATATATTTATGTACCTTCGTTAACCAGAAAAATTGCATCATTGGAGATAGGGGTTAACCTAAAGTGAAATAAATCGCTCCAGCGGCCACATTTATTTTTTCTCAACGAAACTCACGATATGCCAATTATATGGTTCCAAAAATCAAGGAAATCGGACCATTATGAGTGGGGGTACACCTGAACATCGAAAATTAAAGAGTGCAGGTTAACCGAAAAAGAAACTTTATAAATCGCTCCAGCAGCAGCAATTTTTGTTGTTTTCTCAGTGAAACTCTGTGTATTCTATTGAAATAAAATAAAAATATTTAATAAAGTAAGGGAAACTAGATGATCAGGAGTAGCTTACCTTAAATCTAATTTTAGAAATCGCTCTAGCGGCCCAATTATTTTTTGCAACGAAACTCAGTATATACCATTTCAAAAAAAAAAAAAAAAGTTTCTGAAAATGATGGAAATCGGACTATTAAGAGTAGGGGTACTTAAAAACCGATTTTTTATTAAGGGATCTAGTAATACGAAAATCTCAGCTCTGCAACAAACTTCACAAATTTCATTTGCTTAATTTACACAGCACCTGCGTTAGGGACTTTATAAGACGCACCGACATGTTTCACACTATAATTCAGAGGTACAAAACTTGGGAACGCTAACCGAACATAATGAACTATTACACGATAAATGAGATGCTTAATGTGGTTAGTTACGTCATTTATATGAATAGGAAACAACTGCAAGCCAAAGAGCGATCTTGTCTGCCAGAGAGACAGAAGTGAAACCGCCAGATCGAGTTATAGGAAGTGACTTAAGTTTTGAAAGTGCTTTATTTGTATTAAAAGAGTCAAACACTCTGGAAAAGTCAATAAGACGCACATATAGCCTGAAGGATGTTCTGAGTAACGTTAAGCAAGGCTGTAACCGGCCCATCCACCTACTGGGAAACAAGGAAAGAATCACCTCAGAAGCTCGTACAAAACACAGGAGCTGTGGAAACTAAGCGAATTCCTCAAAAAGTAAGAAAACTGGTGCCGCTAGAGCTCTTTTTATATTTCAGTTTTCTTGTATATCCCACTCATAATAGCCCAATTTTTCTGATTTTCATAAACTACTTTTATTATTTTATTTTAATGGCATACACCGAGTTCGCTGAAAAAAATGCGGCCGTTTCAGAGAGTTTTAAATTATCGCTTATGTTAACCTCCACTCTTTAAATTTCGATTATATATTTCCATAGAAGGACTCCACGAGTCCGAAATATAGCAATCTCAAGTGTGACTATTTCTGAGTGAGTGTTTTATCCACATTGAGTAGTATGCACTTGGCCAACGTGTCTGCAGTCCTGGAAACATCATCTTCACTACCGCCTCTGCATTCTTCATGAAAGCCTTTAATGAACCATAGCTCGTTTTTGAGACGAGCAAACAAAAACCTAAACTTGGTTCGGGCTGTCTGTATGTGGGGGGGGGGGGCATTGAGCAAAATCGTTGCAAGCCTGAGGGCGAGCATTATCAAATGAAAGCAACCCAGGGCGTTTTCGTCGAATGTGTTTGGCGGGAACGCTCAAATGAGTGTTGTAATTAAGGGAGCTTCTTCTTGACAAACTATTGCACGACAGTTTCATCACTTCTTTCAGATGTCAGCATCCACATGTATAAGCGATCGTGCAGAACGATGAAAGCAGCTATGTCAGCAACTGCAGCGGTTAGAAACGTGCACCAACTCTTAGTTGTTCAAACACCGTCCTCCGTAAACTCTGTGAGTCAAGCAAGTGGAACATCATCGTCATACATTTGCTACAAAATCGCGCACGGTTTTCTGCAGATGGAAGCAAAATTTCAAAGCAGAGCAATGTTCATCAGAAGCGACTCCCTGGCAAAATTGCTCTTTGCTAGTGCCCTATATTAAAAAGCATGCGTGTATGCACTCGCAGTTTTTCCACCAAGCATACGAAAACTTATTTTTCTCATAAAAATTGTTTAACCGCTGCATCACGAGAAAGAAAAAACTCAAACCCTTGTGCGAGATTTTGTTTTCTTTTCGTAATGAGGCAATCCGCCATTGCACGAGAGACTTTTTTAAACATTTGGTTTGGGTGCATTTTTCGCAGAGAGTGGGAGGTGTCGATTTCTTTATCCTTCCTCCTGGAAATTGGTGTAATGTTTTTCATGCGTTTATTTGTAATTCGCACACCGTTACGTGGCAGCTTTACGGAAATTCCAATAAGGAAAGTTGCAATAGACAGGTACTGTATGTTCTGTAATGGTCATAAGGGTAACTGAGTATGACCTTCCGGTTAACAGATATATCCATCCGCTGTAGATAAGCGCGGCATGCGTCAGTTATTCATTTCCACTTTCCCCACCCACAGATATCGTTATCTCCTATTTTTACCCTTAACATTCATCATCCGCTGGTATAGAAATACAAGGTTCAAAAGTAAGCCACGAAAGCGAAGTGTTTGTAATCAATATAAATCTTATTACTTCCGTACTTGCTTTTAGTTTTCCATTTCCGTTATGTTCACGACTGTTATTATACTCTACAATTTATTTTCTACATCTCTTGCAAATGTTTATTTCTCCTCTGCTAAGTTAAATTACTTCATTTTGTATAAAATGCGCCATCTCTTCTGCGTATTCCATAACATGACATGCCCATGCAAATTAAGAGACACTAGGATTGCGTTTTTGGTTCAAAAAACTTTGTTTTTTTATGCAGAGCCTCGACTTTTGCATGTCCTGTTCTCGCTTCGGACTCTACAGCCGTTTAAAGAGCTCCGTGTACACTTTTCAGCCTGTCTCACCTCCTCAGTACAGAAACGTGGGATGAGATACACAGCTGTACTGTCTGACGGAGACTCGCCAACACCTTAAGGTGCATTATGTTGATGTGGAAACAGTGAAGGGAGAATGTGTCAATCATGCAGCAAAGACGATGACTACAGTTTTACACCACTGACACTTGATTGTGTGATCATGGCGGAGTAGGCTGAGGTTAGACACTAACCAGCTACTACAGACTGACCATCCATGTAAAACTCGTTTGTTACACTTTACCATACCACAGGGACAGACACTTGGTGTCCGCAGAACCGTTGCAAGATGTCTGTTCACTTTGATGATAGTAAAGTTAGGAGAATTCTTCCCATCTACCAGAGACTAGCGTGCTACTGACATGACGTGCTCGTGGACAGACACAAAATTCAAACGAAAGGGTTCACTCGCTCATTTAGAAAAACTGTCCCAAAGAAAGTTTTATTTATAAGAAGCGGCTAGAAACTGAAACATTAAATGTTGTGGGCTGTTCAGCTTCTCAGGAGCGAAGAGATGTGTTAAGGGTGAGGAATGTTCGACAGCTGCTTCAAAAATCAGTAAGACCAGGTATCGACTCGACTCTACGAGAGCAGTCAGCTGTCACAGGCAGGAAAGGA